>VZRX01011942.1:0-126193 GCA_013398075.1 Notiomystis cincta
TGCTCTCTATGGCAAAGAGGCTTTGGATATATGCAGATAACATGCATGGTCCAACACATTCCAAAATCGCAGCAGTAGTACCAAATCTGTCAGAGCGTGTGCAGAAAGTGGAAGACAAGATTGAGGAAATGCCTCAGAAAATGCAGAAGATTGAAGACACTCTCCAAGAGACCATCCAAGACACTCTCCACGACAGTGTGAGCTACTTCTTTATGACTGAAAACAATCAGCACAAATAGAAATTTCTACTAATCCCATCTCTGTGGGACCACAGAAACCCCTGACATTTGGAAACTCTATTGTACACCTGGCCAGAACATTTCAGAGCAATTCAGACCCAATCCAGACCTTGCTCTGTCCCCTCAGGACAGTCAGAATCCCAGGGTCTGGTTTACTCTGTGGCAGGGTTAAACTGTGGAGCTACATATACTGCATGTACCCAGTGTAGTCATCTTTATGTTTGAGTGAACTTTTTCTGTGCCAATTGTGATTACACATTCATGAAAATGATGCAAGACCTTAGGAACACCTAATTCTGTATATTCTGGGTGTTCAAAACCCCCACAATTAATATGAGCTGGTTGATCACCCAGCTAAGTCTTTAATTCACTTTTCCTAACTGAAAGAATGCAAAGCAGCCTTTGGAAACCCTCAGCACAGGACAGGAAAACGAGGAGGTCGAGTTGCTGTAACTCAAACATCCCCCCAGAAGGCAGGCAGCAGCATGGCCTCCAGGCAGGACACTGCTGCTCTGTTCCAGCCTGGTTACCTAGCCTGAGGCAAGGCACTTCATTCCCTTTGCTCCATTTCCCATGTGCAAAACGCTGTAAACATGGGCTGGCTTGTGAGGAAATGAGTGCTAAGAAGTACCACAGGTGTGTAAGTTAGGAGGGATTTGGTGTACTGTTCTGAGCCCTTTGTCCTGGAAAAAAGTGGCATGACTGTGCACATCTTCCCTTGCAGTGTTTAAGATGGAGTGCACTGTCCATACCTTAACCTAAAACTTCTGTAAAAGGTGAATTAAGCCTTTTATTTCCAGTGTGAGTGTCATTTATTTTACTGACAAAACATCTGACACCTTTTAAACAATCTTTAACACTCACCTCCTCATCTGCTTGCCAAATAACTGACCAGGTTAACACTTTATCTGGTCCTTTTCAGAGCAAAAGAAAATACAGCTATTTAAAATTTGGTTGAGTGTACTCCAGAAGCAAGAGAATGCAGGGTATTGCCAGATAACTGAGTAGAAATGGCTTCTTAAAACAGTTAATGTTTCATACATGCTTTGCACTCTCATTCTCACCTTTTATATTCCTTTTTTCTATTTAAAAAAAGGCAAAGCAAATATTTTTTATTTCTTTTAAGTGCATTGGTGATGTGAAGTAATCATCAAAGTTGTATTTATAAAAGTAGCTATTTAATAATCGTTGCTTGCCAGTGTATTTACTGTAAAGAAATATATTTCATCTATAAAGAGCAATTAACTTGTGCAATCACTGTGTGCAGTAAGACATCGATTCTCCTCAGTACTGCATTGCTATTAGACTCCAGCTGAATGTGCTAACTAACCCAGGGCTGACACACAACAAAGGAACAAAATGTGTTTATTTCAGAGGAATCTCAACCACTTTCAGTTTCCAAACAGTTAGAGAAAGGATGCCCACTGTAAGGAATTGACACTCTTAGCTGGGCATTTTGTTTGATTGATTTTCATAACAAATCTCTTTGTAGTGCTTGAATTTCCCTTTTCCAGTGAAAGTTGAGATAATTTAAGCTCAGATATGGTTTGATGTGGTTGCTATTCACAAACATATCAATTCACAAAATCTTATTTATTGTAGCTAAAAAAATCTGGCAAAAGAGATCTGTAATGAAAAACAGTGTTAAATATTATGGCTGTGAAATCCTCTCATAAAAAGTTAAAGGCCAAAAGATATAAAGGTCAACGGGTGTCATTAATTTTATGTCCATCTGCTGTCTTGTATTGGTTAATTTTAGTAGGCAGGTCTAGTAGCCACTGACCAGAAATGAGCAGAATGAGAAGGAAATAGAAATCTTATTTACTATATGATCTTATTAAATATGTGTGTGAACTGTGAGCTCTCCCAGCCTTTGATACAGATATACACAACATATACCTTTTATATAGATATATATACACATATATGCACATATAGAAGTGCCACAGTTTTCTCACTTGGGAATCTCCAAATCTGTCCCTTCAGCAACTTCAATGCAAGAGTTTCTTGGAAACTCTTGGTCCTCCACCCAAAACCTGGCTCCTGCATGTGTCACAGAAGAGTCTTGTTGTGGAGCACTCCCAACTCAGTCATCAGATCTGCTGGAGATCCTAGTGGTGAGAAAACAAGGGGCATTCCTGATCATCCAAACCATTTCAAATCAACCAAATCATTCTAAGAATTGAATATTTCTTCGTTTCTGGGACAGGTTCAGGCACACCTTTTGAAAAAGAAGTAGGAGGAATAGAAAGAGTGGATGAGAGAAAACTCACCAGGCTTTCTGGGGTATTATGCAGACCATGTAGGTTTCTGAATCCAACACATTTCTTAGGGCAATAGGCATACAACAGAGGGGTTTCCTGAAATCTGAAACAACAAAAGAGCTAGTTTAATTGTGAGCTCAAGCTGCTGCCAGTTATACAAATAATTCCATCATTTCTTGGTGGTCTAGCAAAGAAAGACCGATGCATCATGCCACTGCTACCTTCCTGATTGCCAGGTTACTACATCCCACTCAGAGGTCACAGCTTGCACTCCTGATGATTAAATTGCCTGGCACGTGTGGTTTAGAGTCTTTAAGTCATTAGTTTCTAAGCATATGCATTTTCTTGGTTCTTCCTCATTTGCTGCCCATCATTATGCAATTGATTGTCCAAAAGCCTAATCAGTTGGTTTTCAACAATTTGCAACGGCCAATCAATCATGTCTGTGAAAAGTTAGCAATTCTGTCTGAATCTTAGTAGGGTTTGGATTTTAATAGCTTTCCCACAGTAGAAGAGATGCCATTTTGGGCTGAAAAAGATACAGCACAGCCAGTGCTCCTCACTTGTTACAGTCTTGCCATGGAATCCTATATTAAACAATGAAAAGTGTGGGTCAGCTTCCTACTGCTCTATGAGATGTCATATTTTTGACTCACAGTAAGATTAAGTAAGATCTTATGGTGATACTGCAGTTATCTGATGTATAAATGAATATATATATTCTTATATATATTACATATATATGTGTATATCCACCAGGAGCTGGATGGGGCAGCCTCTGAGCTCTCCTGACAGAGGCTTCTCTGCAGGCCCTGCTGCCAACACCTTGCCATGAACATCAAATTAAAAAGATAACAAAGTTCTACTAAGATTGTCAACTGTCAGTGGGTAAGGGGCTCATAGTAGTTTCAGATTCCTTTAAATATTTCACCCTTAGCCCTACCAACAGACCTGATCCAAATACTGTTTGCAGTGCCAACAAAGAAATCCTACTGCTCTTGTACAAAAATCAGATATAAGCAGCCATTATTCCAGATCAAAAAATACATTTATTTCTCCTAAGTTGAGTTTGTGGTGAAACACAGAATTTTCTTTTGAGGCCTTAGGGATGAGGGCTGTTGTTTCTAGTGTTGTGGGTTTGTGCATTTTGTTAACACAACCATGGTTGAAAATATTTTTCTCCCATCTCCAGGAGAAAAGATGAGAGAAAATATACTCTGTTTTCTAAAAGATAAATCTGTAGCCTGTGCACTCTGGAGGGGAAATCTTGCTCTGCTTGTTCATTAATCTACCAGGCACCATCACAACTGCATGGATTCCCAGCTAGAGTTTATTGGCTCTGCTCTGTCAACGTGGTGAGAATTGTACATGGAAATTTCCAGCTGCTGTATTCAGGAAGGACAAGTCCTCCTAAAAACTGTTTGTCTGTACAGTGAACAGAACCTAAATCATGTTCTCCCTTAAAAAACACGACTTGACTCATTGCAGCCTTCAAATAGGATTTTTGGAGGCTCCCGTCCATGGTTGTGTGGAAGATAAATTATTCCTTTGGCACATATGAAATGTCTGGTTTAGTGAGGTTTAATAAAGGATGGGACATAAGAAGTTGACTAAGAACAATAACCTAAGTTTCTAGTGTGGAACAAAGGTGTCATTAGGTCTGCCTTAGAACTTACGTACTGAAGCACTTGAATGGTTTGCCCACACAGAAAAACAGGAATATGTTCTGTTGAGATTGCTTGAACTTCTTGGACACAGCACATCACTGCTGGCATTCCTTAGGGATGGAAATTGCAGGAGAAAAATCCCACTCAACATGTTGTCAGGAGGTTCCCTGGGGAGAACAGCTACACAATGAAGTTTAATAATCTTGACTTGTAGGACTTTAAAGCAGGCTTATCATTTCCTAGATGGTTTTGCTGAAGGTTAGGGTTTAGAAAACCACAAAGCCCAGGTTTCCTGGCACATTGCCAGGGCAAGCATGGTCCTGCCCCAACCTTCCTCCATCCACACTTTGCTCCTTGCCTCACCCCAAAGAGGCCTTTACTACGCTGCCTAGGGTTGGAGTTATGCTTAGGGTTAAGGTTAGGGTTAGGGTTTTGCTGAGGGTTAGGGTTGAGAAAAGAAAAAAGCCCAGGGCCCCACACTGCAGCTGCACAAGGAATGCCAAGGCCAGCATGGTGCTGCCCCAACATTACTCCCTAACAGTTTTGGCACCAGACTCACTCCCATGTGGCTTTTACTGCTCCACCCAGGGTTAGGGTTACACTTAGGGTTAGGGTTTAGAAAACAAAAAAACCCAACTTTCCCAGTACACTGCAGCTACAAAAGGCACATCAAGACCAGCATGATGTTACCTTAACATTGCTCCATCCACACATTTTTGCAAGGAAGAACCTCAACCTCATTCAGCTTTTAGTTCTCCACTGAGGGTTGGGATTACGCTTAGGGCTATGGCTTCACTGAGGGTTTGGGTTGAGAAAACAAAAAGCCCAGGGCTCCAGAGACAATGCAGTTGTAAAAGGCATGCCAAGTCAGCATGGTGCTGCCCCCATATTGCTCCCTCCACACTTTTCTCCTTGGCATCTGCCTCACCCTGTTCGGCTTTTAGTCCTCCATCTAGGATTAGGGTCCCACTGAGGGTTCCTGTTTAGAAAACCACAAAGCCCAGCTCTTCCAGTACACTGCAGCTGCAAAAGGCATGCCAAGGGCAGCATGACACTGCCCTAACATTGCTCCATCCACAGTTTTTTCTTGGCAAGAGCTTCATCCCCATTCAGCTTTTAGTTCTCAGACTAGGGTTAGGGTTACAGTTCGGGTTAGGGTTTCACTGAGGGTTAGGGTTTAGAAAACCACAAAGCTCTGGTTTTCCACTTCACTGGAGCTGCAAAAGGCATGCCAAGGCCAGCATGATGCTGCCTTAACATTGCTCCATCCACAGATTTTCTTGGAAGATCCTCATCCCCAAGCAGCTTTTAGTTCTCAAACTGGGGTTAGGGTTACAGATAGGGTTAGGGTTACACTGAGGGTTAGGGTTTATAAATCCACAAAGCCCAGAGCTCCAGGGACACTGCAGCTGCACAAGGAATGCCAAGTCAGCATGGTGCTGCCCTGACATTACTCCCTAACACTTTTCTCCTTGCCACCAGACTCACTCCCATGTGGCTTTCACTCCTCCTTGCTTACAGTTTGCTCAGTGTTTGGATTTGCAAAACCAAAGAGCCCAGAGTACCACAAACACTGCAGCTCTGAAGGACATTCCAATTCCAGCATATTCTTCTCTCTGCTGTCTCTTAATTCTCTCATCTATCATTCAGTGGATAAGGAGAAATAATTGCAAGTAATTGATTTAATGTGGCCTAATTAGTATCTCTAAGACACTCAAGTGAAACCTTTTGTACTTTACTGAATACATTATAAAGAAAAACAATCAAAAAATGTATTATCATTGTGGTTTGTAAAGACAGTGTAGGCAAATATACAAAAAGGTTTGTTTAAGATGAATTTGGTTTATGCAGTTGTTGCTTGGTGATAAATCCTAACCCCTCATTCCTCACGTTTCAGTCTATGATGACAAACAGGTTCAGGAACACAAGTTGTTCCCCTCTTTCATAAATTCTTCAAAATTTCCTAGCTGGTGTTCAAAAAAATGATCTATTAAATTGTATGTTCTGAGAAGCATTTTTTAAAAAAAATCCATTAATTACTATGAGAAGTTTATATTTTTAAAAAATTAAAGCAGCAGAAACTTTAAAACAGATTTATCAATTTCCTTTCTCACCTGGACTTTCTGTGCCTCATGTTGTTGCTACCTGTGATCTCTACATCTCCCCTCCTGCTGCTGTAACTGCCCTGGTTCCCTGTGCTGCTGAAAAGGGAAGCCAAAGCAAATGCAGAGCCCAAGTGCCTGTTCAGGGAGGGCAAACATGAGTCTGACCCTCCCTGCCTCCAGGTCATCTTTCCTCCCTTTGGACAGTGCAGCTCAACTCAACTTCCACATCTGGTCTGTCTCTGGGGGACAAACTGATATTTATTACTTTGTTAAAGGGTAGATGCAAGGGCAACAAGGAGGAGTTACACCCTGTGCAGAAAAATAGATTTTTATGTCCTCTCAACTGAAAGCATTTAATGTGGTCAAGAGGGCAGATGTGATAATCTGCATCTTGCAATGAAAAAACAAACAAACAAACAAACAAAATGAAAGTGCAAGTCTTGCTAGCAAGGGTTGTTCTGACTAACAGGAGATTACTCCCTACGAATAAAGACTGGCACATGTTGTAGTGTCTATAAAAACAAACAAAATTTACTTTTAATGTGATCACAGTAGTATGGATGTTTCTCTGTCTCTTTTTCTCACTTTCTCTCTTTTCCTACTTCTAATTTCTTCCTCTTGGAATCGAGGTAATTTAGAGTTGCATGGGTTAGAGTTTGCTAAGCCAATGCTTTGTGAAATGCTTTATTTTGATTGAATGCTTGTTTTAAAATTTGTCAAATTCCTGATCTTCTAAAGTTTGCCAGTAAAGTTTGTTTTTTAACCTCCTGGAGACTTTCATCAAGCTCTCCTTTGTACCACCTCAGGGAAAACTGGTATCTTAGGTGCCTTTTAAATACACTCACTGGGGACAGGGCTTCACACTTCAGTTCCAGGAAAGGTTGTGGAAGGAATCATCCTGAGTGCCATTACAGGGAACAAGCAGAACAACCAGGTGATCAAGTCCTGTCAAGATGGATTAACAAAAGGCAGGTCCTGCTTGACCAACCTTATCTCCTTCTGTGAAAATCTCCTGCTTGACCAACCTAATCTCCTCATCAAAAGATGAAGGAAATGCTGTGGATGTTGTCTGTCAAGACTTCATGAAAGCATTTGACACCTTCTCCCATAGCATCTTCCTAGAAAAATTGGCTTGGGTGGGTGGACTCTTTGATGGGTAAAACTCTGGCTAGATGTGGTGAATGGAGATAAATCTAGGCAGTGGCTGGGCACTGATGGTGCCCCTCAGGGCTCAGTTTTGGGGCAGGTCATGTTTGACATCTTTACTGATGATCAGATGCGGGGATTAAGTGTATCCTCAGTAAATTGTGTGGCAGTGCTGAGCTCCTGAGTGGAGTCACCATCCCTGAAGGAGTGTAAGACACATCTGGGTGATGTGGTTGGGTGGATTAGGGGTTACAGTGTCAGCCACTTGGTTGGTGGTTGGAGTGGGTGATCTTGAAGGCCTTTTCCAACCTTCACAATTCTATGATTCTTTGTGCACCTATGAAAAACCTGCTTTTTTCAGCTCCCAGACACAGTCCACTGAGAGGTTTCTTTAAAGCAGAGAATTCCCAACAGGATAACAGCTCAAGCAGGACGCAGACAACTTCTGTTTTCTTTGTAGTACCATTGAATTTATAGCAATTCAAGGCTTTTATATCTTGAGATATCAAATATCTTGAGACCTCTCTTTCTTGGCACTAGAAGAAACCTACATGACTAAATTATAGTAGATTGTAAAGTTTATCTACCTAAAGTCAGAGGAATTCAAGAGGTCACCCAGGGCAGACTGGTTATTTCAATTCATGTATTTTTAAGAGCAAATCAGTCACTTTTACTTTGTCACTTGTGAAATGCTGAAGCTTTTTCAGAGTCTGTGGCAGATTAAGGAGAAAATCAAGCCTCATGTCTGTAAAGTTAAACAAGGCACTACAAATTCCTTGGGAAATGTTTGAGAGGTCAAAATCTGAAAAAGTATAATACCACCTATATTACAGAACACTGAGTCCTAGTGTCATTAATCTGACAAATGAGTCAACCTTCTACACTTTGTTTTTTTTTTCAATTTTTCTGTTTATAAAATATCACAGAAAGACTTGAGAAGAATACAAAATACTTGAGAGCATGAAGCATAAATACATGTTCTCATTGGTTTTTGTTAAAGGGTTTTTTTTTACTTTTCACATTTTATATTTGGAAACTCCCTAGAGTTATGCTCCATCAAAAACAGCCTGTGGTTTTAAAGAGTTCTTTGCTCTTAATTTTCTAAAAGGTGCCATAGTTGATTTGCTCTTGGTGACACAGGTATGAGATTATTTGGCAGGTGGCAGATGAGACCATGGAGATGTTTCACAAAGTTTTTCTACCTGATTCAGAAAATTCTGTTTATAGGGCTTGCCTTGAAACAACAAAATACTTGAAATTCAAAACTCATATAGTTCAGAATGGGTTTGGGAATTCATTTTGTTATCGTTTTCGATTCTTGCTGTTAAAGCAATTCAGGGATTGAGAAACACATTAGCCAAACCCTGGGGAAATGCATGGATATGCTAAAGGCTGGAGGAAAGCTGAAGGCTGGAGAGATAATGAATTCACTAAAGGGTCTGATTTTTTTTCAACTCTATCTCAAAAGTTATTTGGAGCCAGGAGAAAGTAACCCTTCCCATTGGTCCAGCTCACAGATCAAACTGGCCAACAGACCTGTTCATGTGCAAAGCTGTCATCAACTTTGTGCTTTGAAACAGAGCAAAAGGGCCCTCCAAACAATGCTTTAACACTCTTTCATCTGTGCTGGCTGTCACACAGCTGGGAACAAAGGAAAAGTGAGGCACTGATAGTCTGCATCAGTTTTTCAAGATTGTTGTGCTTGTGACACCAAGCACATTAATTTTTAACACTGTACAGAAGTGGGAATCATAGTAGTCATTCAAAGGGCCTGACAGAACATGTTAGATTCAGTGCTGAAAACTGGTCATGGCCCTTCTTTTCATGTGTTGGAGATCACTGAAGACAGAATTAAATGAGGGGCAAAAAACTCCCAAAGCATCAAAAAACCTCTCAAGAAACTTAAAAACCCACTTTACCTTTGATTATGTAAGGTGCCAAACTTGAATTTCTTTGGCATTTAATGTAGTTTCCTATATTTAGTATATGACTTGGTTTTTTGTCTCTAATGGTGCTCTCCAATCATATTTTTCTCTGTAATCATCAATTTTTACTATAGAAGATATACCAGAAGTTTAGATTATACTGGCATGAATCTTTTATACTCTTTTCAGCTGAAAGTACAGCAGCATCATGGAAAACAATTAAAGCCCTGTCGTGGCCTGTTATTAAATGATCCATAGTTAAAATCATTTATTCTGAACCAGAAGATAAATCTTTGATTTCAGGTCAGCTTAAAGCTTCCCAAAATTGTGGTGAAACAGCATCCACAGTGAAATTTTAAAGCATTCTTTACTTCCTACTTGAATGTTTTAGTCTAAATATCCACATACAGCAGAAAAAAAAAATCATGTCCTAAAAAGGTGTTTCCTCCATATGATTAAAAAGCATTGGGTTCTGAAATTAGGTTTACATAATTTGATGGAGTCATATTTGAGGCAAATTAACTGACTAAGCCTTATAATATGTGTTCTACCAAACTAGGCATTTGGAGGTTTTTTACTGCCTTTAATTTAATAAACGATCACCTGAAATTAATAAATATTTATAAAGATGATGTTCAGGAAACATGAAATAGGGTTGGCTTGACATGAATTGAAATAGCCTTTCTTTTAAAATAAAACCACAGGATTTTATTTAATACCTATGTAAAATCTGTTAACGGAACAAATACCTTTCTGTTTTGCAGTTCATTCAGATTTATGTGCCTCTTTTCTGGCTTGTTTCACAAAATAATCTTTTCTACTTTGTGACTTTCCTTCCAATCCCTGTGTTACTAAGCACTATTTATTTTAAAGCTCTGAGCATTTAGCAGCAAAGTAATTTGATTTGGTGAGGGTATGTTTTCCTTTAATTTCATCATCAGTTTCTGCTTGTGATAAAAACCAGCCCAGCATTTCCAGGAATGAAGTTTTGCAGATATCTGGTGAAATCATTTCTCAGAGAAATCAAGGGAAAAATCACTTTAATTTAAACTAGAAGGGAATATAATGTTTTCTTAATGAATTCTTGCCTGTAAGGGTGGGGAGGCCCTGGCACAGGGTGCCCAGAGAAGCTGTGGCTGCCCCCGGATCCCTGGAAGTGTCCAAGGCCAGGCTGGACAGGGCTTGGAGCACCCTGGGACAGGGAAGGTGTCCCTGCCATGACAGGGGTGGGAATGAGATGACCTTTAAGTTCCCTTCCAAGACAAACCCATCTGTGATTCAGTTTTCACACACTGAATCTGGATTTCCCTTTTCCTGGTGGATTAAAGCGGAGGAACAGACGTGGTTCAGTTCTCTTTCCTCACAGGCAGGGATTGTTGCCCTTCAGGGCTGACAGGATATGTTGGAACAGGGCTGGTTGTGTTTCTGCTCCAGACATTTCTGTAAGGATGTGTGAGGTCCTGATCTGAGGGAGGATTTTTCTGGCCTGTGTGACACACTCAAAAGGAGCAAAGCTCCAAGGTTACAGTTCCTTTTCTCACCAAGGAATTTTTCTGCTGTATTTTCCCTTACCTCAGATGGTCCTGCCACCACAGCAGTCTTCCCAATACAAAAGCCTGTGCTGTTCTGCCTCCTTTCTAGAGACCCCTGTGGTGTCTTTGAATTTTTTTCTTTTTAAAACCCTTCTTTGAACCCTTAAACCCTTCAGATATCACCTCGTTCCCTCTGTCCTGCTTCAAGTATTTCTGGATCTCCAGACCCTTTATTTTTTTTTGAGTCAAGAAGGAAAAAACTCAGTATTCCTGGCTTGTTTCAGCTGCAGTAAATGACCAGTGAAGATTTAGTGACCAGCTAGTGGCACTAGTTTGACAATAACTTAGCACAGCCATTACCTGCAGTATTTGGCACATCCTCTCAGAGATGTATCCAAGACTGCAGTAGGCCCTTATTAACAGCCCCAGGAGACTGACCAGAATTCATTAATGTGCATTCAGAGCTCTCAATTCATCATGGTGGGGCAGAAATGTGAATTTTCTCCCCTGTTCTGTGACACATGCTTGGGTGAATATGTCTTGAGATTCTTCCAGAACAGCAGCCATCCCTATTCCCATGTAAAACTTGTCCCAGCTTTACATCTGCAGTGACTTGGAGATGTAAGACCTATGGCTCTGTAAAAAAATATACACCCTGCACTTTGCTGTGGAGGACACAGTAAAGGAGGTTGAGAGAATTTGGGTTATTTTGCCTTAGGAATTAAAGACTAGAAAGAGATCATCTTGCTGTCCTCAGCTGCCTGGCAGGAGAATATGGAGCCAGGCTCTTCTTGGATGAGCACAGGGAAAATACAAGGGACAACAAATATCAACTGAAATGTAGGAAATTTCAATTAAATATAAGGAAAAGCTTTTTCTTCATGACAGGCTATAAAAATATTTATCCTTTGAAATATTCAAGACTCGATTGGCCAAGTGCTTGTGCAGCATTTGGACTTGCAAGGGAGTTAGAGCAGTCCACTCCATAAGTACCTTACAAACTAAATTATTCCATGATAAATTTTATGTGAATCCTAAGTAATTTCTTCGTTTGCATGGCCATGTTGGAAAGTAATTACATTATTTTGTAAAAGGAAACATCTCTGTGGCTGCCGTTGTGGAGAGTGCTGAGTCTACCTCACCTTTAGTGGCCCAGCACACAATGGGGTATATTTACTTCATGCTGAATATTACTTACAAATCTAAATGTAAAAGATAATCTGTTTGCATTTCCCATTAATGTGTGATTTAGTGAAAATTTATTAATCTATTAATGGAAAAGCAGCTTTATAGAATTTTGATTTCCCTCCAAGTCTGTTGAAAGACTCCTAATTTTAACTTATTGCTCCAGCCTTCTAAAGAACCAACCAATAAAATAATTTTTTGACCTTTTCATTCTCTTGGTTAGTGTTATGCCAAAATGCTTTGCAGAATATTTTAATCAAATACAGAAACTTGTGTTAAGATTAATAGTTTATAATTTCCAATGCTCTAAGTACCATTATGTTAACAAACATTGAAATGTTAATTACAAGAATAAATTAAGTGACCTTAAATATATATTTCACTGAATTAAAATGTAGAGGGTTTTTTCAGAATTATGAAGCAAAGGACAAAAAGAGTGAACAATAAATAACAATACACAAAAATCACAAGGTTACATTTAAAAAAACCCATAGATTTTAAGCACAGAAGAGATGAATATCATCTGTTGCCTTGCACCTTAGGAGACTTCAAATTTCACCTACTGACTCTTGCATAAAACCTAAAACTAGTTGTTCAAATAAGACATAAATATGTTAAAATAAAGCAATATTCTCTTTTCAAAGTCTATTGAAGCACTATTTCAAAACTCCACATGACAGAAAGTCAGCCACATCCCCAGGCAGATTGTTTCAGTGGTTAATTATTTTCACATATAATTGTGGAGGGTTGTTTCAGGCTTGGATGTTTGTAGCTCTCCAGTAAAACAATGCAGGGCTTGTCGTAGGCACTTGTCCCACCACAGAAAATGAAGTATTTCTGTCTCACCATCCTGTGCTGCAGAGCCCCATCATTCAGGCTCTCACCTGGGCAGGGGGAATCAGGGTTTAATATTCTCATCATGCTGAGAGTGCTTTGTTCATAGAGTGGAGCATATTTTACTTTAGGGCACTCACAGTCTTCCCAGTCAATGCCATTTGTTAAGCCAGTGTGAGAGAACAAGGGAAAATAACTCCATAAATTAGGGATTAGGAAGTAATCTAGAGTGCCAGGGTTTGAGACCTAATTCCACTGAATATGTAAGCACCATGAGAGTAAGTGGAGCACTTTCAGAGGGATAACTCCAGAGAAAGGCATATAATCACATATTGCAGGTTAACTGGGATACACTCGTGGGTAATGAGACATCTGCAATTGAATCTCCACAGGTAGAGAAGAAAATTGAATTTCCTTGCCCTATCTCTTGTTCAGGTGCCTAAAACAGTGGATTATGGACTGAAAAATGGGTGAGGTTCCTTCCTTACATGTGTCCAGTTGGTGCTCCCAGAATTTGAACCAGGTCTAGATTGCAAATTTCACTCAGAGTTCATTGTTTTCTTTTTGCACGTGGTAAAAGAGCTATTTTTTATCTATCTCTGTTGAAATGTGGAAACTCTCAACAAGAAATTACAGCAAACACAACTCTTCAGCTGAAATTTAGACCAGGTTTGATAAAGAGTATTAAAAAGTCATGTAAGGTAGGTAAAACTTCAATAACATGGCTCTTTGCTACATTATTGGTCAGGTGAGACATAGCAGATTTCAGTGTGACTGAAATTTTCTCTCCTTGATTTAATTTTAGCACAGTCCATTCAGTTCCAATTTCATACAAGTGTGAGGCAAAAGCTTTCTTTGCCCACAGTCTTGAAAGTGCAGATTTATTAGCTATTGCTGAATTGATAAAGATCTCAAAGCTTGTATACAAATCATGCTGATAATTTAGGAGAAGCTCTGGATAAATTGAGTATATAGTTCTTATTTATATATGACAAAGGGAGAACAACACCTCTGGTTTTCATATATTTTTCAATTTTCAACATGTATTTGATCTGTAAAATGTTTATCCGAGTTGCACAATTTCTGTTTACCAATCTCTCTTTTCTCATTAGCATGAATCAATATTAGAAATTCAATGTATATTCTTGTATTATAAAATAAAATATGTTTCCAACAGAATTAGTATGTCCTGTGGGACTAGAGGAATATTTCTTTAATGGGCTGAAACAACAATAAGTAGCAACAATAAATAACAACAACCTGCTTTGCCTTGCTGTTGTTTAAGTTATTCCACACTTAATAGAAGTATTCTGGATAAGCTTCCAGCAGGGCACTGTGCATGGAATTCATAAAAAAGAAGGATTTCAAAGCTGTAGAGAAGCAAAGTTGAATATGTGTGAGCTGTCAAGAGATGTCAGATACTGAAATAACCCAAATTTTGACTTAAAATATATTGATGCACAAACAAACACAGTCCTCTCTCTACACAGATGTATATATATAATGTGTCTATATATATAATTATGTATATATATAATGTGTCTATATATGTTATGTATATATATATAATGTGTGTATATATATATAATGTGTGTATATATATAATGTATATATAATATATATATAATGTGTATATATATATATATAGTGAAGTCCAACTGAATGTAATAAAACAGATTTTGTCTCTCAACCCAATTACTCTATAGAATATGATAATGGAAATTTTAGCTCTGCTCTAGAATTCTGAAAGTTTAGGGGTTTTTTTGAAAAAAGGATATTACACTTGAGGGTTTTAGAGTACATTTTCAAGATCCCTATTACACTTCGAAAGAGGTCAGTTATTTTTTTTCTGAATAAGGCCCTGCTGTCATCAGTAAAAGGAAAAGACAGACAACAGGACATAGATTATTGTACCATGAAAAAACTGAAGTGTGACTTCTCTTCATTAAAATAAAAACAAACCTTGGTTTCCATGTAATTTAAACCACTTACAGTCTTCTCCCAGTACCAAGTATAATACCAGCTGCAATTATTTTTTTACTCTGACCTTTTCACTGATATGTACTGACATTATCATTTTGACACATGAGGGTAGGATAATTAGAAAATTAAGTGGCTTTTTATGAATAGAAACAATCTTAAATTAATTTAGCCAAATATATACAAATGCTGCAGTTAATATAATCAAAAATAAAAATACTTCATCTCATCAGTAAGTTAAATCTAACTGTAACTCAAAATATTCCTGCCTGTTCTGTTGATAATATTAATACTGCACTACTGCCCCAATTAATTTCTCTACAGAGTCTCTCTCTGTAGATTCCTGCATGGAAAATAATTCCTTTGAAAAGTTAAACAGCAAAAAACAACACTAGATGGTCATAATGAAGAAAACTGTGATGGTCATTAGCTGTTACAACATTTAAAATTTAAAACATAGCATTTTCTTCTTGTTTTACTTAGTTCAAAACTTACTTGTTTCATTTGTTTTTTAATTTTGAAATACATGTTTAAATATTACTGAAACTGAATTTCTTACTACATTCAATATTTAACAATTGTTTAATAACTTAAAATCTGGGATTTTAGTGAAAAAAAAATCATCTCCAAATAAAGGTTATTTTTAATTGCCACATTTTATTCCCTGATGTTATGAGCTGTCACTTCCCTGTGGGTCAAACACACCTAGGCAATGCCAACCCTCAATCTCTTCATGGGTTTCCTGTTCAGGTGCATTCCACTTTTATATGTGGGCTCTTTATGAGAAGATGGGTTGATTTATTCAGGCAGTTATCTTCACCTGCGCATAGTTTTCAGCAAATCCTACTGCCTTGTAAATTCTCTCTTGAATTTCTCCTTATCATGCTTTTTTATGTTATATAAAATATAAAAGGCAAATGTTATATTGTGTCTCTTACAGTGCCTAAGTACATAGATGAATGCCACCACATAACTCCACCCTATAAAGTACTTAATGATCTCCAAGTTGAGACAGAAATTACCATTTTTGGGGTTGTGTCTCATGATATTAAAGCTATTGTGACTATGAAAATAAGTATCACCCAACTGATAGATAAACTATGTTTAGTTCAGAGTCCTATGGAAAGAAAAATAAAGTTGTTAAAACTCTGAGGGAATAATTTACCCTGTTGGTCCATCATCCTGGAATGTTGAAGAGCTGAATTATTTGATCCTGTATCCCTTACATCAATGCTGAATAGAAACCTTTTCTGTTCATCTTCTCCTGGGCTTCAGAATGGGCACATGGCTTTCAACACAAGCTGCCTCATAAATAAGGGATCTCAGCTACCACAGTCTCCCACCACCTGCATGCCACACCATCTGCCTCACGCTGTTCAAACATCCCAGACCACGGGATGTTCAAAGAACATCCACTCCCAGTCAGAACTTCAAATGTCAGGGCAGCCAGATTTTACTGTCCTGTCACAGCTTCATTTTTCCAAGGGGCAGTTTTCTCATTCTCATGATTTGGCACAGCCCTTGAAGAAGAAAACCCCTGAAGAGGTTCATAACACAAATAACACCATGATCATACCACAAACTCCTCCACCTGCCTTTCTGGCCTCACTGAAATGCTTGGAAGTTTTGGGCAATATTGACTAATTGCCTTAGAAATTAACAATCGTTTCCCTTGTTTTCATAGACTCTTTGTAGTATCAGGCTGTTAAAAATCTCACAGGTGTCTTTTACTTTATGCTGAGGGAGCTGGGATCGTTTGTCCTGGAGAAAAGGAGGCTCAGAGGAGACCTCAGTGCCCTTTACAGCTCCCTGAAAGGAGGGTGTAGCCAGGTGTGGGGCAGTCTCCCCTCTCAGGTAAAAATAGGACAAGAGGAAACGGCTTCAAATTGCTCCAAGAGAGTTTTAGATGGGATATTGGGGAAAATTCTTCCCAGAAAGGCTTGTCAAGCACTGGCACAGGCTGCCCAGGGTAGCAGTGGAGTCAGTACCCCGAAGGGATTTGAAAGATGTGTGGATGTGGCAGCTGGGGACGTGGATTAGTGGTGGCCTGATGATTTAAGAGGCCTTTTCCAGCCTCAGTGGTTCTGTGATTCTCTGATTCTAAGGCATTGTTCAAACATGAATGCCAAATGCAGTGAGAAGTCGGTGGTGGAGCAGGCCCCCAGTCTGTGTGCAGTGTGAATATGAAGATTTTGGTTAAAATCTGGTTGCTTTGTGTAGGTACCGACCTTGTTTGCAAATGCCTTTACACAGCCAGGTGCTGAAGCCCAGGAAAGGTTTTCCAGTTGAGATCTTGCTCCAAATAACATCTGGAAGGAGGGAGAAGAAGGCAGGGCTCTTCATTCTGGGTGGAAACTCTTCAGAAAGCTCCTGTCTTCACCAACAGTGTCCAGCAGCAAATCCCAAACTGGGCAAGACAGAGTTAAGGTGGGAAAGTTCCACAGAACCTGAAGGCGACAAAGCTGCAGAAAATGACTTGACCAAAATGCCTGAGAGATGAGGCAGAAACCCTTCAGCAAATTGGAAATTGTGAGTCATTAATGATGCATATTGTTCAATTTACAAATTAAATTAATTGTGTTAAAAGTTCATGGTTGTGAGTCAAGTAATTTTTCAGAGTATGCACATATTTCGAACCATTAAGGAATTTCTGTGGACGGAAAGTGAGCTGCTTTTGATGATTATGTCTCTTTCTTGAGAACCCTAAATTAAATTTTTAAAATGTCAGGCAAATTACCCATGTGAACATTTCTGAGGCACAAAACCCTTTTAAGGATGTTATTTCTTCATCTGGACCCACTATGCCTGAACATGCACCACACGCTGCAGCATCTGGCCTTTTAAGCATTAAAAGCTTCTGAAACTTCTCAGAGGATAAAGTCATTATGAGGTGTATTTTTAAATTAATCCAATAAATTAAGCAAGAGCTTATTAAATTCAAGTTACATTTATGTTTTTTTTCTGTTCCATAGCTATGAAAGAAAGAAGAAAACGCTACTTTTGCTCCCTGTTCATTAACTGCTGCACTGCAATTGTTTAGATGGCAAGTATGTAATTTATTCTTTTATCAGATTTATTTTTCCAGACATTAATTTGTTGGAGACTCTATTATTAATATTATTTTTATTTTTAATTGCTTTTTTTTTGTTTGTTTGAGTTTTCTTGAAGAATAATAGAAAAGGAATATTATATTCTTTGAAATGTTTATTATTTTACTTATGTAATTACATTTTCTGCATGCAGAAAATAAAATACACAATAAAACTTGTATATTGCTTGGTGATCTTGTTTTGTGTTATATTTCACTCTGTGATGCTGGCTCCATTTAGGTGATGCGATGGTTTCAGTTTAGAAGGCAGATTTTCATCTGGAAGCTGAAGAAAGCTTTTCCTTCAAGTTCATCCTCTTATTTCTGCTTCTGCCAGAGGAATTTGTGAAATTTCTGGGAGTACTCAGATCAAAATTCAGCTTTAAGCTGGGGAATTTTGCAGTTACATGACAGAGTGGCAGACACTGGGGAGATGCAGGAGAATTCCTGTACCAGGGTACAGCACAAAGGTCTCCCCAGCTGGTGTTTCTCTGTAACCCCTGAGCCACAGTCTCTGTTAAAAAATACTCTGTAGAGAGTTTGAAATCTGGTTCTATTCCAGCTTCATGACCAGCAGGCTGATGGTTCCTGCTCTCCCCTGGCCCTGTAAGCAGGAGACAAAGTGAAGGTTTCTATAAGTGACAGGAATAACATCGAGTTTCCCATGACAAAAAATGAGGTACTACAAACATCCCAGTATGAAGTGTCCTAAGGCAGAGTCCTTGCCAGAGGAGTGAGATGGAATAAGAGGGACACATTTAAGTTGAATTTTAAACACAGCCAGGCCTTTGAAACCCATTAAAACCTTTATAAATTTGGACACTTCCATGAAGCTACTCAAGTTTCATGAGCCTCCAGGAAACCCCCTGCCACTGACACCCAAGTTCCATGGGCTTGTAGGCACCAATAGTGAACAAAACTGTCCTGAAAGAAGTGCTTTAATGCCTCTCAGTGGCTTTTCTTTTCTTAAAATGCAGAATCTCTGGCAGCCCTGTGGCTGTGAGCAGCACTGGCCCACGAGCCATGAGATGCCAACATCCCATCCCTCACTCCAGAGCTGGCACTTTGCTCCATGTGCTGAGGGACTGTTATTCCAACCCAGAGATTTCTGTTTTGCAGGGGTGACTCACAGCCTAGTTCAAGGCTATAAATATTCATTCCAAAAATGCCAGAATCTGTCTGTCTCCCCAGCCTGTTTCAAATTAGAGCCTGCTGCTGGTATGGAAGGAGAGAGTCTGGGCTGGTAGATAATGAAAGCTAAACAGGAACAGATCTGAGCAGTCACTGCTGCTGTGACATCCTGACACGGAAACATGGAGCTGAGATGCTTCACCTTAAACACATCCTAGGAATCTTTCATGTGAAAAATCACAGTAGCATGTGCTAAAATATAGTGGTATGAGCTGTCAGTACATGAATTCAGGGCTAGGGAGCTATTTTTGATTAAGTATGACAAGCAAAAAGGACAGATACTGAGTTAATAATCACTTCCAAGATTAAACACACCTCTCTTTCTTGGCTTCACAGTGGATGGCACATTCATGTTTTATAAATTCCCACTGTCTAGATCTCAGGAGGTGTGGAAATTTTTTTTATTTCCACCCATGTCTGTTCTGAGTAACTTAAGGAAAACAAAACCTATTCTACTTCAAAACACGATTCATTCAAAAAGCAATAGCTACAGGTAGGCTTTAAATGTGACTACTTCAAAAATGGAAATAATAATGACATTGTTTAGCTAGGTTTGTGTACTCTGTGAATATTGTAAAAGTGTGTGACAGTGCTTTTCTTGTTCTGGACACACTCTCAATACCTTGTTTTCCCTGGATCAGCATGAAATTTTCAGGAATCAGGATTTGGGAGCCTACATGATTATTAGAAATTGAACATACTTAGGCAAAGAAAAGTGTCACACAGTTTCAGTGAGCAGTAATTTAAATTAAAGTGCTTAGTGGCATCAGGTGCCACTCCAGAAAGAGAAGAATCCTGTCAGCTCTGCTTGGAAACCTCAGAGTCCCTACAAAGTCTTCAGTGGCCCAGCCATTAAGTGGGCAACAGAATCTGGCACTGGGATTTCTCTTTTATCTTTAGGAATTTCAACCAGTTGCTGAGCAAAGTCCTATAAAACATCAGTGTCATGTTTGCCAGCTCCTCTTAGATGGGCACAGTGTAACTCAATTGGAATTAAACTTCTGTTTAGGCAGCAGAGTTGTGTGACAGCTTTACAAAATTTAGTAGCAGGATTCAAGTTGCTGTTTAAAATGCCTGAATCCAGGAATCTCTGTGTGGGAGCAATGTGTGGGCTGGGTGATTACTACGTGCAGAGTATCCTGGTAGCACACTCAGAGGGGGTTAGAGAGCTCTTCAGATCACCCTGAAGTAGATTCTGATGCTCATTCAGTCAGAAGAGTTTCTCTTGTCAGTGGGTAAGTCAGCCAGGGGCTTGACAACACTGTGGAAACATCAGCCTCAACATCAGGTGATATTTCCTGGAGTTCTGAGGTGTTTCTCAGGCTGTTAGATGGGATATGAGAATTGTCAATGAACACAACTTCTCTGCCTCCAGGAATGAGGCTCTGTTAGAGTCCTGAAGAAGAAGAAAAATGGAATTTTTATTCTCCATTACACTTCCATCCATAGGGGTGGATATATGGAAACAATGTTCTCAAAGCTGATAGGACCAGAATTCAGCTCCAATGGCTGCAGCTAAAAATCTGCATTCTGCCAGTTAACCTTGGTGTGATGAAATGTGAAGAAAAGGTCCCTTCCAGTCCAGACCATTCTGTGGTTCTACTGCCCAGTCCCCCACTGTCCCTGCAAATTCCAGTGATAGAAACTTAACCAAAGCCACTCCTACTGCAATACTGCAAAAACCAGACACCATCCAAATTAATTTCCCTTGTCATTTGATCAGTGCTTTGCTTGAGGTAACAGGTTCTGTAGAATTTCTCTTTGAAATGCTGTTCAAAGCCTCCTATCACAGAAGTGGGTGAGATGCCACCCATGGCATTTTATTTTGCATTTTACTGCATTTCAGGCTGCTGCATCATGTCCCTGTGTGGGGTGAATTCCACAGCATTTTATCACACCATTCCATGTGTGTGTTTGGAGGTCATTCATGTAGACATTTCATCCAATACAAAGCTTGGCCTTTTAGCAGCAGGTAATCCTCTTCAGGGGAAATATTTCAGAGGGGAAGCTTGAACCCATGTGGAAGTACAGGAATACAGCAGAGCAGAGGTGAGGGAGGAACCTGAGAACACCTCAAACCCCTCTGCTGCTGACAGGGTTTATTTCACATATTTGTCTACAGGAAATATGAAGGGAAAAAAGGTTCCTTGGTTGTTTTTCCAGCACAGAATCATTAAGGTTTGAAAAGACCTCCAAGATCCTCAAATAAATGAGCTGTGTCCTGGTAGGATCTCATTAGGGACCATTTTGGTAACTGATAGCCAGAGTAATTTCCAGTCATCTCTCGAGATTCCTAAAAAAAGCCTTTTTCTTTGTTCCCACTGATCAGGGATTTGCTCTGGCACCATCAGAAAGGCCCAGACAGCTTTTCTTTCCCTTTGCAAGTCCCAGCTGCCATGGCCCCAGAAGGCAAATTTAACACTCAGGATGCAAAGCATCCTCTCAGCCCCATTCTGCCCAGTTCCCAGCAGGGAAAAAAGCTATAAAAAAGGGAAAAAAGCTATAAAAGTGACATTTCAAAATCGATGGAGAAAAATGTTCAAATTGTGATTCTTGGATTTTCTTGATAATCTTTTTCCTCAGAAGTACAACATCTCCAGGCAGCCTCTGGCAACAGAGCTGATGAGAATTCAGCTGAGGGAAGAACACAGTTTGACTTCTGGAAATCAATCCATAGGTGTCTGCTCTTTATCCATGGATACACCTCAGGCCAGCAGAAAAAACAGGTAAGAAAGCTTGGAAACCATATTTAGATCCCTTCAAACCCAAACTGTTCCATGAATCTGTGACAATGATTGAGGGAGAGAGAATAATTTACATTAAATATTAGTACTTTTACTGAAATGGGATCAGTTATGTTTTTATGAATATTTCTAGTAAAGTGTGCTGTACAGGTGTGTTTCCAAACATAGGAGTTAACTTCTATAGAGTTAAAAAAAAATCATAAAAATAATTATGAAATAGTTCACAAAACACTCAGGAATTGTCTTCTTAAATTTTGATGGAATATTACATAAAGATTAGAGAAAATATTCTAACCATAAGTTTAATAAAATATATGATTAAGATCACAAAAATGGTCCCCATGAAATTATCTTGAAAGATATAATGAATTACTTCATTATATTGCATAGAATATTAATGAAATTTTATTCCTCAGACATTATAATTTTCAGGACGTTTCACAGAAATATTATCAAAATGTCAAACAAAGCATAAAGAAGTAATCACAGCCACAAAAAAAGAAGACATGAAAGTCACTTTTTCATACTTAAAACATATTTTTTAAGAGTACACTTCTTAAACTCATATATAAATACTAAACCTGGGTTTTCAAAGAGCTTTTGAAAATGCTTCTCTTCAAAAGAAACTTCGTTGTCATAGGATAAAAAGAAAAAGTTGTCCCATGGATTAACTAGTGATTAATGAATGGGGGAAAAGGTAGGAAATAATTAAAATTTTTATAATTAAAGGTAGTTGCCAGCATAGGTAATATAGAAAAGATACAGAGAGTGAGCAGAGAAATGTTACAGATTATTCAAATTTAGCCAAAGAAGTGAAGAGAGACTTGGCTGTAACAGCAGCTGAAGGAGGTCATGGCTCTGAGTGACAGGAAAATAAAAAATTACATGAGATGTTGATAAATGAAGAACATTGGAGAAACATCTCAGAATCACTTGAGATAACACTGAGAAAATATTAATGAGCAGAAGGAAGCCAAAAAGCAAAACTATGCTGGGTTATTGAGAGTGCAATAGAAAATCAAAGAGGAAATACCTTAAAGCCACTGTGTAGCTTCTGAGAGTGGTCACATCTTGAGTTGCCCCTTCTTACATCAAACACTGTGAAATAAAACTGGAAAAGGTGTAGGAAGGAAAGGAGCAAATGGCCAAACACATAAGAGTCTGTGGGAGAGATCAGAATGAGTTACAGAATTCCAAAGGGAGCAGCTGAGCTTCTACAGCTGCAGCGTGTCCATCTTGGTCCATTAACTGACTTACATCCACCAGGTAGGGCTAAACTTAGCTGAAAATAAGGATAAACAAGTTTATACTTAAGAATTTCCCTGTTCCTCTGCATCAGTGACCCTCATCACTGAATCTCTTGATTCTGCTCGTTTTTGCAGTTGTAAAACTCCTGGCATCAATGGAAATTTCTGCATCAATTCCATGGTCAACTCTTGGTGTTTTATTTTTACCTGGAGAACAAAACCCAGATGGATTTGAAGTTTGCAACACAAGTGATAGATCCAACCTCTGGCCTCTATGGAGCTATGACTTCTGCCCTCCACAGCATTCACACCATGTTATTAAAAATAAACCCCAAAAAAACCAGGATCTCCTCTGCAAAAAATCTCTGCTCACCACTGTTTAGGGCTCTGTGAACCTGGAGAGGGCAGAAGGAAAGGTAATGATGCAAAACGAGGCTCAAGGCTGCAATTATTTAAACAGTGATGCCTGCTGGCCATACCTTCAGCTACTGAGCAGAGCTGCTTCCCTCCCTCACAGCAAGCAAACCTGCAAAGAACTGGTACACTCTGCACAAAAATGTGTCTTTTCATTCCTAAATCCAGTTGCTGATGTGTTTGAGGAAAGAATGGGTTTGTTGGGAATGCTGCAAAGGCAGTAGAACATGTATTTATTATTGAGAATAAATCTTCAAGTGATGTTTCAGCCTTTCTGGTTACTCTGCTGTGAACTGGGCTGGTTTTGGTAGATTTTCCTGTGGTGATTTTAACCATCCTTGAATCATCCTTGAGGAACTTCCTTGGATTCACTCCAGTATGTCCCATGTCTCTCTTGTACTGGGGAGCCCAGCACTGGGCACAGAAATCCAGGCGCACCTCCCAGTGCTGAGCAGAGGGCAAGAATCCCTTTCTGTCACCTGCTGGGAAAGCTCTGTATAAAGTGAATGTGCCAAATTTAAAAAGGGGTTTGTGTTATTTTTCAGGATTCTTATAAATATAAAATCTATAAATGGTTCTGGTTTGTCATCTAGATGCACATGGACAACAAAAAGCACTGTTTTCTTCAAAAGAAATCTTCTCAAATGTCTGTGCTGCCAAGTAACACCTAGATCTGAAAATTTATTCTAAAATGTTTTCTTAATTTGTTACTTTTCCTTCCCCCATTCTCTTCCCAGTGAGCCTAAGACATTTTTGAAAGGTGTGTATTTTCAGAAATTCCAAAGCACAATTTTCCTTCTTTGGAAGGAAAGGAAGGGAGATAAATAGCACAGCACTCTCTGTGACAATGGGAACAGAATGAAATGAAACAGCAGAGTGAGAGCCAACATTTGATTTACAAACCTGAGTCAAAATTATGCACAGAAACAAAAGGCTGGAAATTTCATACTCTTCAGAGTATTCAATCTGTGTTTATTTTGGGTTCTGGTACCACCCCAGGGTTCTCATTGTGAAAGATGTAAACTCTTAATGTACAGAGAATAACTTGGATGATAAAGTCCATAAATTCTCATTGCTTTTATAATTACAATCAGTGATTCAATGGCTATTGAGAGACAAAGGGTAGGTAATTCCATATCTTCATAAAATTTAAAGATAAAGAAGGTAAATGTGCTCCCATGATCATCTAGACTGACCTTTCTGCATTGACTGAATCATTTCTCCCTGTGAGAGAATTCTCTAATGATTCCTAAGACTTGAGGTTAAATGAGAACATCTTTGGAATGATGCTCTGCACCACAAAGATTATCTCAAAGGTTTGGATTCCATCTGAATTTGTCAAAAAAAACACCTAGTACAAACCACACAAGTATGGGCTCCTTCTTACAAACAGGGAAATTCAGTCATTTGGAAACAACTGGCTAGGCTACATGGAAAAAAGTCATCTGAGAAGTAAATATTTTTTCTAGGTAACAGAATTTCTAAAGTCTAAAATGAGGTGAAGGGCATCCCTGAAAAATGGATTTTTAAAAACAAATTTTTAAAAGGTTTTGTCCTCGATATCCATGGCAAGGTAATTGATTATCCCCTTCCACTGACTGAAACAGGATGATGAATTTCCAAGTGTACTGGCTCCTGAGATAGCTGGATGGAAATGTTGTCCAGGATAATGTGAGATTCAGAAGCATTCCTTGATCATTTGCTGACTCCATGCTGGTGCTCTCCAAAACTGATCATCCTCATGAAGGGAAATGTTCAGTGTATGAGGTTAAAAATTCAGCTCTCTACCAAATGCATGCAGCCAGCTGAGCAACAAAAGCTGCAAGTGAGGGAGCATCCAGAGAACAGTTTGGGTTTCCTTCAGTATGGAAGAGTGGAAGGACAGGAAAGGGACTCCAACCTCTGCACATCCAGATCAGGAGAAAGCTGTTATATGAAAAAGAAATATTTTGAATTACCATAAAATCTATATATAAATATTTATTTAAAATTCGACCAAATTCCATGGTTCTTTTGCTAAATACATGTTCTACATGAGTCTAAGCTGAATACATAATATGAGATTTCTTAAATTTTAAGAGTTGTAGGATAATGAAGCAGGAGTTATAGGGTGATGAGCAGAGATGCCCAAGTTCTATTTGGAGGCATTTCTTCCATTTCTGCTTCAGACTTTAGTCCATGGGATTTTTTCAATTTTTTTTTCCTTAATGCATGAAACTTAAATAGCAATGAAAATATTAAGGAACCCTGAAGTGAAAAATGGGTTTGTGTGTAATCAATTCCATTGAACACCTGGGAACTGTTGAGTTTAACAGGGTTACAACTGGTACTGTGCTTGAAGAGAGGGAGAAATGTGTGTGAGGAGGTCTTAATTAATTTATTTGCCATGTATTTACAGTGCAGTGCCTTGGCTGTTCCTGGCCATGCCCTTCTCCCACTTTCAGAGCAGCAGATTAGACGAGCCTGGACAGCAGAATAAAGCACTTGGAGCAGCCTGGGATGGTGGAAAGTGTCCCTGCTCAGGGCAGGGGGTGGAACAAGATGGTCTTTGGGGTTCCTTCCAACCCAAACCATTCTGTGATTCTGTGATTCTGTGATTCTGTGATTCTCTGATTCTCTGATTCTCTGATTCTCTGATTCTCTGATTCTGCTCCTCCCTTGGGCTGGGACAGCGTTTTTGTGGTTCAGGTCATACAGTCCAGTTCTGGTCTTCTCAGAACAAGAATTTACTTAATTTTGTAAGCATTATTCTATATAATCTTAGCACTGGAAGGATTGTGTGCAGAAATCAGTGAGCATTAATTATCATCACAAGCCTTGCTGATCTGAATGGAAGGCTCAGAAAATGCCTGCCAGAGGCTTTCAGTGCCTGATCTGTATCCAAACCTCCAGGCAAGTGATAAAGTCAGTAAGGAAGGACCATCCTGAGAGGATGCTGAGAGGACACACCCATTGTGACCACACATCACAGCTTTCAAGAGCCAAATCCATCCTGTTCCTCAGACAAAATTCTGAGTGTGATGAAATAAGGGCTCTCAGGTTGCAGCAGAGATGCACAATTTGTGTCACCATTTAACTCTTGTGCTCATACCCAGGAGAGATTTCACAATGAGCTGGTTGCCAGTTATCCTGTGGCAGAGAGAGAAGGGTTTTCTGAAACAGGCAGACCCTGTGGGACATTTAGGGGGAAAGCTGCCATGCAGTTTGCTGTAGTTTCAGTTTCTAAAATCATCTGAGGTCTGAGCCTGTGTATGCAGAGCATGCTACAGCACAGTGTCTTTCAAGTACAGGAATATTGTCACAATCTGCCAGGTTTCAAGTGAAAAATAAAGTGATCCTCCAGCAACTAGATGAAAATCTAACAGAGATGGAGTTTCAATATGTGTGGGAGATAATAGTTATTCCTACTTTTATTCAGAAATAAATTAAATGCTCATTTTGTCTTTGACTGTTCCTTCTGATTTGCTGCATTTTTTCCAGTTTCTCTAAAATTTTAACTGCCATTCAATTCAGATTCCACCATGTACTGAGATGAAATAGACACAGAACATGTTCTGATTATATTCTTAAGCTCAATCATCATGAGTTAAAATTATCCATTTTTAGACTTACATCCCATCTTAATCAGGAACTTGATCTTGACAGATCTTGAACAAGCCAATCTAGAGGCAATTGGCTGTGTCTTAAACCATCTCTGTTCCTGGAAACTCACTTATCCAAATGAAAATCTGGCATCTCAGGAGGCAGGGTCATTAGAACACATCCTTTTTAAGGGCTGAAGGAAAAGCAAGGAGTGACAAAATAGTAAGGAGGTATTTTTAAATCTTTAAAATGCAAATGTTTGAGTTTGAAACATACATTGAGTGCAGTGCACTCTGCACCTTTGGACATGAAGACTTAGCTGAGCTCTGCAAGGGATTCCATAGAACAAAGAAAAATCACATTCATATTATGGAATAGAATGGCAAAATTTCTATTTATTTTGTTAGGAAGAGGGAAAAAGGTAGCTTTGCATTTGCAGATGCATATTGATTGTAGAGAACAGCTTAAAGAAAGAAATTTAACAGCACTCCTGTTAACTAATTTAATCCAGGTGAACATGACCCTTGTCAGACATCTCATGTCTTTTCCATAAAGGACACCAGTTTTGTTTACAAGCCCAGCTCTGGCTTTAAGAGAACTCCTGGTGGAAGCATCTTGGCTTGCTCTTCTCCCAAGATGCCGGACACATTCAGGGCATTTCTTCCCACTCAAAGGGATTGAACTTTATCCCAGTGAAGGGATTTAGGTATTACTGAAGAAGATTAGTGCATAGGAGGGACTATTTGAAGAAAAAACCACATCATTTACAAAGAAAATAACAGATAGTGACATTAATTGCTAAGCTCTGTTCTGCCTATTAAAAGTTGAATGAGGCAGCTTGACAGATGATTTTATAATGATACACATGGGATGTTTTTGGTGGTGGTTTTATTTCTGACATACTCAGGAGCTGGTTGATGTCATCTGGTTTGAACCTTTGTGCTGGGCAGGAAGGTAACCCCAATCAGATAACCAGAGACCCACCACAATAACATTTTATGGACTGCCACTAATACTTAAAAAAAAAATAGAAGTTACTCCTTACAGTGAGGCTGTCTCTCTCTCCAATCTCCCAATTCTTTTCTCTCATCCTGTATTTTGAATAAAAGGTCTTTAGATTCACAGGTATTGAGTATGAAAGGAAAGGATTGTATTCAACAGTCCAGGGAACCTTTCTCAATCCCACATTCCATTTTTGGTGGTGCACAGGGCAGTTTTCAGCTTTATTTTATGGACATTCTGAGAAACAGAAAATTTTAGTATTAACATGACCACGAGGAGATTTTCCATCTGCCCAGTCATGTACAGCATGAAAAGCCAGGTGCTGAGGAGTGGGGGAATATGCAGAGTAACTAATGTAAAAATTCTACTTTTAGTAGGATTATGATGATCTCCTAAATTATCTGTGCCCTTGGTTTCTTTCAGGTCCTGACCAAAATCCATTGAGGTCAATTGTAGTGGTCAGAAAGGCTGGATGTGAAATAGTAACCTTGATTTTAAATAGTAACATCTTCCACTGAAAGGAATGGAGCTCCCATCAGCCTAATGCAGTTTGCCTTATTCTTCAGCAGAAGCCATTAGGAAGATTTCAGTGAAAATCTTGCATTTAAAATACCATGAAAACCTTAAAGGGAACAAAACCTCCACCAAATCCAAACATAAAAATAAAATTCCACAGAGGACAAACACATGGGAAGAGTGTATTTAAAATTACAAACCTAAAGAATTCTCTGTATAGGATGCTAAATTATTTAGATGATAAAAGACACTGATAAAATTCCTGTGAAGCTATTTTGATATCAAAATATGGCATCACAAATGTCGTTTATCAGGAAGAATTTCTAAGTAATGATATGAGGAGGTGTTTGCTACACATGTTATTTCCTGTCTAAAATGCTTTTAAAGATATGGTTTTTAAATGAAATGGGTTGTGGGGGAGTGAAGAAAAACAATTACTTTGGAAGTGAGTTTGTAAAATATTTATATTTATTCATTTCCCTCCCTAATTTTAAGTTACAGAATCACACAGGATCACAGAATGGATCAGGCTGGGGGAGACCACAGTGGATCAACCTGATGTGGCCACCCTAAATCAGAATATTACCCTCGTGTCAATCAGCCTCTCACAGATGGAGGTCTCACACTGCAGAAACACAGAGCTTAAAATGAGCCCACAGCCAAATTAACAATTTTGAGGCTCATCCAATTGTGCTTTTGTTTCACCAAAATGAGAGGTGACCTCCACACAGGAATGTTTATACACCCAGAATTTCTTCAGGCTATGGTTCATTTAATTAGAAAAACAAAATCAAACAAATAACAACAAGAACAACAACCAAACAAAAAAACCCAACCAACCAAACAAAAATAAACCAACGAAAAACCCCATACAAAACTCAACAACAAAACACACAAAAAAACCAAAAAGAAACAAAACCACTCAAACAAATGAAAAACAACAATAAAGAAAAAAAGAAAAAACAAACAAAATTTAAAAAAAAACTAAACAAACAAACAAACAAAAAATCATAAAACCAAACCCAACTCCAACCCAACTCAACCCAAATAAAAAAAAAAAAACATGAAAACAACAAAAAACCAAACCAAATAAAAAAAACTAACAAACCAAACCAAACCAAACAAAAAAAACCACAAACCCAAACCCAAATACAAACAACAACAACAACAACAAAACCACCACCAAAAACCACAAAAGAAAACCTAATTTTGGACTAGGACAGGGACCTCAGTTTTCCATC
Organism: Notiomystis cincta; assembly: GCA_013398075.1. Taxonomy (NCBI): domain Eukaryota; kingdom Metazoa; phylum Chordata; class Aves; order Passeriformes; family Notiomystidae; genus Notiomystis; species Notiomystis cincta. The sequence goes on from VZRX01011942.1 coordinate 29,903, forward strand.
AAGTATCCAATTCCTTGCCTGCACATCCTCAGCAGTCACAGACACAGAGACCCCTTTTTTCTGGGTCTCTTACTGGTGAGTTCTCTCAATTATGTGGATCTAAACAACAGGAATTGAAGAAATTTATCTGGAGGTTGGGCAGGGATGGTCCATGTAGAGGAAAATATCACAGTTCCCAACATGATGTTGATCTCCTGCATATGCCCTCAGTACAGAAGCTTCAAAATCAGGTGCAATGTTCTTGGATAAAAAAAGACACAGCACTCCAAATTTACACTGCCCAGGTTTTCTTCTTGCAGTGTTTTTGATCTTAGGAGATTTTGTTCTCTTGTTTCTGGAAAGAGAGTATTTTACCTGGGGGTCATTCCCATGTTCATGATCCCACATGACACTGAACTAATGAAAAACACAAATTTGCCTCAGCTCTACCACACAGGAAGGGTTCACTGAGAGAAAAATAATGTGAATTCAGTTGTGATGTCTTATCCCCTGCAAGTCTGCAAATGCAACTCCTCAGACAATTTGTGCTCTGCTTCCCTCAGAGCAACATATACCAGTGTGTTTCTGTCCCAGTGTGTTTCTGTCCCAGTGTGTTTCTGTCCATTTGTCCCTCAGTTTCATCCTCCGGGTGGGAGTTCCTCACTTTCTATGTCTGAGCCATTCCTCACTAAAACCTCCATGTGAACACTGCTGCACAACAACGTGGAGGGGGAAATCCAGGGGTCTCAGTTCTCCTGCAGCTCCTCTGGACTCTCACCAGCCAGCCCCATGCAGATTTGTTGTCCACAGAGACATTTAAATGAAGATTTAGGCACCTGTGCCCCTCTCCCTCAGCAGCTGCTCATGGCCAGTGTGTCCCTGGCAAGGGGCAGCTCAGGATGACCTTGACTGAGGTTGACAAGATCCTCCACAAAATGACTGGGAGTTATCTACCCTGCAAGCACTGAAATATGTGTCCAGGCAAGATCTGATGACAAAAATGCTGAGTTCAGCCTTTAATCACTGCTTTTAGCAATTTGTGGGTCAGCTACACACAACATTGCTGGAAGCACAGGTTCCATTTGAGCTGCCTTCAGTGTTCACTGCATTTCTGCACTAATAACGCTCGGTATAATTTGTTCTGTCAACACCTGTAGTGCACTAATTTAATTTTGGTCCCATCCAAGCATCCATCTGCTCACAAACATCAGCTACAACAGCCTGAAGGCTCCTCTGTAGTGTGTCAAGCTCAGGTGTGCACATGAGTGTCTTACAGCAGATGCAAAATAACTGATGGAGAATATTTATCTACTGGGGTGATGGTCCCAGTTCCACTCTCTGAATGAATAAAACCTTGCACATGGAAAGCAGTGTGGTTAAGTGACATTTAAGGTCACCTATAAGGTTCTGTTGATCCAAAAAAAAGACAAACTGTTGTGTGATAGCAGAAAATATTAGCAAGAAAAATATGCAAAACCAACTGATTGGCACAGAAAGTCTTATGCTGAGTTACAGTGTAAAAGTACAAGTCAGCTTCTCTATTTTGAAAGTAGAATTAAATAAAGTGTACAAGAAGTGCTCTAAGGTCTCTCTACTTCTATAAGAGAGCCTCCCATGGATAAGTTCTAGAGTTTGCAATTATTATTCTGTTAGAAGCTGCACAAGCAAAACAGAAAAGCAGAATACAGTAAGAAAGGTCCCTGATATTAATAGAAAAAATGAGGTACATGCTCTGAAATTTAATTTACATTCTGCAGCAGACAAGATAAAAGTAAAGCTATGAAACAAAACCAAGGGATGGAAATTCAGAGATTGAAAATTACCCTGAAAAACCTGCTCTTTTTATTTGGTAGTAAATCCCTACCAAGCAGGAGCTTTAACTTTCTGCTAGACACATCAGAAAATATCTAAATTCACAGCTATAAGCAGACTACCACATCAGTATGCACACAATATTTGGTTTTATGTGTTTCTTATGTAAATGTGTTTCTGACTTTATAAACAAAACTGTAATCTTTCCCATTTTTTTCAATAAAACCCTTTTACTTTGTGCTTTAAGCTTACACAATGTTTAAAGTGGAGTCAAGTGCGTTTCACACTCACAGCGCAGCACTTCTGTAAAAACAAAGATTTCAAACAAGTCAGCATAGAAACAATCACTCCCTGTCTTGCTTTCCTATCTTAAGAACAGAGGTATTTTCTCATTAAAATGAAAGAATCAGTTTGCCCATGGCTGTTAGCAGGCAGCAAAAGGAACACAGAGGTACTGCCAGGCATGTTCTGTGTCATTTTGGCCAGGGGCAAACCCAGAATGTCTCAGTGGAGATACTCAGGGGAATCTGTAGCAGGAATGCAAAGGACTCATCCTGGGCACAAAAAGTGCCACCAATTTTTGAATACTAAGTGAATTGTCACTTTTTGATACATGCAGAGTTTTCAGAGACACCTGGAGAGCTCAGACTTCTGAATTTGTGTTCCGAGCGTCCCTAACCTGCTGCAAAGCTGAGCACATTTCACAGTCAACTTCCCAAATGATAACATGGGTTTATGACTCTGTTTAATGGGCTTAAATTAGTGTTACCCATGTTTTATCTGTCAGCTTCCACTGATGTGAGTTCAGTGCCATGAATTCCAGCATGAGCCTCCTCAGTCCAAATCTCCCTGCACCAAGCACTGAGTGTGTGTTTAACATGTATCATTTCTCCCTCTCCAGCAAAGCTGAACACACACACTCTTCCCTTGACACCACTAAAATATCTAAATGCAGGACAGATTAGGCTCCTTTAGTTTTGCATTTTCTGAATAGAAGGTGAGTTCTTTTCCTGGGCTTGTTTGTTTGTTTGTGTAGAGAAGCACTCTGTGCTCAAAGGAAAGGACTGTGAAATCCCAGGAAGATGTAAGAGGATTTGTGCCTCAGCTTTAAAAGTTGACCTCATCATCTCCACTGAATTACAGAAAGTTTCCAAGCTTAGCATGTGGAAACAAATGAAACTGTAAACTAAAAAAGAAAGGTGTCTCATAAGCTGTTCAGCTTCAAGGTTCTCTTCACGACCAGCAGCACCCTTGAATTGTTTGGGTCCTTTGATGGATGACAACCTATGAGGGATGGCTTGCTGTCACCCAGCCTCACATGCCAAAATGCATTTAATGTGATCAATATTTCTGTTCTATGGTGAGCAGTTCAGGAGATGGCATTCAATGGGAATCAACAGGAATTCTCAGCCTTACACTGTATTTTGTGTAGGGGCACAGCCTTGTCAGGAGAAATGTTCTCACCACCGATTTCAGCAGTGATCTCTCTTCCCACACCTCTCAAGCCCTGAAGCCCAGGGCAGGGATTGGGGAATGAAATTTCAGAACAGAATATTCCATTTGGAGGAGACTTGTCCTGGTCAACTGGTCCAATGGCCTGAGCAGCTCAGGGCTGACCAAAATTTAAGTTGTCAAGAGCATTTTCCAAATGCTTCTTACACTGATGGTCTTGGGGGCCTTGGGCACTGATCCCAGGGTTGGTGGTGGGATCAAACTTGGTGCCTGTTGGACCAGGGTCACAACCTGGCCTCTTGGCTATTGGAGATTTCAGTATTTTACTCCTAATTTACACCAGAACAAATGATACATGAATCTGCATTTCCAAAGGATTATTTAATATTGGTGACCTTTCAAGGTCAACATAAATCTGCATTTTTAACTCCTGGAACTTTTGATTTTTGGTGTTGCTATTAAATTAGCATTTGATTCCTGAGTTCAGTCAGAGAAGATATAACTTTGGTCAATCTCAGAATTCAAGGCTTTGCTAGGAGACACAGCTGAATCCTGAGTGCATCTGAAATGAGTATTATACATTACCCCTTAGCTGAAGATGAGGACACAGAGATGTCAGCATCTGAACAATGCTTGCAGTCATACAGTTCTCAAATGGCCAATGGTCTTGGGAGCAAAAATTAAAAAGCTTGTAAGTGTCTAATTCAAATATACCAAACTATCTGAAAATGTTAAACTTCTTGATTAATGTTTCCTGTTGTTATTCACAAAAAAAAAAATCAGTGTCCAACAAACACTGGTTTCTTTTGAGAGCAGTGTTAGTGTTGCAGTGTTCTCTGTTGCCAAATTTTCAGATTCCTGCTGGAATCTCCTTGAAAGTAGAATTGAAGCATTTGCTGGGTCTGTGCCACAGGTTCAGAAAATGCTGAATTATTTGAGCCCAACAGAACTGCTGAGGGCCAGGTCCCACCCCATGGCGCTCAGACCTGAGTGCTGCATGAACTGAGGGAAGAACAGAGACAGGACTGCAGACCACAGGGGGAAATCCTGACACAAAATAGTGCATGGGACTTCAACATTTGTTTCTGAAAATGGTCAGGAATCCACTTTAGGAAGCAATTTTTCAGGGTCCAGAGGAAAGAACAAGTAGTTTTTCCCCTTCTCATATCTTTGATTGTCTGATGTTCTGCCATTCAGAAAAATATATATGATTGTTTTTTTCTTGTTGTATTTAAGTTTCTAATGAATGTATAATGTAAACAAATCCTCATTAAGATTTCCTTTTGTTTCCTTCATCGTTTTCAACAGGGAAACCCAGAGTAATCACATATAAAACCACACAAAACACCTGGGCAAACACATCCCCCCTGCTTTGTAACTGGCCTCTTACACATCCTATTCCTTATCACATTTCACCTTGTTTTTTCAACCTACTGCTCACAAATACGGTTAGTTTCACTTTAAATATGGTAATTTAGTCAAGGATCTGGAAATTACAATATTAATTTTTTTCCATAGGGCTGGACAATTATTGTTATTATTATACTAATTCTCAACAGTCCAGTGATAACTCTGAGAAATGGCATCTGGTCTGAGGAGAATTCTGTTTTAAATATACATTATTCATGTGTGTCTCCCTTTAAAATTACCTGGCACAAAGCCAGGAAGACAAGGGTGACTAAAGAGTCACACTTTAAGATGATATTTCATTGAAGCCCTTTGCTAGCTTTGTAATGAATGTTTTAATTAAAAAGCAGCGTCAGGCTGGCCAACAGCTGGATCAGATTGAGCTGTAATTCCTAATCTTCACAATTCAGGATCTTTGGTTCTGAGAGAATTGGAACATCCTCAGCCAATTATCTCTTGTTATTCGGTGTTCTGCAAATACATTATAAATATAACTTAAATTTTTAAGGTACACTGTTATATAAGAGGGAAAAGGCCTGCTCAGTTCAGATTAGGCAGCTAACAGTGTCCTTTAGAACAGAAAAATGCCAGATTTGCTAAAATAAACTATGAAATAACAAAGTAGAACATGACCTCAAAAAGACCTGTCTTCAGTGACATCTTGCAGTCATTTGTCTGCTGATAATGCAGAGAGATATTTATTGTAGAAAGGACAATGCTGGTTCCAGAAGGCAAATTTGTGCTGATGCTTTCACTGTAAGACTTTCAGATACATGTTTGTCTCCTTTTATGGGCTTCAAAATTGTATGGAAAAATAGGATAGCTGAAACATCCTTGATTTATCTCAATAAATTAACCATAATAACAACTGAGGTAAGGATGTCTTCTGATACTTGCATGTAACTTGGTAAAACTTTATTCTTCTGCACCAACTTTTCATAATACCAAGAATTTTGAGGAGAAAACTGGAGCAGAAACCAAATATTTCAAGTCCAAACTGATGATCTGATTTAGACTAACATAGCATAAAAGTGTTTTTACAGAAAGTTATGAGAAACAGGTTTGGATCCTTAGAAGACAGGTTGCTTTACCAGCTAAATGCAGGGCTGTAATGCAATGTACTACATCCAGTCAGCTCAAATCTGCATGCTTTAAAAAGGCAAAAACAAGTTTGAATTTATGTCCTACATTCAACAGACCACCTTGAAGTCCCTGTAGCCTGTCAGTTTAACCCTTCAGAAATTTAAGCTTTCTCTGGCATTTCTAAACAAGAAGCAGCAAGGCTTGTTAGTAATGTAGGTTAAAAGGATGTTCAAAGGGATGCAAGAGAGAAAGAAATGCTTTATCTCTTTTTAATGTGTCAAAAAATCCGGAAAATCCTTTTCCTTGCCCTATCACTTCATGTTTTTCTACCATGTTACCTCAGAGAGCTCAGGGAAAGTGGTCATTAGTAAAAAAATGACTCCTGAAAAGTAAAGTGTGAGCAGAAGGGAGGGGAAGACTTTCCAGTTGTACTCCACAGCTATAGGATAGGGGAGTTTCTGCTCTGTGGTTAAGTTAGAATGAGAAAAATAATAACATTAATGATAATAACATGAGAAGACAGGATGAAATGGGAAACAGGATGGGGAAAAGGAGGCTCAGGGGGGATCTTGTGGCTCTGCACAACTCCCTGACAGGAGGGGGCAGCCAGGGGGGATCGGGCTCTGCTCCCAGGGAACAGGGACAGGAGGAGAGGGAACGGCCTCAGGCTGGGCCAGGGCAGGGTCAGGTTGGATATTTGGGAAAAATTCTTCCCAGAAATGGTCACTGAGCTCTGGGACAGGCTGCCTGTGGAAGCTGTGGAATTACATCCCTGGGGGGTTGTAAGAACTGTGTGGAACTGGGGACATGGTTTAATGATGGCCCTGGCAGTGCTGGGAGAACAGCTGGACTTGGTGATCTCAGAGGGCTTTTCCAACCTAAATGATTCTATTTTTCTGTAATATAACCTTAGGGTTTGTGCTCCTGCCATATTGTGTGGATTTTGAATGACTACATGAGCAAGGTTTAGAAACGTGCCCAGTGTTCTTCCTACACTGCAATTTATAGAATTAGTAGGCAAATTCTTCTTACCCAGCTCTTAAATTATGCATTTGTTACTAATTTCTAATAGATGTTTATCTCAGGAGTAGCTGCGTTTTATATTATCATTAAAATCTCATTGAAGAATATCTCAGGAGACTTTGGGACAGAACAGGAGATATAAATGGAATATCCTATTAATATTCCATTAAGTTAATAATATCTGTCTAAGTGAATCACAGTTGTATTTCCTTCCAGCTTTTAAATACAGATTATTTTACACTGGTGTTTAAATTCCCATTGTGTACAGCTGTGCTAGGTTTCTATGAGCTTTTTTTTTTCTACTGTTTATCTTGTGTTCTTTTAAATGTGCTATGGATAAATTATTGAGCTGGAGGCAGAGGTATAAGGAACAGAAGAGTCTAAGGCAAAATAATGAATTTGACATTGTGTCTAAAGCATAAGCACATGTCTCAGTGAACACCAGACTCTATCTGATTACACATTCATGCTCTGCTGGGTGGCTGTTTATTTGCTTTGACAGTGGGTCCAGAGGAGTGTTCAATGAGCCTTAATTGCCTTAATTTATACAGAACAGAGGGCTTTTCTGGGATTACATTTCTCATCAGGTCCCAGCCAGATCTCTTCACACTGGTCACTTCACATTTGTACAGAATGTGAGCTGCTTCATCAGAGACTCCAGTGGGTTTGAAGAGGAGAATAGTTTTAAAGGCCAGTAAGAGCTAATAAAATTGTTTCCTCCTGTAAATAGAATAGAAATAAACATAGTTGTGGTGGAGAAGGTTGAGCTATTGATGTTACTTCATTTCTTTGTGATTTATTAATTATTGTCAGTATTGCTTTTAGTATTAAATACAGATATTTTCACTCTTGGTTTTCAGTTGAACTATTTCCTTTTTTTTTACAGATATACAAGAAACAAATCAAATCAGCCAGAGATTTCTTGCAGACCTATGGGTTACATGTCTTTGGTTTAGATGCCCATGGAAGTCTGTAGGTAGTTTTTAATGTTAAAATTGAAAGAACAGTAGATTCATTTTGGATCAGCTGTACCAGTCTTCTTGCTATGATCTCATTGTTCCCCAGGAATTTTCCTGATATCAATCTGATCATACCAAAGCAATACCAAAATTAAACCTGGACAGATTAACACATCAAAGCCTAGAAAGGGACAGAAATGATGATAGAAATTCATTGCACGAGGGGACACTGGAAGCAGTGTCTGTTGTATAAAGCAGCACTGTAAAAGAAATGTGAAGTGAAAAGCCAGAAGTCCTTCTGGAAGGGGACAAGTAGGGACTAGTTGCTTCAGAAAGAAAGAGGAAATGTTAAGCAGATAGACAAATTGGGGGTGAGGGGAGAGCAGAGGTGTTTAAGGAAAGAGTGGTTGCTCTTCCTCCTCATCAGTTCTGCCCCAGGGTGTTTTCACAGAGCAGCACCGTCTGTGCCATCCACGGGGGCCACCAGGCTTTTGCTTTTTACTTCTTTCAGTCATCTCCAGCAGGAAACCTTGATGTTAAAAATACAGATTATTGTGTAGGTATGAGTCACTGAAGGCAGGGAAAGCAGACTGAGCTTCCAAAGGAAAGCCAGCACCAACCTGCAGATGGTGAGAGCTGTGCAGGCAGCGGGATCTCGGCTCCTGGGCAGCACTTCCCAGAGAAAGCACTTTGCTCTGGTATCTCTGCTAACTTTCCAGGGAAACTGATGGCTAAACTGAGTGTGTGCAGGCTGTTCTCTGAGGTGGAGACATTATTTCATAGGTTCAGAGCTCCAGCTAAAATTTCCCAGAGGACAAGTGAGCCAGAACAGGAGTTTAGATGCTTACACTGGGATTTCAGTGTTGGTGCAATTACCAGTTTTGCCAGCTCACCTGTCTCACACTAGAATAATCTAAAGGAGTTGATGCTACACTCTGTTATCTGGGATATTTAATGTAACAGATTCTTTAAGTATATATATATTTTTATAAAAAGAGAGAAAAAAGTTATGCCTGAGTTTAAAAGGCACTTTAGCATAGGACAGAGGAAGTGTTTAAGGTCATCATTACTGCCACCTATTCTTCAGTTTTGTTCACAAGTAACATAAACTCGAAAGGCAAAAGTCTCTGCAGCAAATGAACAGGCATCACTCTGTTCCTCTTGAAATTTTAAGTCATATTTGCATAACCAATGTTTAAAACAGATCATGAAGCTCTCCTGCAGAATAATTTGCTGGTGTGGAAGAATGTGTAGGTCATTTCCCAGTCAATAGGTGCTTTCTAATCATTTGTCCTAAAGTCTCATCTTCATCACACCAATAGAATTGAAAAGTTTATTTTATAGTAATTCTGCCAGTACACATTAGATAAAATAATTTAGAGGGCACTGCAGCAAAGCTCATCCTTTAATCATCCTTTCCAAGCTCGATACAACACCTATTAGGCTCCACTGGCATAATAAAACTGTTTGCTTGTTGACTTGAAGAAACTTCAGTTCTTCTGCACAAAATTAAAGCAGTTCATTAAGGGGAACCCAAGGATATTTACCTCCTGACACACAGGAGTAGCTCATTTGCTGTGATTAGAAGAAACCTGAAGGTAGTAGTAGTTCTTATGGCATTTAAGTCCCTGGGCAGTCAAAAATCATTAGATCCACATCCTGTATTTTGTTCCCATCACTGCTGGCACTGGTGACAGGCATAGCAAAGCCCAGGTTGTGATTTGGAAGGGAATTAGGCATGTGGCAGATGCAAAAATCAGTTTTATCAAGAACAAAATGGGTTTGGAAATACTCCTCAGGAAATCTGAGACTCCTGGGGAACCTCTGCACCTTGAGACAGATCTTCAGTTTGGGAGACACAGGGCAGAAATGTCCTGGGGAGATGTAGATATCTTGGTTTGGAGTTTATGTCTTGAATGCAGGAGTCAGACTTGACACTTTAATTTCCTTTATGGATTCAACCCTAAATAACTTCCTTTTTTGATTAAGCTGTGCTGATCACTGGAATCTTGTTGCAGAGCAGCAAATTTGACATCCCATGCAGGTAGTAATCTACAGATGGGACTGAGTCTCCTTGTCAAAGATGCTGAACACATTAATAAAAAAAGAGACACAGGGAGAGAGAGCAAATGTTCACTCATAATGAAAAAGCTAATTTAGCTTCCTGCCAGAAAGGCCATAACATATGACATGAAATTAATGCCAGCAAAGAAGTTTGGTTTATGACTGATTTACAATTAACACTGTCCTTCAGAATTAGGGAAAAAAAACCCAAACCAGCAAACAAACAAACAAAAAAAACCCAAACAACACCCAGTACACAGATAACTGTGTAAACCAAGATTTTACCCTATCTTTAGTTCTCCCACTCTCCAGTCTTACCTTCAGGATTTTGGGATATTTTGGAGAAACATGAATATTTCTGTAATCTATATTTTTTCTTACACTGGTTTTTGGGTTTTTTTGCTGTGTTTTTTGGTTTTTTTTGGTTTTTTTTTTGGTTGTGGTTTGTTGGTTTTTTTTTTTTTTTTGTAGCTACAATTTACCCTAATGATATTACAGTATCACTAACCTTGAGTCTGTAGGCCAAACTGTAGATCAGATCAGCAGCTCTGTGTTCAGAATATCAATATGATTAAAGTTAAAACAGACTCACTTTGGTTAAAAAAGCCAAACTAGAATGAGAACTTAACTTGCCAAGGGATGCACTGTACTTGGCAACATGCTTAATAAAAAAAAATACATTAATCTGCTCAGAATATAAAATTATCAGCAGCAATAGTCACTGCTGAAAAGAATTGCTCTGGAACTGGGAATTTAAACTAAAGTGACTGAAGTTTAGTTCAAAAGCATGACAGAAAGAGAGAGAAGAGATGGATATAATTTAATCACACTGGAAAGTCAATATCTGTCTGCAGGAACATTTGCTGTTTACTGCAATTTCCACAGGCCTCTTACAGACTTCATTTTTAAATGCAGGCTTGCATAGTTTTCTTCTGCATAAAGATTGTGAAGTAAACTCTGCAAAGCAGCACAGAAGCTCACAGGATAGCTAAATATAAGGATATACATATGCAGAACAAGTATGAGAATTTATGTTGCCATTGTAAAAATTATGCTGGGCTAAGATTGGTGAATAGACACAGGAAAACTTTACCACAAGAGAAAGCAATAAAATAGGAAAATAAGGTTTTGGAATTACCACTTTTTAAATTTATGGTCCATGAAATGTATTCAAGAGTTCAAGATATTTCTCCAGGTGATTTAAACTGGTAAAATTCTAGGGAAAGAAGAAATCTGTGCTGAATTCCAGTGTCTCAGGATCCTCCTCACTCAGAGTTCCCTTCTCCACGTGGCTGCCACAGGTCACACACAGGGAGAGAGCTGACTTTCCTGAAAAAATCAGATTATACAAGGAAGCTGATCTGAGCTGACATGATTTGATTTGGGTTAGAAGATTAATCCAGACTTCAGCTGCCAGGGGCTTTTAGATAAATAGCACTTAGCCCACTTACACTGAATGGATTTTTTTTTAAAGGAAGGAGTAATAATTAGAACAGCATGGAAGTGTAAGAGATCTGCAAAGACTTAGGATTCCTGTGACAAAGGCTGTGAAATACTGCTGCCTTCAGAGATTATGGTGTCTGTGTTCAGAATGGGCTGTGTTCCTGTGATCTGCTTAGCTGCTGTACTCGTGGATCATCTGCTGAGGAGAAAAAATGTCTAAGAGCACTGAGGAGAAAACAAAATAGCTTGCCCTGCTTCAAAAGGACTGTGAGGACAAAAGGTTTGAAATGATTTCAAATACCATTCCTGGCCTGAGGCTGAGCAAAACCTTAATCCAAGGCAGGACAAGCATTGTGACAAGTGAATATTCCAGTGAACTGCACGGGTGACATCAATTCTGTGTTGTCAGCAGCCAGATGTGCTCCTTCCTCGTGTGTTTGCTGCTGCTGTGCCCTCTCTGAAGAATTGTTTGGTTTGGACATAGAATTACTCAAGTTTCTTGTTAGAGCTGTTGTTCCATAAGCAGCAGAAAGTTTGGGTAAGTTGCCTCTAAATTAAAGCTGTGGCATCCTGAGAAAACTCTGCTTTGCTAAAGCTCAGAAAACAGCCCATTCATAAAATGTTGGATGACTAATTAATGTTCTCTGGGATTTCCAAATGAGGCTTTATTAAAACACTGTTCCAATGGCTGGAAAAACTGCACAAATTTTTGCAAACTCAGATTTGTTTTTCCCAAATGTCAAGAGTTTAAGGTACAAGAGCTTCCTGTGGGAAATCACTGGAGACAGGTGACCCAAGGACAGGCACTATCCTAAGTGTGTGTGATAGGTGAGCAGGTGTGGGGGTGTGAAAAATGTCCAGGGGAACTGGCAAACTTCTTTATAGTTATTTTTAAATCCCACCTAATAACTGGGTTTGGACATAGAAACTGAATCACCCACACTGAAAATGCCATTAAGCCAAGCTGAGGTAATGCTATGTGTAAAGAAGATTGACATCTATAAAGAAGTAAAATTTTTCCTTTGTAATAAGAAATCCTGGAATCCATACTTAGACAGGCAGATAAAGAATCCTTTCCCCTACGAATTATTCTGTGAGTTGAAGAGTTAAGTCTCAGTGTTTACTGTCCAGGCCTTATGAATTTACATAAAAAAATGTTGTCCAGCTCTCAGGACATCTGGTTAATTTTGGGAGTTTGAACGGGTCCTATCCCACTTGTTCGTGTTTTATTCCTATAATCATAATGAATAAAAAATTTACTTTGTAAATTCAAGTTTTGTAGCTGCAGATGCTCCTTTCCCTCTTATACTTCCTTGATATTTAATTTTTCCTACCACATCCTGTAGGAAAAAGGGAAGGCTTCAATCCCATTTGAATTTTTCAATGTCATAATTCTGGCAACCAGTTCCTAAAATACTGGCTCATCTCAGTTTTTATTGGTACCAATAAAGTCGTGATCATCCCATCAATCCATTGTTCTACTGAAAACTCACTAGCCACTGAAAATGCAGAAATATATAGATTGCACACTAGTTTTTATTAATACCAAAAAAACTACTATCAGTAGAAGTTTCATTTTGTGCAGGCACAAAAATTCTGATTTTGTAAAAATTAACTCTGATGACTTAAAGGCCATGCTGAGAATACAGGGGAAGATTCTTCACTGAATCACAGAATCATTTAGGTGGGAAAAGACCCTTAAGACCATCAAGTCCAACCTTTAACCCTGCACTGCCAAGGCCATCACTAAACCTTGTCCCCAAGTGCCACTTTTATGTGTCTTTTAAATCCCTGCAGGGATGGTGACTCCCTTTTCCAATGCTTGAACATCCTTCCAGTGCAGAAATATTTCCCAATCCCCAATCCAAACCTCCCTCACTGATGTCTGACACCTCTTGAACTCATTTCAGAGAGCCTCAGATGAGCCCTGGGTACGTCTGCAGCTATTTGGGGCCCAAAGTAAAGCATGCAAAGTGTAGGAAATAATAAAAGTAATAAGAGACAAGATATTTGTGAATATAGTTCAGAACATTGGGGAGATTGGAATTTTTAAATAAAAGTTTTCTGAACACTCAACTCATCATCCAATGAGTGAATCCCTTCCCAGAGAGAGCAAATTAACATGTAATAAACTTGCTGCAATGTACTTTGCCTGTGTTATGATGGCATATTTTGGGTTCTTCAAAGCTGCCATGGAAGAATTCATCTTTTTCATGCCTTTCAAGGTAGATATTGATTTTGTAGATCCATCTCTATCTAAATACACAAAATTTGGAGAGAGATATATGCATATATACATATATACATGTGTGTGATTGTGTGCATATATCAATAAATAAAAATATAGACAATATATATTGACCAAAAAGTTGAGGGTAAGAGATACATAACAGCATTTTCTGTCCATAATCTTATTTTCAGTAAGTAATCCCATTTACACTCATTCTCCTTACAGAATAAAATTTCAACTGTGACATCCCATGGCTTCCAGCTCAACAGAATTGGAGTTAGGTAATTTTTAATTGGAATTTCCATGTGAAAGAAATATTAAAAAAACCTTTTCCCATTTTTTTTTTTCTAGAGAAGAGTAAGTTTCTTACAGAAAGCAAATATTCTGCATTTCTCCCCCTCAAGAACACAGATGTGGAACTAATAGTTAAGTTTTAAAGTGCAAATGTCTTTAAGGCCAACAAAATTAAGTTTTTGGAAATTGCTTTTGGAATGGCTGCTGAGTTATGACAGGCTCCTTCTGAAAGCTCTACCAGACAGCTTCACGCATTTTCCTTTTAAGATGGTTTATGATTAGAGCTCTGTGTGTAAATCAAAGAAAAAAGGTGACAATTTTCATTGGCTGGAGACTGTGAAAATAATCAAGGTTCTCTGTGGTCTGCCAAGATAAATACATAGGTAAGAGAAGTATTAAACTACACATTTTCACTATTGACGCTTTCAAGCAATAGAAGATAAATGAAAACAGAAATATGTGATGTTCTTCACCATAAGAATAAGGCAGGAAATAATAAAAGTTTTACAGATCTCCTGTCTGATGTGTTTATAACAGTATTCAGCTACTACCTGGTGTGCTTTTCATCAGTAAACTTCAAAGTTCTTCTCAAAGCAGGTAATCTTTAGGGAGATTTGGGAAAATTCCAGCTAAAACACGTTTTGATTGTGTTTTGCATAAGAAGGAAAAACAAAACAATTTGATTTCCACCCTCTTTCCAAGGCATCAGATAAGTTTTTCACAGAAAGTACAAACTACACCTCAGGTTTTTATGGTGCAACATTTTGTGTTGGCACAGACACCACAACTGCCTGAAACATTGCCTGAGAAGGAATTTGCAATTTGTTTACTTCTTCTTTAATACTGCTGTCGATCCAACAAGACTGTGTGGAAATAACTTGGTCTTTAATCAACCAAAACATTTTTGTAGTTAGGGGCTTTACAGGTTTAAGTGATCTCTGACTGCAGATCTGAGTCATTGATGTGGGGAAAGGCAGGAGGAGCTGCCCCAAAATTGCTTAGAGGGGGTAAAGAATGGCCCCTATCAGGTCTCAGAGTGGGATAAAACTCCTTCTTCAAGGGGCAAAATCACCTCAGTTCTTATTGGCCCAGAGAAGCCATGGCTGCCCCATCCCTGGCAGTGTCCAAGGCCAGGTTGGACAGGGCTTGGAGCACCCTGGGACAGTGGAAGTGTCCCTGCACAGGGCAGGAGCTGGAATGAGATGATCTCCAAAGTCCCTTCCAACCCAAACCACCCCATGATTCCGTGATGTTCCCAGAGCTCCCAGTGCATGGACAGTTCTTGTGGCAGGTTTATCCTGCAAGTTGTGAAATATTGTTTCTTTGCTCAAAGTCTGAATATTTTATTGTTCATGTCAGAGAACTCAAAAGTGGAAAAAAAACCCTAAATCCATTCCCTAAGGTCCTTGCCAAAGCTTTTTCACTGACCCATCTGATAGCTGGAGCAGATTATTGCCAAGCAAAAAGGAACAAAAAACCCCCAACACTTTAAGGGAAAGGTTTTCAATGCATAAAAGAGATTTTTTTTGTATGTGATATGGATGCAGAATGCAGTGTTTGATGACCCCAGAGATGTCCTCTTCTCTTAAAATATATGACAGTGTCTCCTAAACTTGTCCTGATGGAGTAAAGGACCCTATTCCTGCTGAGCTCTTGTGCTGCACAGAGGAGATGCATTGGTGGTGGTGGCTTCAGTGCTGACTCTGTGCTGAAATAGGAACTGAACCGAAATCTCCATATTCATTTCACAAAGGTCAACCCATAGACATCATTGCAATACATCCTTCAAGCCTGAGGGATTTGGGTTTATGTTGCATCATTTTAAGTTTATGTCAATTTAGTTCTCTGAAATCAGTGGAGTTAGAAATGGCACAAAGCTGGAAGAAAGTAGTGGTGAGTCATGGCTTTTTATTTTCAGATAGAGGAGCCAAATGTTTGTGGTTGTTTCACTGTGAAGCCAGAATAAAAGGGGAGGTTTGGAGTGGGCTTTGATGTCTTGTCTGAACCTGTCTGAACCTGTAGCTCAGCTGGCATGAATCCATGCAAACCAAACCCAAAATGCAACACATGCACACATCCCAGACAACAAAACCTGCTGACTTTTACGTGGCTTTCACTGCAAGGTAATTTTCATTTGACGTATTTTCCCTTGTAAGATGTTCACAAAAAGTCTCCAAGTAGTCAGAGGGTGTTTGCAGGCAGGAATGGCAGCACAGAAAGAATGAAATCAGAACAGATCTGCTGGTCTGTACAGCAGGTAAAACCAGGACAAATCCAAACAAAACACCCGGAAAATAAAAGTACTATTCTCTTCACCTACTTGTGATTTCACAAATTGATCAGGCAGCTGCCCAGCTTCAAGCCTGGACTCCTTCTGTGCATTGTTGTCTTTCTGAATTAGTGGTAAATCCTCCAGTCCTCTTGTAGTGAATCCATACCTCGAGTGATGTTCAGCTGAACGTGGCAGCCCTGCAGAGCAGCCCAGGTCCTGCTCCCCTCCCAGTCACACAGGTGGTGGTTTGGGGGTGAGCAGCAGTGAGCACAGAGCCACTGTCCCCCAGGGAGTGCTGCAGTGCTGCCACATCACCTGGAGGGTGATGGAATTGCAGGTCCTTTTCCACTCCTCTGAAATACTCCTGGTCCTGGCCTGTGTTGAGGGTAAGTGTTGGCAAGGTTTGCCATGCACTGAGCCAGCCTGTGAACACAATCCAGGGACTGTGCACTGCTTCACACCACAGCAGTAGATCCAGATCAATACCCTCAATGTTTTGTGAAAAAAGAAAAAAGTCCATTTTTAATTTCATATTTCTGGATGGAAACTGTCCTGCATTCCTTCTCCTCTCATACACCCAAAGCACAGCCTGGATTTCATTAAAAGAACACAATTTACATGAATTTAATCTTTCCCTTCTAGATTATCCATAATTAGTGATTTAGGCTTTATCTTGTCTTTGCCATCCTAAGACTGAGAAATATTTTATAGGTGTATTTTTACCCTAGAACTCTTCTACATCAATTCTACTGTCAATGTTGTGTAAGGGCAGAAACCCAGGAGCAAATCTTGCCCGAAACCAGAGAAGACTGGGGCAGAGATATTTAGAGAATTGGGAACTGCCAAATCACAGCCCCACTCGTTTTCCCTTGGAAAATAAACAATGCAAACTGTGGAGTCCAGCAATATTTCCAAGGGAACAGTTTGGAAGCTGCAGGTATGGCTGGACAGCATCTGGAACAAAGATTTTGTTCATGAGAACAAGGATTGGGAAAGCACTGGAACAGGCTGGCCCTGGAATGTTCAAGGAATGGACAGATGTGGTGCTTGGGAACAGGGTTTATGCTGATGGTCAGACTCAAAGATCTTAGAGATCTTTTCCTTAAAGATTCTATGAGTTTAGGAGAAAATTTTACTTATTCAGGCAGTCTCATGGGAGAAAATAACATTAAAGCAGGAGTGTTTGGGGAGTATAAATATATTGACGTGGCAAATGTAGAACTGTCCAATACTTATTTTTTAAAGTACTTTCTTTCACAGTGGCAGCTTAAAGTAGCAACTAAAACCCTAAAAACCCCCACCAGCTGCTAATTCTCTAATACAAACATACCCAGACTGCTGATCCCATCCTTCACTATGGGTAATTAATTTAAATATATTGCCATGTAAAAGTTTAGATCCACGTTCCCCATGCAGCTAATCAAGAGAGAGAGGTTAAAAAGGGAATGCTGCAATGCAGAGCACCTAAGACTTGTTAATGTGGATTAATAATGACCAAGACCCAAAAAATTCCTTGGAAAGAGGAATCTGCTGTCACAGAGGCAAAAAATGAACAGACAGCACTAAAGGGAAATGGTTGACAGATCCAGGAGTTGAATCTTTTGAACTTTGAACAGGTAGAAAAATAAATAAAATAAAATAGTGACATATCTCTACACTGAGAAAAAGAGAATTGGAAAAACTAAGACAATCAGAAGGTGCCAGGGACCTCGTAGTTGTATGGATTTTGTGTTCTTTTTGTAGGAACACTCAGGAACAGAACTTCTCTCTTAATGTTTTCTTCCTCAGAAGGAAATGAGACACCATTTTTGGGTTTTAGGGTTTTTTTGTTCAAATTCTCAGATGTTTTCCTATTTTATTCTAGGCCACCCAGAAATATGAAACTATACAGCTGGAAGGGCCAAAAAATATCAGGTTTTTTGTATTCTTTAAAGTAGGTTCAATTATTCCCATCATCCATAAGAGGTGTTTGTTCAATCTGTTTGTGATGATCTCCTGTGCTGGAACTTCACAACTTGCCTGGTCAATAAATCTCAGTGTATCAAAGCCCTGACAGTTTTTTTGCTCCTAATATTTAACCCAAATTTTCCTTGCTGTAAATTAAACAAACTGCTCTTGTCCTAATTTTCAAGGAGCTGAAAAAGTGATAATTGCTTCCCTCTACTGAATTATCCCCAGGATGGGTTCTGTAAAGCTGTGCTCTGTAAGGCTGTGAGTAAGTCCTGCAAATATCTAAGAGGTAATATCAGACAGGCCAGAGATTAGGGCCTTTTTACCCTAAAAATTCTCTTTTTACCTTTTTTTTCCGCTGCATATTTGAGGAATATTTCTATTTGTATCTTTGGCATGCAGATGTTAAAAGTGACATCATAAGATGTACCTCAGTCAACATGAAAAATCACTGCATGTGATTCTCACCTGTCTGCTCCCTTGGTTTTTATGATGCTAGGACAAATTTCAATTTATTTCTCCTTCTGAGTTTAATATTTTCTATTTTATCTTATGCCAAATCTCTCCTGTCCTGTTGCTGCTGTGTTCCACAGGGCTGTGAGATCTCAGAAAGTCCACAATTTCTATGTGAATATAGATTAAAATGCCAATTTGTGCATTTACCCCTAATGCTTGGATTTCCCTCTTTTTTTTCAAATTAAAATTTTGTTTGCTCACAGTTCCTGTAAAAATGAGTAGAGTTGCAAACGTTGACAGAATTATGCTCTCAGTTTTGTTCCAATTCTTTTCTTCAGCTTGTTTTTGTTTTGTCTTGGTTTGTTTTTATTTTCCTTTGTTTACCTTTCTATCTCCTCGTCTACAGAATTTGATATGGCACAATAAACTCCTCCACGAAACTCAAATCACACAGGGTGTTGCTTGCAGGGCTGAGTTAGAAATAGAATTGTCAGCCTTACTCTGCAACTTGCTGGTGTGCACTAAAACCTCTGTCCTGCCTCTTCCCCTCATTACCAGGTAAATGAAATTGAGTGGGAAAACTGAGAAATAGGCCAGAGAGAAAAAACAGTGATGGAGGTTGGTGGTCTCGACTCAGAAACACCCAGTGAGGCTCTGCCTGCCAAAAATGAAGGTGGAGCAAGAGGAAAGTGCCACGAATGCAGGGCCATGCTGGAGAAAGAGGTTTTATCATCCATTTGCAGGGTTGAGGTGCCACAGGGGTGACATCTCCCCCTGGCACGTGGAGCAACCATCCCTCCCAGCACAGGAGCAGCTGCACATTCCCCAGGCCACAGCTGGGTGTCAGGGGAAATAAAGCACATTTCCCTCCATCTCCAGGAATGATTTCACCAAGTTTCTTTAAGCAACACAACACCAATACCATGAAATTCCCTTTCAAGCCTTTGAAAGGCTTCTGTTTTTTTCTTCTTCCTTTTGCAACAGGAAAAACCAATCCAAGCTCCTATACAAGACTCTGCAAGTGGTTCCAGTGCACCTGGACCAACTTTCCTGTCCCAAAGCACCTGATTTACTGCCAGCAAATCTTTATGGCTGTATTACAAACTAATTGTTCTCCTGGCTGTGAGCAGGATGAGAAGAACATACTTTAGATGCAAATACTTTTAATGTAATATTGAAAGTTCTCTCTCCCTTGCCTGCAGTCACAGTAAATCTTTTTAAACTACATCCAGGCAGCAGGACTGTGTTTACTACATCCCTGCTTAGCCAGATACTCCTTTTTCAAGGGATGTGTTAGAATAGGAGACAGCACTTGTCAGCAAAGATTGCATAACTGCATCAGAAATATTAATTTATACATCCTTAGTTGAAATGGATGGCTCTGCATAAAGCATCTGTGCTGACAGATATCTCCTGCTCTCTGCAGCAACTGAATTAACAGATCCACTCACAGCCTAACAGGAAGATCCACCTAAAGGCAGAGCTGGGCTGAGGGTTAAAAGAGAGTACAATCTTCTGGTTTCAGTGCCAGTCATATTATTAACTGCAAAATCAAGCTGTGTTTTCATCTAGCTATTGGTCTGAGCTCCTCTCTGCTTACATCTCTGGGAAGAGATGAAACCCAGCAGATTCCTGATGGGAAGATCACAGAGAAAAGTAACGACAATTCCAGGAAAGCAACGCCCCTCCTGTGCTGAAAGCTGCCCCAGGCCCTGACCCCTGACTCCAGCAGTATTCCAGCAGGAATATTGGCAGTGCAAGTGAATATTGATCACACAAACAGCAGCCAGGGTGTTTAGATTCTGTCACAACTCAGCCAGCAGGCAGCGAGGAGATGTGAGCTCAGAGAAGATGAAGAGCTCCATGAGCAGGTGATGTCAGTGCCTGATAACACTCCTGGGGTGTGAAGGCCAATAAATAACACTCAGAGGGTTTAACACACAGCTGGGTTTTGTGTGGACACCAAAGGTGGGCGTTGCTCAGTCTGGAGCCAGGCACAGGTCGTGCAAACACCCAGGAAAACCCCAGGGGCAGGAGAACAGGGCAGCTGTGGGTCAGTGCTGGCCAGGGCTCTCCACACACCCAGCACACCGTGGCCTCCTGCCAGCACAGCAGGGTGGAGGGCACCAAAGGCAGCAGCAATTCAGAGCAGCAGCACCGAGCAGCAGCTCCTCCTGGCTCCTCCTGCTCTGCCTCCCTGGCATCCAGAGCTGGAGCACAGCAGTGCAGGGCAGTTCTGTGGATTTTCAGAGCTCTGCCCACCACCACAACCAGTTGCTGCACACACAGGGCATCTCAGGGCTCAGAGGGAAGGAGAGTTTTGCTTTGCTCCAGAGGGGGAACTTGCCCAGGCTTTAACAGTGGACAACCTTTCCCAGAAGCTGTTTCTCCTCCTTCAGCCAAGAGCAGCCTCTGGGTTTTTTTCTCTCTCTTTTTTTTTTTGTTTTCTCCTCCTGCATTTCTGTGAAAAGCTGAGCACATTCCAGTTAATTTGGTTCATTGGTTAATCACAAAGCTTCCATCAAGGGAGAAGACTTTTCCTTGAAAATTACACACCTGGGGAGCGGAGTGAGGATTTTGCTGGGGGATAAAAAGCACACTGCATGGGTTGTGGAAAGAGAGGTAAACTATTAAGGAGAATATGAAGGCCTGAATAAGTTGGAGTAGCTTAAATTGCAGACCAGTATTTCTTCACATGTAATCCAACTATTGTGAAGTAGGCAAAAATACAAAATGTTTTTTTCTTGCTTTAATATAAAGAAAAACGCACAAAAAATTAAGCAAAATATGAAAATATGTAAAAGAATGCTTCATACATGACTGCATAATGCAGTCTATTTGTTCTTGCAGCTCTTCTAAGAGATGTGGATCCAAAGAGCCTCCCTAAATGCCTTGGACTGCATATTTAAACAACCTGATTTTTAAATTAATTTTATAATTATATTGAACAAGATTTGTATTTATAATGGACAAGAACAAGCATTCCTGACAGTTTTCTAAGCTCTTTCTCTCTCTAGCTGGAACTGGAATTTCAGAAGAGATTTTATTGTTTTGTTCAGCAATGTCCTCTTTTGACTTTGAACAGTGGCAAGAAACCATAAGAAAGACAAAAGCAAAAGAATTAGCCAGACATTCCAAAATCTAGGTCTAAAGAAAAGGACAGAAGTAAAGACTGCAAAGTGCATAAAAAGTCTTATCTACCTCATTAATGCTGTATTTCTTTCAGCAGACAAAATCAGAAATCATTTAAATAGTTTAGATCTAAATTGAGACATAGACTCAAGATTTCTAAAACCTAAAACCAAACCAAACAAAAACAAACCCAAGGCAAAACAAACCTGAAAGCTTCCTCAGAAAATTCAAATAAATTCAGGAAGAGAAACAGGCACGGGCTGCCTGGTGCCTGCTCTGTAACTGGCTTAGGCAGAGTCCTCTGGAGTGAAAGACTTCCCTGCAAAATGGGAATAACCCAGAAATCAGCCCTGCCTTTGAAACATTTCCCTGCCTCATCCTTCAGAAACCCATGACAACTCCAAACACTGGGATACCTGGGATGACCTTTGAAAATTCATTCCTGACGAGTTAAACAGATGGTCACAGAACACTTTGCTGTTTTGGGAAGCTTTAAATTAAATCATTGCTTTGATAAAACATTGCCTTTATTGCAAATCCTCGTTTGCCTCTGAATGAACACAGCACGACATTCCAGATCAGCTCTGGCTGTAACAGGAACTGCTCTGCTTTCTCCCATGTTTTCAAATTACAAAATAAGATGAAGAAAAGAGAAAAACTACCTAAAGCACAATAAATGCTATTTAATGGTTTGCTAGGAGAGATATGTGTAGTCAGAAGAGCAAATACCAGCTGAGCTGGTTTAAAATTTAAGTTGCTGTGCTGCTTGGCACAAGTCTCACACTACCACATACAAAAAGTCTGCCATGAAATTGGCATTTCTGGAGTATTTCTATAGTACCTACAGACATAGTCATGCATGGCACTTTCTTAAGGTGAAGCCTTAATGAATATATCCTTTGCCCAATTTAGAACTAAAGATCTGAAAAGAGCTCTGCACAGAATTGAAATCCCCAGCGTGCAGCTTTACCCCCAGGCCCGTGCCTTGCTTGTCTCCCTTCTCAAACACTCTCCAGCATCTGATGTGCAGAAGGTGAAGGGAAGCCCCATTGATGAACCACAAAGTACATGAAAGCACCTGAAAAACTTGTTTATACAAATGATCTGCTCCAGTGTGAGCGATGAGGTCGAGAGTCCCGTTCGTGGCGCGCTGCCATCCCAGCGGCGCGGCCGGAGGCTTCTGCCAGGGGCTGCTCTCCCTCCCTCCCAGGAGCATCACTGCTGGGCTGTCAGAGGCACTGAGCATCCCAGAGCACACTCCCTGCTCGATGGAGCACTGCCCTGGCCATCAATCACACAGGGAGCTGAAATTTCCTCCGCCAATACGGAAATTCTGCGAGGGCGAGAACGCGTCATCGATTTTTATCGAGGGGACGGCAGCAAGAAAGTGGGTCAGTGTGGGGTTGCCTTAAGGCTGCTTCCTCAAAATTAAAATTAGACTGACTAGCTAAATTTCATAATGGGATTTAACTTTAAACTGTTTTCCATGTCTTGTTACACACCAAGTCTCAAGGACTGACCTTTTTTTTCCTGAAGTGCACCCCTTTCTAAAAGTATAATATCACTTCAGGCAGGAAAAGGAGGATTTTAAACATTATCCCATGACATAATCATTTGCTATGGTAATAAAAAGAGATTTTTCAGGGTCTTGCAGGTTTTGGAAAACATTTTAGAAAAACAAATTTACTGACAGGGACACTTAGAAATCCCCCCAAACTATCAATAGTCATTCAGGTTGTCAAACAGGTGCAGAGACTAAAATAAAGCAATATGAAATATGTCAGGCATTGCAATTTAACATTACTGTATTTATATACAGAATAAATTAAAAAAAAGTTATGGAAACTCAAATCTGCTTCAATAAAATCAAAATTCAACTTATAGAATTATGGATGAAATGTATTAACATAAAAAGATTTCTGAGGGAAGAGTCCCCTTTGATCTATCAGACAAAAGTGTAATGAGACACTATGGCTGGAAGCTTCAGGGAGACATATTCAGAACAGAAATAAGGGAAACATTTTAAGGATGAATGAAATTAACCATTGGAACATTATACTTGGGTGGACAGTGAATATTTCATCCCCTGGCATCAGCAATTTTCTAAAAGAAATGTATTTGCACGTTTAGAAATTGTTATGAGTTTGGTACAGGAATCAGTCTGGTGAGGAGGAAAATAATGAGGTGAATGTGGAATATCTGTTAGATACCTGTTCATAAATACAACATCCTGTCACTAATCCAATTCTTTATTTTTTTCCTTGTACCTTTTCCTCATTATAGTCATGAGAACAACTGCCTGTGGTTTTGGTTTGGGGTTTTTTTCATCATCCTTTCCTAAAACAACAGAAAAACTGTTAATTCTTGAAGATATTTCATCATCAGTGAAGGAGCTGTGGTAAGGGATACAGGGTTTTTTGGTAAGGGATACAGGGTTTTTGTGGGGTTACTGTTCTCTGACACCAAAAATTGCAACTGACATTTCCTATGGGGGATGATGACACACAGACCTTAGAGGATGTAATTTTTGTTTCCAAGGCAGAGTTATTATTTTGTGGGATGGGCTTGGGAGGTAGACATAAGGTAAACAACATCTGCAGTAATGAAAATTAAGTAATGTGGATATGGTTCTAGCAGAATCACTTTGAAAAATTGGATTTCTTCCTCAAAGAATGATTAACTGGTGAAATTCTCTTCCACTGAAGACCCTCTGCCTCTCTTCCTGTTGAGCATTTGAATAATCTCTGCATGCAACATTTTCATTTGCAGCCTATGAAGTTACACCTGGGAGAAAATTCATGTGTAAAAAATAAAATATTTATTTTGAAGTTTATTCTTTCTTACATTCTCTCTACTTTTGCACTGAGATACTGGCCAACACTAAAGAAATCCCACAAAGATAAAAGGACAATTTAACCTGACCAGTAGTTGATTTCCCCATGTACAAGGCTGTGTAAATTTACATAAAAAATGCTAAAAAATGGCTGCACTCAGCTTGAGTGCCACGAAAGACAAACAATACATTATCCTTGATTTCCTTATATATCTGATCAGAAATTCACATGTCACAGAGGAAAAGAGGGTTTTGATATTCCCTAAACATGACAGGAAACAAATGAGAACCAAATGTGGAACTGCTTAGTCTGGGGAGGATTTTTATTTCACTTTTTTTCTTCCTTGCCCCTGTAAACTGTTCTTGAACCAGAAGCAGCACTTGAGAGGGTCACAGGCTTGAACTGCTTTCTCTTTACATATTTCAGTTAATGTTTCTTTGAGTGAAAAATCTGAATCTGCTGATCCCAGGGTTGAGCAGGCTTAGATTGATGCCTCTATTCTTTGTGCCAGCAAGTGACCTTAATTCACATATTCCATCTACTTTAATAAATGGTATTATTTACTGCACTGCCTCAGTGTAGAACTTTTTAAATATTTATGAAAGCAGCCTTTACATACCTAGCACTGATGTTTATCCTTTGGCTGATGCCAAGGAATGAGCAGAGCATGGCTTGAACAATGAGTTTGGATTATGCAGAATTTATTGCTTTTCTTTTTTATCTCTCTCATGCCACAGACAGAAGCTTTCATCTCTTATAAAGTACAATACTGTTTTCTCCACATGACAGTATTACTGCCTTACCAGATTATGTTTTTCCCCTAACCCACCCTGTCATTCCTGGCTTTGAATCCCCCTTTATGCATCTGCACATCTCTTTTTTTGTTAATAGAACACAAATATTTTACTATTTTCTTGACGTCCCATGTTCTACTAATATTTTAAGAGTGTCACACTCTATTTAAGTGTCAGGATGAAGACATCTAGTGTAATCTCTTTTTCCTGTAAGTGCTTCTGAGTACTTTTTTTGTCTGTATAATTGTGTCTTGCAAGGAGCCTTTTGCAAAACTAATGTTCTTAAGAACACTGCAGCTGAAAACAGCTCACCTGTGGCACTGCAGAGAAATGAAACTGGCACTGGGGGAATGGCTGGGGAAGAAAAGAAAAAAAATTTAGAAAGAAAAAATGAGTAATCTAACCACAGACAAAAAGCTTCTAGCTGAAATGAGGGATAATGAATTAAAAATGAGTAATATGTGTTTCTTCTGAGCGAGGTAAATTCTGGTTGGAGCTTCCAGACTGAGAGTTCTGAAGGATTTCTCTGTGGAAAGGATGCTGAGACTGGAAAAGTGCAAGTTTTTCCTGACTGCTGGGCATTTGATCTGCTCAGGAGAGGTTTTCTGCCCACATTCAGTCAGTCCCTTGGTGATTTGGATCTATCAGACATTGATCAGAAATGATAAATTAATTTAATAGAAAATCACCCTCAAGTTGTAGCTGGTGCTGGTTATTCACATCCAACTTCACAGGTTGATGTCTCTGAGGTGATGCCAAACCTTGGTGAGGTGCAAAGAAATAGAAACAAAGTGAATAGCAACAACAACAATAATAACAATAACATATTACTTTATTTAGGAGGAACTTTGGGAAACAGCATCTCAGTGTGATAAAAATAAACGTGGGTTATGTTCCAAATCCACAATTTTAACTTTCCCTATTAAGTTTGTTTGCCAGACTAGTGTTGGACATTTCTACAGAATCCATTGATGGTAACACCTCAAGGTTTAACATTTCACCATAAAAATATAAAAATGTCTGATATCTTTTTTTTTTTTTGTTCTATTTTATTCCTTCCTTCTGTTTTGGTTAGAAAGGAATCAATTTAACAATGCAAATTCATTCTACATTTACATAAAATCTTTCACAAATTTGATTTTTAATCTTAGAATTAAATAAATCTTGCAGTTAGGAATTACAAGAATAGTATTTCCGTGTGTAAATAGGTACTGGATAAATTATTAACTAGTTTATGAGTAAAAGTAATCAAAAGCAATAAATTGATACATCCTAATCTTGTAAAACTTCCATCACCTTGCAGAAAATTTTTGATAATTTGAGATAACAGCTGCTCATTCTGAAAGTGGAATCATTTGTTGCAGCTAAAAGAACAATGACATCTAAAAAAAATATAATTTCCAGGATCACAAATAAAACAAACTCACGGCTTCCGCTTTTGACTTATTCACCTTTTGATTTCTTCAGCTTGAGGAATCCACAAACTTAATTATAAAGCTTTGTTCTGATCTGAAATCTTTGCTTCTTTGATTTTTTTTTTTTTTTTTGGTTTGTCTTGTTTGTTTTGTCTGTTTGTTGACTTCCTATAATTAAAGCAATGTAGTGAAACCATAACCAGAGTTCCTCCCAACTCCACACTGTGTGCCCCAGCTGTACCTGGCTTTGTAAATAAAACACAGGTTCAAAACTGTGTTTATCCATAACCCTGTGAATGTGTAAAGCACTTAAATCATAGAGTGACACTAATTTTGAACAGTTTACCTAAAAATTAAGAATGTGTTTGCCAAAAAAGACTTAAGAATATTAAGAAAGTAAAGCCTCAGTTTCATAATCCAAAGTTTATTCCATACATAACGAAGGTTTGTTGACTAGAGGCATAACATTAATAGATTTTGATCTCCCTCATTGTAATTTGGGGTAAATCTGAAAAGAAAAATAGATGTAACCAGGGTTAATTAGAAATTTATGTGGCATTGGAACAAGATTTCATATTTAAAGCAATCTCTGCTTCAGACAACTTTACTCTCAAATGTTCAGGCAAGAGAAAAGAATGGCTAAAGCCTGAAAATTGAGCTCTTTTCTCATTTTTCACTATATGACTGATAAGAAATGCCCCCAGCAGCACAGGAAAGCTTAGGAAACGAGGAGTCTTTTATGCAAAATTCAGGTATCATCAGAAATCATCTTTACCTTGGCTGCCATGGTGAACAGTATTACTGCAGAAGCCACTGCGTAAAAAACCCAAATAAGTTTCCCTGAAGACAAGACCCAAGCCTTGCAATTTCCCTGTCATATGCAAGATTATCAACTACTCATAAATATCCCACAGGGAAGCCCAGGGACCTCAGTCTGGTCACGTTTTATGGATATGCACCAGATGGATGCAGGGGAAGTGTCTATATTGACAAAAGAAACCACTGAACAAACAAAATGTTATCCCTGAGGTCCAAAGACAGACAAATTTACCTAAGAAAGGAGTCACACAGTTTAAGAAGAAGGTTAATTAACCATTTCAAAAGGTTATCCAAGAACATGATGGTTCCATGAGCTAAAGTCTCCAAGATTAGAAGGGTTTTAAGTGATATTAGCAGGTTTAACCAGAAGATTTTAGGGAATTAATGTAGGCATCGCTGAATAAATTCTATGAGCAGAGCACTCTTGCTTTGAATTCTGTAAATGTAAGAAAAAAGGCTTAATGATTGTGATGTTTGACAAACCAGAGCCTGCTCTCATGGAAAATGACCCCAAAGTTAATTGCAAGCATAAAACATTTTGTAGCTCTCGCCAAATATTTGCCTGAGAGGTGTCTTTGCTTTGGACAGAATGCATTTACATCTCCTCACTGGGCTGTCTTTTGCAATTCATAAATAAGTACTCCCAAACTATAGAGATATGGATAAATTAACCAAAAATTAATCTGAATCCACAGCTGAATCCACTCAGACAGAATGAGAGGGCCATAGCTTTTCATGTTTGCTTATCACTGAGTGTGATTAATGATATCAGTGAATCTGGGAAGGTTTGAAGGTCTCATGATGCAAACAATGCAAAAACATTTGAGCCTTGTTGAACCTGCCCATAACTATCTGATGCATAAACTGGGTTGGAAATATGATAAACAAGCTCTCCCAGGAGAGCTTCACATTTCAGTTTCCTAATATATTTTGCAATGCCCTATTTAATATAATTTCCATGGTTAATATCGTTAATTTGTTTTGTTTTTGAACTTGATCCTTTGGGAGAGTATTTTTTTTCTGATATACACCAACAGATCAGTGTGCTTGGACATGGATAAAACTTCTCCCTGCAGTATTGTTAAAGATGCATGACACAAAGAGAAATAAATGTCATTTCAGTCCCAAAGGACCACCTACTCTGGATTCTCGAGCCTGTCTTTGCTCCTGAAAGAAAGACAAATTAAGATTGCTTGAAGTGAAATGAACAAAGAAAACAAGGAAAGGGTCAATAGCCTTGGCCACAGAATGTGTGCCAGCCTTCAGCAGCACTTTCTGGCACTCACAAAGCAGCACTTTGGCTTTGGGATCGAGTTCCAAGCTGCTTTTGCATTCTCAGGGATCCATGTGCTTGTTTCAGCCTGCCTGAGATTTGGTTGTGCTGCCAATCTTCTCTGCAGTTCATCCTGACATTGTCCATCTTTCTCAGCAAAGGAGAAATTCCTTGTTCAAACTTCCTGATTCCTCTGCTTCTTGGTATTACTGAAGAGCCTACACGAGTTCTTTTCACAGTTTTAAAAGTTTCAAGCTATTAGATGGCCCAGTCAGACTCTGATCTATCACAGATCATTTAATATCATCAAATCATCCCCTGACAGACAGCAACCACTTTTTATTCCATACTCTTGAACTATGAGGATTTCAGGAGACTGAGAAGTTGTCACAGTTTTTGTAGTTCACTGTAATTATTTCCCATGTTAAGGATTTGTGCTTTGTTTTGAATTTATAATAATTCATTTCTAAATTTCAACAATTATGCATGATTAAAGGTCTTTTAGCACTTGGCATTTTCTTCAGAGAGAGTATTTATGTGCTCTAATGAAGTCACTTCTCAATCTCCTTGTGAAAATCCAAATATTTATCACGCTCTGGCATTTCTCATGTCTTCAAAAGCCTTTATTTGTGCCTTCTGTATGCTCATTTTTCATCTTTTTAATATCCTACTAAAATCACTGAGCATTCTCACTGAGCACACAGTATTCCAATACTGGGCTCACAGATGTCACAGGGAAGCTACTGTTAATTTTAATTTTTAATGAATTAATCCCTGCTTTGTACATCAGGAATCAAAGTCACACCATTGCACAAAAAGCTTGATTTCCTTGGCTATAGAACTCTTAGATCCTTGTGCTTCCTTAAATTTCCAGCACACCTTCTGCATGACTGGTGTTCATTGCTCCACCGTCTCTGATACTTTATTCAGCTTTCTGACACATGATTTGTCTGAGACATCCAAAATATATCAAGTAAAACAAAGTTCTTCCTGTGACTGGTGCAGCCTTTTTTATTTAACAGAACACAAATCCTTGGGTCATCTGCAGATTCCACCAGGAGTAAATTCAGATCTGTCTCATCTGGGTGATTGATCAACATATTCCCCATCTCACAGGGATATTTGCTGTGAACATCTCAGTGTTTTCCTTCACCTCAATCCTTCTGCCTGTGAATTTGACCCAGAAGACCTCCAGGAGTTCCTCCTTGGTCTGACAGAACAGCACAAGGGAAGAACCATTGGTTGAGGTCTCTGGATAACACCACAATGATGGATAACACCACAATGATGGATAACTTCACTTTTGTATTTTTATAAAGACTAAGAAGAATTTTGTCCTTTCCACATGGTGCTGCTCTGACAAACCCAACCCATCAAGAAGTCTCCTGGATGAAGTTATGTGTGACGTCAGTAAATGCACAGAAGCACTTTTGCTTCACCATTGCAACCCTTAAAAGCTGGGGACAGAAAACTGCATCAGCAGCAGCTTAAAACAGGTGGAATTGTGACACAGTTATGCTGTCTGAATTAAATGTAGTTGCATTACAAGTCCACCAACTGCTGCATCACTGCAGTCATGAGGTGAGACTCAGGCCTGGTAAAGATTTTTTTCTTTGTTCCATAATTTTATCATTTACACTCAGTCATCAAGATGCACAAATGACCTTAAAGATATGCAAGTCACAGAGAGCATCTGGCAGCTTTGTGCTCAACCACCCTTCACAGCAGGTATCAGTCACAAAATAATATAAGCACACCTTGGGGCACTGCTGTTTGCACCAGCAGCTGCATTAATCTCTCTGTAAGGAATACAGATTTCCATGGATTTTAGCTGGCTATAAAACTTACTCTCATGCTGGTGCTGCCTGACTGTCAGGAAGTTTTTAAAACATATTTTAAAATAGAAAATAAAATCGACAGATTTCAACGAACAAGAGCACCAGCTGTATGCAAGTATTGAAATCAGACAAGTTCTTGAATTCAGTGCACAGCCTGAATTATAGGATATTTTATTATTTATTTTCTAGGCGAAGTGATAAAATCACAGAACAACAGAATGGTTTGGGGTTGGAGGGGACCTTAAAGATCACACAATTCCAACACTTCCTGCACCTTCCACTATCCCAGGTTGTTCTAAACCTCATCCAGCCTGGCCTTGGACACTTCCAGGGATCCAGGGGCAGCCACAGCTTCTCTGGGACATTTATCCATGTTTTGTTACCAGGTGTTCTCCAGTCACAGAGCAATTTTACATTTACATCTGACATCTCTGACATGCCATGACATTGATTTGTCCAGCAAAAGTGGGGTCCACCAGACTGAACCTGAACTTGCCTCTGTAATTATAACACTGATTAGATCTGCCCTGGCTGTGACCTTAACAGAGCCCTGTGAGCTATTTGGTGGAGGAGTCTGCTCACCACTTCTTTATCACATTATTTTGTCCACTTCTTTATGGCTGCCATGGAGTCCATGAATTCAGTTCTTTTGCCAAACCCAGCTGGTTTCATTTGGGACACTCTGGGACACCCAACAGGCCTTGCAGCCACGAGTCCAGAGGATGTGTTTTTCTCCACACTGTCTGAATTGAGGAGGTGCCACAGCTCTGCTGCTGTGTTTGGAGTGGCTCCAGATCCCTGGTTTGCAGCAACTGCCTCCAGACTCTCCCAGACATCCACTTTTAGATGCAGCAGGATCTGCAAGCTGAGGCCCTCCCCAAAATTTGAATGTTTTGCCTAAATCGAGAGAAGTACTAAACTCTACAGTGATAAAAATAGCAGGAACTTTTGACCTAATTCTGGTTGCAGCCTGATTTTTAAGTCAGGAAGTGTTTTAGTGTTCATTTTTCTCCACTGAACATGTGGAACAGGGGATATTCCAAATACAGACTACTCTTCATTGCTTGATTAAAAAGCTCCTCTTCCCAGTGTCTGTGTGCTTGCACATTTATTCTGGTTGGAGCAACTAAAAAATAGTCACCAGCAGATAGAAAACACAGTGTATTTGGTTTCCTTAAATCACCCATCTTCCTGGGACATTTCTGAATGATCACACACTCACAGCCTCTTATTGTGACTGGTAAAATAATGTTAAAGGAACTTAAATTACACTTAAAAATACCAGAGTTGTGATTAGGATTTTTTTGCACAAGCCTTTTTTCCAGGCTGCTGCATGGCTGGGATTTTCCCCAGAAAGTCTGGGTATAAATAAGCTGCAAAGTCACATGTGAATAAAGAGATAAAAGACAAGGTTATTTTGGTGAGTTGAAAGTGGTGTATTGCTCTTCCCTATATAAAATAACAGTTCAGCAAATCAGGCTATTGGGGTCTGGAAGAAAAGTCTTTCTTTCCTTTCTCCCTATTCTCTTCTCACTTTCCTCTCTATAAAAACCCTCCAAAACTTCCCTGAAGTTAATGAAATGTCACCAGAGTAAAAGGAATCAATTTCAGGCCATTTATGTTGTCTCACATTTGATCTTCTTCTTGATGTTTTACTTGTCTCTGTCTTCCTTTCTTATTTCCCAGGAGAACAAAATAAGCAGGATCAGAGCCCAGTTCATCACGGGATTTTTTACACCAGCATAAAGCCATTTATTTCAGTGCTTTATGCAGGTATGAAATTTGATTTATAATGTTTGGATGTGCACATCCACAAAGTGATAAGTTACAAAGGAAGCACGTTAGAGAAAAGGTAATGAGATGAGATTCCTGATGTTATTTTTCAACTTAAAATTTGTTAAAGATTTTTTTCTTATTAAATGCCCGAGACGCAATGTATCAAATTTAAGATTTCAGAACTGAGATACAGAAAGATCTTTAACTGTCATAACAACAGCAGATAAAGTGTCAATAATTTCTGTTTTGAATGCAATCTGAAATTGAATTTATTTCGTTCTATGACAAAGTTGATAAAAAAGCAAAGCGAAGCATTCCAATATTGTACATTCCATATTTCTGAGAATAAATATGATTTCTTTGTTGAACAGCCTGGAAACTGGCACATTTCGTGTACAGAGACATTAAAGTATTAAAGCAAGCAGTGATTTGCAATCAGAGTGGACTAGAACTTCAAATTAAAATTACATTATTAATACGGTCCATTGCCTCTGCCCACTCCTTTCGTTATTGCCTACAAAGTTCTATTTCCTTTTGGTTTTGTTTATGCAGGTTTTGTTCGTGTTTGAGCAGTTTAAAATGTGAGTTCAGCAATGTATTCCAGACACAACCTAGCTTTGGCATTCCTCAGATGCAAAACTCCTCTGAAATGTTTTTGAATAATCTTTTTTTCTAAAGTAGGTACAAACAACATCCCCTCTCCTGCTGCTGGCTGTGCTACACCCAGCAGTGCTGGAATTGTGTGCAAGGGAAGACTCTATTTGACTTAAGAAAGACAGAAAAACTCACCTATAGCTATAAGATGTAGCTTTGATTAACTTCTGGAGACCAGATCTGGGCAATATTTGAATAAAAATATTTCAAAGGAAAACACAAGTCTGGGGAAAAAAATTGGAGGACAAGTTCTGTATAAGTTTTACCTTTAGAATCCAGTGTGGCACATGGAATCATGAAATATTAAATATATTTGGTTTGTGTAGACTTTTATTGGAGTGCTTTACTCTGCATTTCTAAGGGAAAAGACAAAACACGAGGTTTATAATTATCATCAAAGAATACTTTGATAATACAAAACAATCATCTGCAAAAAAATCAACCCAACCTCAAAGGATTTGGAGAAATGGCATCTGCTATACTGCCACTTCCAAAAGGTGAATCATTTGGCACTTTGCCACTGCAAAATTTGTGGAAAATTTTGTTTGAATATCTCTATTTAGCTGGTGGATATCTTTTGTTAAACATTTAGAATGTATGAAGAAAATTTAGCCTTTTTTTTGTTCTGCTTCCCCTGCAGGGCAAGATACTGTTTCCTTGTTTAATGTATTCTGGCCCCAAAGGAACTTGGTATTTAAACATGTGCATAACTTTAAACACAAACTTAAAGACAATGACTCTCACATGCTGAGTCCTTTACTGGGCTGGGACCTATAGGCCTGGTCCAATTTCAAACTGTTTTTTCATTCATTTTAATGAGTATTAGATTGGATGCTGTAGGAATTTATTTCACCATTGTCATCTCCCAGTATTTCTCCCTGGGGACTGAGTGTAAATACTTGAGATTCAACATGTGTTGCTTATCACTTTCAATTAGAAAATATGCCATGTTTCCTACCTCCCTGCTCTTTGAATGGGTGAACACAGAAGGGCTTCCCACAGGATGCCTTTCAGATTTAAATCTCACCTTCTAGAGATGCTCATATGAGGATTTGATTTTCATTTGCTGTGAACATTTGTGCCAGTAAAACTTTATTGTCTGGATGTGTGCAGAAAGTGAGCAGAAAAGACGTGTGAGAATTTGAAATCCTTTGCTGCTAAATCTCTTTTACATCTTCTACCATGGCTGATGAACAGATGAAGGTTGGCTGCAGGAGCCAGGCAGAGAATTTAATTTTGCCAGTCACATTTTTCAATGCATTAGTTGAAATTTCTCTAAATCCTAGAGTGCTGAGAATTGTACGAAGGCCAGTATAGAAGAAAATCTTTCAGGATCCCAGGACTCAGTTCAGAGTGACAACAGAAATGGCAGCCAGTGCCACACACAAAAGAATTGAGGGAACTAAATGACAGCTGACAGAAAATGTTTGAATATGCATTAAAGCTGGGAAAGCAGTAAGGCCATTTTCTGTTTAAACTCTCACATTGCACAGATGAGAATTGTTAAAGAGCTGCCACATTCAACATCGGTGGCTCAATTTCAGTGGTGAGAAAAGTGCCTGTGAAGTGTTATAAGCATACATGAGTTGTATGCTAAATGGTTACATTTGATGATAAAACTTGTGAGTAAATACATAAAAATGTTTTCAGAAGAAAAATCTCTCTCTAAGCTGGGATTAAATGAGATAGAGTTTATATTTATCCCTACACACAAACTTAACGTAGCTCAAATTTCTATAGAAATATTTGCAAGCCTAAATAATCAGTTCACTTTACAGAAAACCTTATAAATCATGTGGTGAGGATGTTTGTGTCTAACCATGAAGGAAATTCCCTTCACACTTGAATAATTAGAAGCTGGAGCACAAGGGTATAGATGGGGAGAAAAGATGAAGATTTGCTTCCATGGAAATAATATCCTAAAAGCTGGGTTATCAATCCAACAGGACAGATTCCCTAACACAAGGGCTGCCTTTTAAATTAGCTCCTGTAAATTAACCAGCTCAACTAAACATTGGCAGGATCTTATCACCATAATGCACAATAAAGTCTACACTATTAAAATTCTACTGAAGAAAACTTAGTGTGAGATAAGGCAGACATGAGTGATCATTTAACATTAATCCTGATGACAACCATTTCCACTTTGCTATTGAAATTCCCTCCTTCCTACATTTTCATTTCCAAATACAATGCAAACAACACTCTTTAATCAATCACTTATACATCCACCATAATTTTTATTTAAAGCCCTGTATCTTAGATATATAAGCCAATGAAGAAAATTTATCTTCCCTCTTGCTTTCCAGTCTCACTAAAGGAAAGGGAAGGTGGAGAAAGGGAAGGTGGTACAGAGAGGTAACAGGTAGCAGACAGAGTTTTAGGGTTAGTTGGGAGTTTCAACACTGACTTTTGCATTCAGAGTTCATTCAGTGATGAATGACAGATGTTGACAACAATCAAAGGTTGTCCCAAACCAGAGATGTTTGTCTGCACAGCAGCACCTGAATGTGGTTTTATTGTTACAGATGTGTCTGAGTCAGGATGAGCCTCCTTGGGCATCTCTGCAAAGTGATTCCAAGTCCAGGTTTATCTCAGGTGGTGCCAGGTTGTCACAGAAACACAAAATCTCAGAATTATTTGGGTTGGGAAGGACCTTGAAAATCACCTCATTCCAACTTCCACCAGGCCATGGTCCTGCTGTTCATGGTCCTGAATTCCCTTCACCCCGAAGTGTAAGGAATTAGGATTTTCATCATCACAGATTTTGGATCTTTTACTGAAAAAGAAGCCCCTTTATTCTGAAATCTTCCTCAGAGATCAGTATAATGGAACCACTGAAAATTTGCTTAGAATATTTAGTAAAAATGGGGAGTTCTTTACTTGTATTTTTTCTTTTTCCTGGAAAAAAACAATCTAACACAGCCACTGCATAATTTTCTAAATAAAGACAGCATTTCATTCAGTCTCCATCAGAAGATGCAGCTGGGGATTTCAAAAGGTGAGGAAAGTAATAAATAAGAAGGAAAGAAAATAAAGCCAACATTTTTTTGTCACAATTCACAGTGACAATAGCAAAAGATATATATGTAAAATGATTTGAAGATAAAGCCCATATAACAATGGCTCTGAAAGAAACATGAACTAAAAATTACAGGGGAAAAAAAAAGGATAAAATGCAATCCTTAAGCATGGAAGTAAGAACAAGGGTTCAATCAACTCCTGCAAATGCAAATCAAGACATTTAACATTTTGAAGAAGAGCAATATGATGCAGCAGGATGAATTTGTAGACAAGAACACATTCTGGGGACCTGATGGATTCCACCTGAAAAGCAATTCACTTATGCTAACCTCAAAAGAAATATTTAGAATGAGTCATGGCTCCATCTGGCTTCTCTGCATACAGAACAGGTACTGGTAGCCATGAACTTTTCATCTTAAAATATCAAGAGAACAAATCCCTGTCAGAGACATTCTGAGTGTACCTAGGAGAGGAAAACTGTGTTGCTAACAGAGTACTTTTGCTGGTTGCAATCATGCCACAGGAATTTATATTCCAGGAATTTAGGTCTGACATTCTTAAGTCGTGTCAGAATAAAACCAGAATCAAAAATTTCCTACAGCTAAGAAGCAGAATTGGGATGGGATTGTCATATATATTGTTGCCAAACATAAGGATAAGGAGCAAAGAAGCTGATTAAAACAAATCCCCAGGACCTTTCAAATATTTACCTTTTTAGTTATTGATAAATTAACACTTTGCTAGAAGAGTTTCACACATCAGAGTTCACACTGAGCTGCTCTGTGACACAGGATGAGATAATCACCTGTTGGAACAGCCAAAATGCCATTAGCACCCAGCCAGGACGAGATGCATTTGATCTGTTTGAATGAACAGTGTCACCATCTCCCTAAGCCCTCCAAAATGCACAGTGCTGTAAATCTCTTGTCTGCCTCTGGGCTGACCCTTGAGAAAGGAAGATGTGGGGGCAAGGAAATGGGAGAAAGAGCAGGTAAATTAAGAAAAGGCAGTTTTCAGCAGCACCTGGGATGGCCAGAAGAGAAGTGTCCATTACCTTCAGTGAACAGTTAAGATCTAGATCCTCATTGCCTGTCTTTACTGAATATATGCCTTAAATGACAATGTTTTTCAAGTGCCACACTTGGATACCTCCCTGTCAGCCAGGGGTCTCTGAGATATCTGGTCCAGGCAGCATTGTCAGACCACTGGCAGCAGCAGGGTCCTGGTGAGCCTCACTCCAAGCTGTCGCCTCCTGTAACACCTTAAGGCAGCCCAGCACTCAGCCAGAAATATTGCAAGGCTTCTAAAATATGAATATTACAGTGCTTTTCCTCCAGGAAAGGCATGTGCTTTTCTATTCCATGTAAATCAGATCATTGTGAATCCAAGAGATATGATTTCCAACCAGATGTTTTTTATTTTCTTACTGCTCATTAATAGATCAGTGTAGACAAGGTAAATTTCTGCCTTATTTCTCATGTACATATTCCTCCTGCCTGTGTATTCTTCTCATTTTTATGAAGTCAGATGATGTCTTTCACTTAAGTTTGGTAAGCAGCTCATTCTACAAGTCTTTGCAATTCTTTTGAGAATGTTTCACAAGAAAATGGCAGCTCCCATGGAATTCCATTTAAGGAAAGTGTTTCAGACTGGCATATATTCTTTTTTGTCAAAATGTTAATTGCTTACATGAAGATATTAATGTAAAGAAACATACTTTATGTGCATGTAAATGTATTTATTCCATATACACATATACAAATATATATATGTCAGCACATATTCACACAGATAGAGAGCAAAAGAAGAAAAGAAATGCAAGTAATTTGCATAATAATGTAATAATATCACAGCCTATGAAAACTGCATTTCTAAACTTGTTCTACATCAGACCCATCTATTCCAGGATAAATATCTGTGACAGAGATAAGTTCATCCTGACTGGTGCATTTTCTAAATTTATTTTTTCATGGGATACCACTAAAGCTCTTCTTGTCATCTCAGTGCAGAAAGGACTTCTTTTACCATTAACTGTCATGAAAAAGAAAAAAATTGTTTTACTTCTCTACTATTGAGTAACATTAATAGCCAGCATGGCAAACTTTGACCCCTTCCACTTACACTCTTAGCTTTTATTCTCTCCTTGCTATTTTTCATTATTAATTTCCATTTTCAATCCACAGTGAAGAGTGTCTCTTCAGGTACATATTGTTTTATAAAGTACATACATTTTTACAGTAAATTTACTTCAGCATGTAGCTCTATGAAATAAAAGGAAAACAGGTCATGAAAAAAAAAAAACCAAACCAAGGGAAATGAGGATTATTTAAATAGAAATAAATCAAGTAACTTTCTAAATGAAAAAAATATGAATAAATAATGAAACAAAAAAAAACAACACAAGAACAAAACAAAAATAAAACCCAACAAATTTGGAGGTAAGCTAAAATTTGGCAAGACAGAGTTGCAGAAACTATTCAAAAATATCACAGGATTTTTTTCTGTGTGAGAGACTCCTGCTCTGCCAGGGAATGAACCTGTCTTGCTACTGCCAATGCTCAGTCTCACAGGAGGCACTGCAGTGTGCAAAGGTGATGAGGTGTTTGATATCAGTGTGAGCAAACCAAACTAATTATTGCAGCTGCATCTTCCTCTGGTTTGATTTTTATTGGGATCCATCAAACATCAGTGAAGCCTCACACTCAGAGAGGTCTCTAAGAGTGAACCCAAGACCTCGTCAGGAACATGCCCAGCTCGGGGACACCTCACCCCAGCCACTTCTCAGGAACATCATGATTGATGTGATAATAAATTTGATATTTCAAACTCATCCAGCATCCTGGAAAATGCAAGCTGAACAGGGAGAAGACAAGAAGAAGGTAAAAACTGTGTATAGACCACAGAATTATTCCACCAGTTCACAAATTAATGTGCAAGATTTGAGGTAGAGTTAAAGGTCCAAAGGTATTTGATTTACTGGCCCCATAATGCTGGAGAACAGTGAGGCTTAAAGTACAGACAGTCTGAAATCTTCATTTAGACAGCATTAAATACATGCAGCCAAGTGCTATATTTAAGTATTAGAGAAAATATTTTATTTCCCAGTGTCTCTCAGGGCTAGTAAAATTCATCTCTGCAAAATAACTGAGAACATTCAATCAATTAAAGACAGATTTGCAATCTCCATCAATAACATCTCCCTCTTCTTTATTTTCAGTTTTAGAGATTAAAGTTTCCCCTATGGAAAAAAAAATTCTCCTCATCAGCCTCTTGATGAAAAGGTACATTCTCCATCCATTGTAGGCTGCTCAGTTCTCCCATCAAAGAGGTTCTGTTGAAACATGTTTTCATGTTGTTTTGAAATCAGCATGCAGGCGTGGAATTAAAAAGCCCCACATGCTGTTATTCTCACTGTTCTTTGATCACCTCACTGTGGAATTTTTCTAGGGTCACACAAAAGGTCTGACTTGGTGAGGGAGAAAAAAAAGAAACCATAAAAACGATGCTATTCTGACTGAGAGCACAGGATGCTCCTGAGAGAACCAGCTTCAGTTCCCCCTTTATTACAATCTGGCCTTATTCCTGTAGGCAAATCCTTTAAATGAGACTTTCTAAAAGAGTTTTATTACCAACAACTGGGGACAGACACTCAAAAGTGCTTCAAAAGTGAGAGGCTATAAACACACAAAAATCCCCCCAGCCTGGAGGTCTTTTTGTAACTTTGATTCTTCAAGCTCAGTTTTGCAGTCTTCTCTTTTGAAATCAGTTGAGGATATCTGGGCTTATTGCAAACTCAAACTTTGTTTTCCCTATTTGTAAAATAAAGCTAAGAAAAAATTCTGCCTTCAGCTCTGTGCAAGGATGAAATCATTAATGCTGGGAAAGCTGTTCAAGATTTGTGCACTGAAGGCACCTACAGATACTCTTAATTTAGGTACATATCCAAACCCAGTTGATTTCCTAAGACTTCCAGCTCTCCCAATGTCTCAGGGCGCTCATTTGAAACATGAGTCTCTTTCAAGACCTTTGATATGGTCCCACACAACATTTCCTGTCTGCTGAGTTGGAAAGGTAAGGCTTTGATGGATGGACTGTTCAATGGATAAGGAATTGGCTGGATGGTGACATCCAGAGAGTGGCAGGCAGTGGCTGCCCCAGAGGAGTGGCAAGTGGTGTCTCTCAGGATCAGTGCTGAGACCAGATCTGTCCAATATCCTCATTAGGGGCAGTGGGAGCTAAGGATGGCCAGTTTGTGGATGGCAGCTGCTTCTGTGGGGGGAACTTTTGCCATCCAGAGGGACCTGGACAGGCTGGAGAAGTGGAGAGGAGGCAACACTGTGAAATTCAGCCAGGCCAAGTGCAAGGTCCTGCCCCTGCAGCGAGGCTGTTAGAGGTGTCCATGAGAGCTGGGTGATGGATGGATTGAGAACAGCCCTGTGGAGAAGCATTTGGGGATCTTGGTGGACTGAGTGATGGATGGACTGAGAACAGCCCTGTGGAGAAGCATTTGGGGATCTTGGTGGACTGGGTGATGGATGGATTGAGAACAGCCCTGTGGAGAAGGATTTGGGGGTCTTGGTGGACTGAGGGATGGATGGACTGAGAACAGCCCTGTGGAGAAGGATTTGGGGATCTTGGTGGACAGGAGAACTGGACATGAGCTGGCACCAGGCACCTGCAGCCAAGAAATCCACTGGTACTTTGGTCTAAGGGCAAAGAAGCCTGGCTAGAAAGTCAAGGGAGGGGTTTGCTTGAAGAAGGCCTTGCCTCTTCATCTAGAATGTTAATTCCACATGTTTTGGTTTTGAAGGTTCATTTTTATTAAATTCCTAGAGGAAGGAGATTCTTCTTTTAAATGCCAGCTGCCTTATATGTGTGAAATTTGAACAGTGCCTGTAAAAATAATGCTAGGGCTCTTTTCTATAGTCATATAATTAGCATTATTTTTTACATAACAGAATAGTAAATAAAAGTCTATGCTATTAAAAAAAGAATCCCTATATTTCTGTGTTTGTACCTACTGAATGTTGTGGTGAATTGTTCTAAAACAAGGAGTTTAAGAAATTATTTGTCACCCTTCTCTCTGCTTTTATGCCCTTGTTTCTTGTGCATTTAATTT
This sequence comes from Notiomystis cincta, assembly GCA_013398075.1. Taxonomy (NCBI): domain Eukaryota; kingdom Metazoa; phylum Chordata; class Aves; order Passeriformes; family Notiomystidae; genus Notiomystis; species Notiomystis cincta. Next base: position 71,005 of record VZRX01011942.1, read on the forward strand.
ACCTATAATAATTTAAAGATAACCTGATGAACAAAAATAACAACAAAAACACCCCAGCTTTAGTAACCTCAGTAGGTTTACACCATGAAAGATCAAAATCATTAAGCAATATGAAATTGCACTATGTATTATTAATATATCTATAATTAATCCACCCAAGCAGTGCTAACCAATGATAAAAATTTTTCCAGCATTGCCCTTGCAAACAACAGAGGTTGGTTTGTTAATTAAAAGCAGGAAAGGGCTTTTTAAAACTTTCTTTAAAGAAATTCTTTAACCAAGACAGTGCAGCTCTGTCCTGATCAGAAAGCAGGGTGTGTAGCAGGAGGTCTCAGTGTGCTGTTTCTTCAGAGAATAATAAATTCAGAGAATTTATTAAATGAGGTGTATTTTTTGTTGCTGGACCTTGTTCCACAGCAAGCAGCAATAAACCCCAAATCCATGAGAAAATTGCAATGCACCCAACTATGGCCATTCAGGCCAATCTCAACAAGATCTCTTTGGTCCTTCAGAGAGTTTTACAAAGAGCAGTTCCAACATGAAAAGACTTCAGTTTGTTTGTTTCTCTGATTTAAAAGGAAAAAAAATAATCTGAAAGGTTTAGATGTGTTGCAGTGATAAAACAAAAATACTGGCAGTGCTTTCTGATATTCTCCCTCCATTTTCCTATTCAGCAGCAAGTTTTTGGATAAAAACCTGAAGTTATTGTATTTCAGCAATTGTATCTAGTTCAACACATTTTCCTCTGCCCTGGGGTAGACACAGCTCAACATACCATTCATCTAGAAACAGCACTGGTTGGCCTGATACAGCTTTGTACATCAAATTTTCAGTCCCTTTCATCCAGCTCAAAGAATTGCCCATTAAGACCCATAAAATTAGAGGGAAATTCACTCAGGGGAAAAAAAAAGAAGGATCAAGGTCCCAAAAAACAGAGATGTGGGAAATGATTTATAGAACTGGTTTTAAATTAAGCAGCCTCCATTTAGAAGTAGATACTAATCTGGCTGCCAAGGTGGGATGCAGCCTTTTCTGTGCTACCACACTTTAATAGCTCTATGATGATAATTAAAACAGAGTGAAACAGTAAGCTTTATAAATAAAAAGAAAACAACAACTAAGTTGTTTATATTTCCTCCTTTTATTGTGATTTTGACACAAATGAAGACAAGATATATTTTATTCATTTTCTATTTTCTCTTCAAGTTTTGCTTTATGGCCCTCAGGGATACAGGAGTGTGCATGTAAAGAAGTCTATAAATTAAAACAAACTGTGTTTATGGTAATATTACTACATCTTTACAATGTCTTAACTTAATGTGAGCAAACTACAGTTTTCATGGTTGTTCATTTGCATTTCCAGCCCTGCAGTTTCACAGGTATTTTGAGATATCAGTACTTTGCTTCTGGAAACCACTGTAGTGAAAGGAAAATTTAAAAAATGATAAAAGGAATAACAACATGCTCTAAGTTTTCTTGTCTCAACCATTTCCCTTCAAGTAATTTTCATAGACTCATAAAATCATAGAGTAATTTTGGTTAAAAATAGCCCTAAAGATCATCTTGTTTCAACCCCCTGCTCTTTTGTACCATTCAGATACAGTTCTGCCAACAGGTGGAGATGGAGAATCTGAATATGTCTACAACTGCTGCTTATTTATTATCAATATAGTTGGATTATGAAGAAAAGCCCTGGGTTTGGGTCCTCATTCATAAAATTAGAATATTTTGAACCTCAGATGTTAAAAGTTTTAATTTTACATCCATAGCAACTATGTGCTGCTCTCAGTGGGCTGTTATAGACAATCTTCAAAGAGCAGAACTATCTGGCAAGAAAAAATTGAAAAAAATTAGAAAAAAACATACTTTTCCCTCTTCTGCAGAGGTGTTCTTAGACTCTGGATCAAGGACCAGGACATAAAGATTTTCTTTTGGGCCTTTGGTTTGTTTTAATGAGTGACCAGGACGAGCATTTCACACCTCCCTGTGGATGTCAGTTTTCATCCTGCACCTCTCTTTGCTCTCCTTGGTGCCTGAGCAATTCTTTTCCAAAAGAGATAATTGCAGGTGTCAAAACTGTCACCAGAAGCTGTTCAGTGAAAAATGCCAGGTATAGCCCTTCACCCCAAAATATCTGATGTCACCCAAACTCTGTGATGCTCTAAACATAATGAAATTAGTGGTTAAGCTGCCAACAATGACATGCTCACCTACCCAGTGGAGCACCAAAAAATGTAATATATAGAACCAGAGAATACCTTGAGCTGGAAGGGACCCCCCAAGATCATCCAGTCCAGCTGCTGGCCCTGCACAGAACAACCCCAAAAATCCCACCCTGAGCCTGAGAGCATTGTCCAAACACTCCCTGGGCTCTGCCAGGCTGGGCTGTGACCACTGCCCTGGGGAGCCTGGTCAGTGCCCAGCCACCCTCTGGGGGAAGAACCTTTTCCTGAAATCCAACCCAAACCTCCCCTGACACAACTTCAGGCCATTCCTTGGGTCCTGTCCCTGGAAAGAAAGTGAAAAAAGAAACAAACACACTACTGCTTCTTCCATAGGTGCATTTCTCTTTCCTGAAATACTCCCAAATTTTCACAGACGTGTTTTCATGCCAGAGGTACTGCTAATATGCCTCACTCCTTCTATAGAGATGATGGGAAGAAAAGCAAATGTTTCATCTCCATAATATGCAGAAATTAATTGAGTGTAAGAAAGTTCTATTGAATCCAGCTAAAAATACCCTGCTTTCAGTTGTCATCACAAGTCATATTCTTTCTAGGTTCTCTTGCAAGTGCAGGAGATTAGTACACACCCCATTTAATCTGATCATGATTGCCTGCCATTTTAATTAACCTTTATTGGCATACCTATATTCACCAAGAAAGTACACTTTGAGAAGCTCCATTAATAACACCATTATTTGTTAGGTTGTTTTTTCTTTTTTCAGTTTCACCCATCAAACTCCTTAGACACATAATAAATCTGTGCAGCCTAGGTTTACTGTTAGGCTGTTTGTTTTGCTATGTTTTTTTTTAAAGAACACATTTAAAAGTTAATTTTCTGAGAAAAGGATACTTAAGAAAATAATTTCGTTCCTACCATACAGAGAGGAAACTTGAGGCAGAGGTTACATGGTTTGCCTCTCACTGTACAGGAGGTCTAAATGTTGGTTTCAGTCTGGGTGATAAAACAGATAACCCAGATAATTTCAATGTTTATTTAAATTTAAATATTTATGAATATTTAAAATCTTATTTTTTTAAATTTCAATTTAAATATTCATACCCTCCAACTTCCCATCCTTCCTTGCTTCCCACTGGTATATCCCTACCTGATTGTGGGTCACACAGGCTTGGGGAAGGAGATGGTCCAGATCCCTTTTATGCTGTCTCAGGAACATGACAGTGAAGCCATTGAAGCACCATGTGGCAAAGGAGCATTTCTTTCCTCCATCTCTGCAGCTGATCACCACTGCCCTGGGGGCTTGAGACCAGAGGGGAAGTTCAGGTTGAAATGGGTGACCAGTTAATCCTCCTCTCTGTCCTAAGGCAGGCTTCTGTCCTGAGCCTGCCTGCATTTCCTAACCCACAAAATGAGTTCCTGAAGGCAGTTTTGATGGATTTCCCCAAATCTTCCAGAAATCAGATGTTTTCTTCTTTTCTTCTATTTTTCTTCTTTGGCATTACACTCTGACTCCATAGGTTGCTTCCTTCTACTCTAAAGTTAATAAAGTCTCAGCAGAATGTCCCCCACTCTTAACTGGATCCCTTCCACTTTCCTTGGGAAGAGAGGGCACTAAAGAGGAGATGTGGCTGATTAGTTGTTCTCAGAGGAGTTTGAATGAACCATCTTTGCTATCACCTTGCTCTGCAAAACCACAGACATCCCAGCAAGAGCAACATTCTCCTGGTTTCACTCCTTTTTGTTTGGGTTTATTTTTTAAAATTTTTATAGACCTAGTAGAATGCATGTGTTGAGATTTTCTGTTTGCTGCCATCTGAATAATAAACACTGCCCTCCATGCAAGTGAAAATCACAGCTCTGGCCTTATGGGTTACTCCTGAAACAGCCTTGTGAGTGAGAAATCACAGCACATCATAAATCCTATCCAATATTGAAACTCATGCAGAGATAACAAGGTGAGAATGAGTCCTGTTTGTTCTCAGTTATGCTATCACATTTGTGGCTGCTCAGCCCTTGAAAAAACAAGTAAAACATTTTGTATTTCAACCATGAACTGCAAGCAGAAAAAGAAGGCATAATTTAAGAGAGAAATACCACAGTTACCTCTTTAGATTTTCAGAGTTTTTAAAGTAATGTCACTTTTGAGCTGCTGTATTTTTATTTAGCATGAAACAAGACACGAGGCAAAGTAGCAAAATTTCAAGTGGAAGTGAGAGAAAAGCTTTCCCTAATGACAAATGTAAGGAAAATTGGAGATGACCTGGTGGGAACAGAAGAGGAGAAGGAAGCAGTGAGAGTTAACTTTGGCCATATATTTGGAAATTTAGAGTCCTTTGGACATTTATTGTTCTAAGTGTCTTTTGTCAAAATTATTTCTATTTTGTTGATGGTGCTATGAGATAAATCCAGTAAATACTAATGGAAAGGTCTCATGTTTCAAAAGAGATCTGAATGTCAAATCAGCAAAGTCCACTGACAAAGCTCTGAATAACCCTAAATGTTTCTCCCATACAAACCAGGAGTTGTGTTCTGTATGATAAGAGAAAAAGCTACTAATAAATAATAGATTTATTAGAATAAACTAAGCAATACTCCTCCCTTAAGTGGCTTTTTTTTTTCCTCTGCTCATTGTCAAGCTTATGGCATCCTCAGTTATCTGTGCCTGGGCACCACCTAAAGAAGGTGTATGTGTGTCATTTCACATGTTTATATTTGCTGCAATGACATGTACAGAAAAATAAACCACCTGTACTAAATCATTATCCTTCAGGGGAATTAATTCACAGCAGTATCATTAAACTTCTTTTGCACAATAATTCTGGGTTTTTCCAAGTCCAGCTTGCCTCTGTCAAAGAGGGTTTTCAGAAAAATGCAATGTGGTTCACTCAATATGCTACAGCTCTGGAGATAAGGAAGATGCCATCTGATAGTAAAGTCTCCTTCTGTCTTCTCCCCTAGAAGCTGTTACCATCTGATCATAAATTGTGACTGGACAAGGTGCTGTGAGATGTCTCGTGTATGTGAGTATTTCATGAATTCTGTAGCACCTAATAAAAGCAATTGTGTTCTCTCAGAGTGGCTTTTGTGGAGTTTGTAGCATCATATTTCTGATTTTACAGGCAGACAAGATGGTTGACAAGCAGTAAATTATTTATGCAAGGTCAAATAATGTAGAAAAAGTTAAAGCAGGAACAGAATCCAGAATGTCTCATTGCCATATCTGGGTTTTGACCACCAGAATGTGTATTTGTGTATTTGTGTACTTGAGTGGGAAGATTTTCAAGGCCATGGAAGAAACCCAAAACTCACAAATTGGTTCACACCTCCAATTGTGTTCTTTAAAAATATGATTTTACAATCTTGCAGTGGTAGAAGACTCCCAGATCCATATAAGACACTGAGTCTGAAGCTCTTTAGCAGGGCACTGCAAGAAGCTGAGATAATTATCTATATGCAGTGCTGGGTAAATACCCTGCTGTTGAACTCCTTTTTACATTCTTAGCTCCAGCAGAGAAAATATTTTTCATTGGGCAAGGCCAGAAGGACAATTTTGGAAGAGCAAGGGTGTGGAAGGGTTTCCTGGATGGAGCATCACTCAATTACAGGATAGATGTTCACTTGCTCGAGTCCCTCTCCTTTCTCCTGCCATCAATTGTTTCATTTTTTGCCAAATACAGATTAAATTTTATGTGTCTGAGGAGTGATAGATGGTGACTTCAAGACAAAAAGCACATTCAGAAAAGCTTGCTCACAATGCAGAGTGTCCTACCCCATGGATAATTATTGGCTCCACACCAGTAGCCTCAGCAGCCTGAAGAACTTCTCCCCTTCTGTTCTAGAGATGACTCTAACAAAGATTTACTGAAGGATTGTTTTATTTCTGTGCATTCATATCTCTTATTTATTGTTTAAGTAGATAAATAGAGAATAGATTTGAACAACACTTTTTTTTTGGTGATAATAAGTGAAGGAAAAGGGTAGCTCAGTCTACAGGGAATAATTTCCCTTGTATTAAACAAACACACAAAATACCCTTATTTAATCCACCTTCAGTAATATTAAACAAACTGGGAATCAGAATATTCAGAAATTCATGTCATTTTTTTTCCTTGTTCTTCCTGATACCTCATGTTTTTTACCTGTTACAGCAGGTCTCCATAAAAGTAAGGAAAGAAGATATTTTTTCACAGTAATTAGGTCTAGAAATGTCATACACATTGGGGTAACTGCTGATATAAAGGGAAATCCTACCAAAGGTCTTTTTTTCTCAGAGGAAAAAAAGATGTCCACATACACACACACACTTTTTTTGTGTATAGAACACCAAACAGCCAGGAATAATTCAAGCAGAGTTTAGATGAGATCTCAGCAGCCAAGCAGGACCAGCTCCCACCAGCAATTTGGCTGGGCTCAAAATTAAAGCTGCATAGCCTTGGGCAAGGCATGATCACAGTTTTCATGGAACTGACCACTGGAAAGCTGTTGTTATGCTGATTTTCACAGCAGATGCCTGGCAGAAGCATTAGGATGGCACAAAAATATCCCACAGTTCTATTTTGTGTGTTTTCTGAAGGAAGACACCAGCACCTGATCCTGAGGTTCATTCCCATCAGTGCTCCCCTGGATGGTGCTCCCACCTGGCAGCAGGAGCCCAGCAGGACATCCAGGACACCCCTCCTTCCTGGGAGCCCCCACAGGTGTGTGCTGAGAAGAAATTTGGCCACTGTCACTTCTGAGTCCTTGCCCAGGCTGGGGTGGGAGCCTGGGGCTGGTTCCACTCTAGAAGTCTGCACTGAGGCCTTGTGGTGATTCCAGAGTGCAGCATTCAGTTGGGTTTAGGATTATTGAAAGAGCTCATTTCAGTTAAAATACCAACAGAGAAGGCAGGAGTGGCACAGAAAGAAATTACTATTTTTCCTATTTTCCATGCATGTTAATGAATTATTTTAATTAAATCCAGAGAAACTCCCAAACACAAGTGTTGTGCTTCAAAATCTTTTATTTCAGAATTGGTGACATGAATCCTTTTGATTTCCTCATCTCCTCCCCTTCCCCTGCTACCAAGCTGAAACAATTGGATTAATTCACTGTGAATTTGTGATTAGTTTTGCTAATTCTGAAACTCCATTACTTTTTTGACAAAAAAAAAAGCTTTTCAGCTATTCATCCCATTCTACTGCAGAGCTGTGGGGTAGTAAACCACATGACAAAGGTGCACAGTTTATTTATTAGAAATGCTGGATCAGCAAGACAAGAACCAAGGTAATAGACCAGTATATTCAGTATATTGGCCTGGGTATGTCTGAGTTGTCAAAGCAGTTCCTGCTCATTGAAACACTGCAAATATTTAAATATTCTCCTGCAGCCACCTCTTGGCCATGGCTGATCTGGAAGACTTGGGGTGTCAAGTTAAGCTGATCACAGGTGGGTTCAGGGTAACAGGTTCAGAGAGGTGTCATATTGTCTGTGTCACAACAATGAGAAATATTTCTTCATGAGGAGCTTGTTGGTATCCTTGACATGACATAGAAGTCTGTAGCTTTTTATTCAGTCTCAACTGATGCCCATTTCTTAAAAATCTTCAGTTGTACCAAAGTCCCCTTGGTTACCACACCAAGACACATGGTCTGGAAGAAAACCATTCCCCCCCTTAGCCCTCCATATCCAGGGGCTGATAAAATGTCTTCTGTGTTCTCCACTCTTCCAGCTTCAAAAAATGGGTGATTAAAAGATAAAAGCCTCCAACATACAAAGGAGGGAGGCACAGGACAGCACCATTCATAATTTCTACTCTCTCACCAAAGCAACGACACCCCCAGCCAAACCATCAAGTAAAACAGCACAAATACAGATCCTTATCCACAAACTTTAAGACCTTTATCAGATATCAGAGACTTCTACAGACAGCCAAAGAGCTCTTTCAGATCATGGCAAGCAGGACAAGTCATTGAGTTTGGCTAAGAGTAGGGAATTCTGAATTGGCTACAAAGACTGCTGTTACTGGCAAGCAGATGCCAAACCCATGGATTCTTTTACAGTAAACTCCTTCCCAGCAGAAGATTTCTTTCCCATATATAAAATTGACCCTAAGACAGCAAGGGTTCCTTGCCTTCTGCCTGCAGAAGATGAAGGTAAAGCAATAAAAACAACAAGTTCATAAGGAATCAGATTTTCTCAAGAGCCAGGCACTTCTCTCAATCCCCCAAGAAGGAATCCAAGTTCAGAAAAGATTATAGGAATGCAGAAATTATCAATTCTGTTTTTTTTCCCCAAAGATCCTAGAGGATTTATGTAGGGCCAGGAAGAACTGCACATGTGGAGCTCTCCAGCCCCTCTAACACCGACCCTTTGCTGTGTTTGGAGCTGAACAGGTTGACCCCATTTCACCTTGCTGTGAAATAATTTAGCACTTAATCTTAGTTGCTTTCTAGTGGTGCTGATTCCAAATCTGGCAGAGCACCAAGGTCCAGGGAAACAAGAAGGGAACAAATGATAACCTGAAGGGACTCTGGACTTAAAAAACCACACAATATGTTATTGTTATTGTTGTTGATATTCATGGCTATCACAGTGCCCAGAAACCCTAGGGCTGGACCACAATCCCAGCACACTAAATACTAGTTTCTACAATAAAAAAAGTAAAAGATAACTAATTTCTCTTTGCTGGTTTACTTTTTAGGGAGCATTTTCTTTCTGTTAGTAAAGTCAACTGATAAAGATAAACCACCAGCATCTTAATTTGGGATGGATGGACTGCTGAACCTTTTTTCCATTGTCAGAAAGGCCAGGGAATCCATTTGCATGTCAATGCAAAAACACCTCAAGTCCCCACTGGTTTCTCTATGTTCCTGCTGCCTGGGACATTTCAGCTTCACAGCTCAGGAAGCTGAAATATAGAAAGAAAATGCTTGTCCAAGGTTACAGGGCAGGTTGTGGCAGAAACAGGAATAGAAAGTGCAGGTGGCAAGGCACATCACCCTTCCTAAGGAACAGAGCAAATCCAAGGTAAAATGCCTTTTTAATTCAAGTGCTCTGTTTTCTTTTTGTGAATTTAGAAAAAAAGACAACTTTGTTAGATGTCATTGTTAGTTATAGAAAATACTCTGGATTTCTTTTATTCAAAAGGTAAAGAGGACTCAAAACAGTTCTATCTAATTACTGCTGTAATTTCACTTCCTCAGTGCAGGAAAGCAGTTTATCATGTTGATGGGGAAGGAATTTCTAAACCTATTTGTTTTACTTGGAATAAAAAAATATATCACTTAGAAATTAAACTGAAATAAAAGTTCTGGATTCCTAAAATTGTGCAAAAGCCTGATATATAATGAGAAATAATTAATTGTTTCAAGATTTCAATAATGACATTCCCGTTTTTCCATGCTAATGAAAACTGAAGGAAGAGTATGTCATCAAAGTGTAATCAAAGCTGGCTTGTTTTGTGAATGATTGACAGGGACAGAAGCAGAACTTGGTTTTTTTCCAGTCATCTCACACTAATACTTCAGTGAGACACTGAAGTGCACTGCATTAACAAAGACAATACTCCCCCAGAAATTATATAAATGCAAATATACAACACATCTCTCATTTCACTACATTAACACGAGCTCAGCACACCAGCACAAAAGTAAAAGTGTGAGTAATCTGAAGTGGACAGCCCCAAATTAACACAGTGGGACAGGAAACACAAATCACATCGCGGATTTGTGCCACCTGAGCAGTGTTTAGCACTCCAGTGGTGGGGATGATCTACCGAGCAGGGATGCAGGAAGCACAGGAACTGGGGGAGGAGATCAATACCACCTCAGCAGCAGCAGCCCCAGGGCAGGAACCTTCACCTGCAAACCCTCACTCGTGGCAGTGGAGGTCCCTCGTGCAGCTGGGGCCTGTTGGAGTAGAAGGGACTAAAATCACAGTAAAGATTTATAGGGCGAGATCCACAACGAGGTTTTGGTTCTGGCTTTGCCCAGAATGAAAATTATTGAGCCTTGAGTAATGATTAAAGCAAACCAAGCATGTTATATCACAAGGACAGTTCATTTCCCCTTATTAAAAGGGAAGAATGAAATGTAAAAAGGACCAGAAGATTCAAGGAACAAAGCTGGTGAATCAGTTGATTCAGTCTTGCCTGGGCAGATCTGAATGAGGGGCATTAAGAGGAAAAGATGAAGATATCTTCAAGAATCCAGACTGGAAAAGGAGACCTGTGGTAGAAATGCCATCCCTGATACCCTGATTGTGCTACTTTGAAACAGAGATTTTGTCACTGGAATTTATATTAAATTCTGAGTTTCTTTATGGGAAGCTACAGAACAGTCAAAATTTACTTTGACCCATCACCGACCCACTGTGAGTCAGAATTAGAATTACAGAATCAGAGGTAAAATGACTTAACATCTGTTTGAAAGGTCTTGTGCTTCAGAGACCAATGCTTGCCCTGTATCATATTTTCACTCTGGATTAGAGGATTTATTGTTTATATTACTCACTCTTTCTTCTTGGTTACACTGTTTTTTAAACAGCAGAAAATTGAGCAACTTGTCCTCATTGGAAAACCAGACCGTGGTATTACAAAGTTTAATTCTCCCTCCATGATGCATAATTAAAAGATGACCCATCAATAGTAACCTCCATTTTATTTTAAATACCTTTTTTATAAACAGCTTTTGATTTTGAAGATGGGTTGATTATAATCATTATGTTGTCTTAATATTAATGAAGTGCTTACTCCTAGTTTATTTTATTTTCATAGACCATTCCTAAAGGGAAGGCAAATATGCCATTAGAAGTTTTAATATATCTGAATCCTCAATTCAAAATCAATCAGTTTTTAGTTCTATATTTTTTATTTCACTTAGATTATTCACAAGGTCACATTTCCAATATTTAGGGTAGATTCTATCTTCCTCCTACATTACATTAAGAAGAGGAACACTGGAGGTGGAATAACATATTTTTAACAAGATAGGCACAATCCCAAGGCCAAAAAGGAAAAAAGAAAGAAAGAAGAAAAAGAAAATCTAACTGAATGCAAATATGATCCACAGCTGTAGATCTGCCTTTGGACAGAGGATTTCCATGTTGGGGTTCACAATCCATAAATCCATAAGGTGCCAGTTCATTTTATACATCAATTACCCATTCTAACTATGTACAAAATGTTGTGAACTCCTGTATATTCACCCTACATTAACCAGTGAGCTGTGCAGACACTTTACAGTGTGATTTTATCTCCTTTTCTTGAAGAGTAGAGGCAAACCCTACAGAAATCAGGAAATGCTCAACAAAGTACAGAATTTTCAGCCATTCTCCCACTTACTTTCAGCAGGAATAAAGCACCTAACTTGTCATATCTGAAGACACAGAAATTCACATTTATATAATGCCTAAATATATAAAATTTTATTTTATTCCCTAGGGTACCTGGTACCTTTGAAGATACACCCTCCCTGCTCTCTGCGAGAGATTCTGTAGGAATGCAGAAAGATCGGGTGAAAAATCACACACCTTGCTAAAAATAAACATTTTACTGCATTAGATTACACTACACTAATTCATCATGAGCTGCCAAAAGTGACAGTTTTAAACTGCAGGAACAATATCTTTGTTCTCTAATTTTTAAAGCTAAAGAACAGCAGCTTGGTGTATAACTGGAAGATGGAAGAAAAAACGACTGAAGGCAAATTTTGCATTAGTTTTGTGTGAGATGGGAATGTTCTGGCAAAAAATAAGAAAAGGTGTCTGAGATTGTAACAGAATAAGAAATTCCTCATTTTGAATACTTTTGGCAACACTTCTAATATCTGGGAAGAAAATATTTGTTAGAAATCTTAGCATCTCATCAGAATATTTGTTGTTGTGAAATTAAGAATGTGACTATTTTTGAGAGAATGGGTTTTGTGCTGCAGAGAGCTGTGAGAAGGAGATACACTCCTGTTACTCAGACAGATGCTGAGGGCTCATCTCTTCAGGGAGGCTTTGCAAGATGGGCAACAGAATTTTTACTTGTGCATTGAGGGGCATCGATGGATAAAATTTACTTAATAGCCTCATGAAATGCACAATTTAGTATTCATTTTCTTGATGGGAGAGGATGGATGGTTGTTCAAATAACACTGCTACATTTGCAGGAAGGGATTTGTCTTTCTGCAACTGCAGAGGATTTTGTTGTAACACACTGGTTTTGCTTAGGACACTCAAATCCTCTCAAGACCAATAAGAGCATAAAGTTAAAAAAACCCAAAACCAAACAGTTAAGAGAAAAATCTGATAAAGTTAGGTATAAATTGGTATAAATTTCTAGTCAAGACTCTAAGAATTTTGAAGGTTAGAATAATTTAAATCTTATGAATTCCTGATGAACTGTTTAATTAAAATCAACTTTTCATTGTCTTTGAGAAGATGAATTCTGAGCTTTTAACCCAATAGAGCCATTTCTCTACCTTCATATATATCTGTCCCAGTTTTTATCTGAGTAAAAAGTATTAGACTTTCATTACAATAATGTGTTTAAATTATCTAAGAAATATTTCTTTAAAGCTTAATATTCTATTTAATTAGGTTAATCTAAATTTATTTTTAAAAGCTCAAAACCAGAGGAAACCACATAATCATGGTGTGTCACTTAAATTATCATTATAAAAATCTGTTACCAACACAGTTCCAACTGCAATTGAGTAAAAAGTGACTTTTTAACTCTCAGATATGAAAAAAAGTTTCAAATAAAACTTTTTTGTCTCTAGAAAAGAAAAAAAATCTGAAAGATCAAGATTCTATTTTCTTAATTTAGACACATCAAAATGTGCAAAGTTTAAATGATGTGACAGAAACTGTGCAAGGAAAGTGATTGTGAATTTAAGTAAAAAGAAATTGTCTTAAATTTTCACTTTAATAGATATAATTTAACATGTCAAATTCAGGGAAGTAGGTATGCATAATGTAAGTTCATTAAATCATGTACATGCTCAAATTTGGTCCAGGTCTTGGTGAAATTTATTCTCAGATTTTAAATTAGCTTATATTTAGTAATGGATTTCTGTAAATCTCTTTATTAATTTCACAGCTTCCTGAGATAGGCAGATGTCACAGTTCAGGGTATGGGCACAAACCAGAGGAAGGTCAGTTCTTCTCTAGTGACTCGTTTGTCTCTGGTTTATTTTCATCTCTTTCAGGAGGATTCCTACTGATTTTGGCCACTTTATCCCTGAGGAAGATCAAAACCAAGGTCTGTGGCTTTGAGACCCTTCCCTGTGAAGAGATTTCCCATGAGATGTTGCAGACTCAGGTGAGAGCTGTGGGTCACAGCTCCATTCTCTGATGTGTTCTCCAACCCAGCAAGCCTTTTTTGGGTGTAATTCTGACTTTTTAGACGTAAATCTTCTCCTCCTCCAGCTCCTGCTCTAGGCCTCCTTCTGTCACCCTTCAGAAGGGGGCCAGGGATCTGGGCTTTGTAGGAGACAGGAGATCCATCCCTTTCCTGACCATAAAAATCTCCACTTATGACCCACCTGGAGCCACTTCTGGTGAAAACAATTAAAATTTACCTCTGGCATCAAAGCAATGATGCAGCAATGAAGATTTATGAAGATTTATGAAGACAAAGATAAGAAGCGTGTGGGAAGGGGCAGAAGAAAAGTAAAAGAACCCTGATAATCCTCCGATCAAATCCCAGACCTCTCTCTTTCCCTCTTTGTGTCTATCTGATGACATTTTCCTCATTCCTGTGGCCAGCAACATGTTCCCCTGCCCATTCCATGTGCTCAGGTTGCTGGATCAGGGAACAGCCTTTCCTTGGCAAAGTGTTCTGGTTTTTATGTCCAATCCTTTCCTTAAATCTCCCTGGTGTTCCACTTAGATTAAAATCCTCCTTTCTCCCACCAAACACTATTGATCCTTAATTTATTTAGGAGGCAGTTTCAGCACTCCTTCTTCCAGATATTGACTGCCCTCACTGCCTTGGAAATGAAAATGGCCCTTCAGAAAAATAGGTGCTATCTCTTGCACTTGAGTAGGCATTAGAAAAATACTAACAGTTCTCCCCCACTTGGGCAGAGAAGGAGTAAATCTCCTTGGGGAAATTTTTTCTGTACACTGAACCTTGTATCTCATGTTTATGTGCAAAGTCCTAATGATGCAGCTACAGAACTGATGCTTGTAGTCCATTAGTGGGTGTTGGTTGAAAAAGAAGTGAAAGCAAAAAGATAAAATAGGTCTTAGTAAAGTTGACTGAACAGTCTACTTAAGGAAAAGGAAAGAAGCCAGGTCTCTCAGCTATTATTATTATTATTATTATACATCAGGACCTGCACAAAAGCTGTTACAATTGCAATGTTGGCATTTATGTGTCTGAGGTATCTGCTCAGACTCTGCCTCTTTTATCCTAAAAAAGAGCTCAGGAGAGAACAGTAACACCTGCAGGTTTGTGTGTTCTGTCAGAGCTCTTAATTCCATCCCACCATGGTTGTGAAATACTCTCTCTGTATCATCTGGTAGGATGCCAGTCACTCATTTAATAGCACTTCTACACCCAGAAATACTCCTTAAAACAACCTCAAAGAACCATCAGAAAACTTAAGTTGCTTCACAGTTGACAGACAGCAAGTGACTGTGGAGCTGTATTACCCTGGAAATACGTAGAGGAGAGGAAATGTGTGTTCTTCAACAGCTGGAGAGAGGAAAAATTGCATTTGAAAACAAATAACAGCTCTGCAGAACGGTCTGTCTACATTTTGTATGCCCTCTTTTCCAAATCAGTGATTGTGATCTCATTAATGAGTGTTAATGGACTACACCTCACACAATCCACATGTTCCCTGGATTTGTGGATGAAGAAATGATTGAGGCAAGGAGGGGCCAGAAGTGTCCCCACCCCATGGCCCAGAGAAGGACTTGGGTGTCTGAACATGATGTGTTGTCCATTTTTCTGGATTCTCTGTATTTACACACACAGTTGGGAAAACAGATACCCTGACCTTTAAAAAATCCACTGTGAAAATTTCCTGGGTGTTTTCACTTTGCCTTAAATGAAAGACAGCTTCTCTCCGTGACAAACTCTGCTGGGTAATTACATTTGCTAAAAAAAAAAAAACTGTTCTCACCTCTTGTTCCACGTGTTTATTATAATAAATCAGGCCTAATGCAGTCACGTCTCAGAGTGAATTCATCTTCTGGCAAAAGATTTCATTTTCAGTTCAGACTTTCACCAAACAAGGACGTATAAAAGCAGCATAGAGGGAATCTGACACCAAAAATTATTATTAAGGTAATAGGCATCATGCCCCACTAATTTTAATATATTTATTAGTAGCTACTATTGCAAATTTTGCATAATAATTTTGGAAAGTAATAAATGTGCAAATATTTGGCTTGCAAAAGTAAAGTATTTATTTCTAATTGTTACTGTTTCCTGATCAAGTACTTGGCAGAAACTGTCTTCCTTTAACCCACTCATCCTCTGACTGCCTCAGACTGCTCTGTAGAAGGAAGAAAATTATTTCTTGTATGTATGGTGCCTCCTTCTTCTCTACATACATCTGAAGGAATGTCTTATCCCCCAGCAGAAAGAAAACTGGACATAAGTAAGAAAATGTGGTCCTTTTTTCCCTCCATATCTTTGTGAATATTCATCACAGATACAGACCAACACCTGGAAGAGCTCCTGCTACTCATTTCAGATCACCCGTGTTTGATCACCCATTCAGTTGCCCAATTAAAACACTTATAACTAATGACTGACAGAGTGAGGGCTTATATTTATATGCTGAATTTGCTACTGCAAATATGAAATCAGGAGGCAGAAATTCCATTCATCTGTGCAAGAAAGGTACGAGAAGAAAAGACTGACCTGTCCTGCAGCTTCTGGTCCACCCAGCCCTTCTTGGACTTGATTTTAAAGATCTTTTCTAGCCTTAGTGATTCCATCTTCCCAATCAACCTCCAGTATTACATAAAAAGAGGAAAAACAGCAAAGAAACCAAATCCCAGTAATCTGATATTTTGCCAACATGCAAAGAAGGATCTCCTGATCCAAAGGAGATTTTGGTCATGTTCAGCACCACTTTGAGGTAGAGCAGGAACAGGATTCAAACCCATGCAAAGAACATATAATTTAATCCCAGATTTTAAAGTTTAAACCTAAATGGGATTTCCCACTGTAATTAGATGCTTGTGGAACTTTGAAGGTCTTTTTAAAATGTGAATTGGAGGATAAAGGTGATGTCCTATGCCACATGAATTCTGAGGGTAACTCCACTAAGGAGTGCAAATAAAATCATGTACTACAACAGTGGATTCCAACTAAGAATTGTGACAAAATGCATTTTTCAAGCTCTCTGTCGTGTTTCTGGCAGAAAGCAAACATTATTCTTCAGACTGAGAGACTGAATTCCAAAAATGAAGAGGCAGCCTGCAGCCCCACACTGAGCAGAGAGCCCTGTCTGAACTGCAGCGTGCAGCAGGGACTTACGAAGAACATACAGTCCAGATGATAAAATGTTTGTTGCTACCTCCCTGGAAGTTGTAGAAAATCAATATCCCCATCAGTACCAGGTCCACTGGCTCTAACAGGCTCAGCTTTGCAGCAGGCTTGGATTTCTTATATTCAGTCTGCAGCCTGAGCAGGGAGGGAAATGTGTGGGTGAGTGCCTTGTGTGTGTGCTCCTGAGGAGAGGGATGTGCAGTGAGCTGGAAACCAATTAAATTGTAGTGTTAGATAGGTGATGCAAAGGGCTCTGTAAAGGCAGGATAGTGCCAGAAGCTGGAGTTTACAAAGCACCTGGTATCCAGTGAATAATAATAACATTAAACACGTTCCGAGCTAATTTATTTGTAGGGAGAATTGGAGTGAGAAAAGCAAAGCTTCAACAAAATCTCAAGTTCAGGCAACAAACCTGAAGGAAAAAATTAAAAAGTGTTAGATGTGATGCTTAAAAATATGCCCAATATTACAAAAGAGCAGTTAATAATGAAAGGCTTGAGGACTACCAATACAGACTGACAAACTTCACAGAAAATAACCCTAAAACACTAAGTGGTTGTGATAAGGACTCTCGTTGAGGAGAAGGGAAGGAGGTGGGGGGGAAGGTATGAGTTATACAACCAATTTGCCAGACTCAGCATCCTCAAAGGATGCTCTGATCCTCAAAATCCAGAGTGGCCTTTGGGCAGCTGCAGCTGGAAATGTGGAGGGTCAGAATCCCGACTGACCTCTCTGTGCCCTTTGTGCTGCTGCAGCTTCCCCTGCTCCAGGGAGGGAACTGCAGCTCCTGCTGCCTCCCAGCTGCTGATGTGGGAGGCAAGAGAGGCATTAGGAGAGAGTTCAGGTGGAGCTCACCTGCCTGAGGCAGCACCTGGAACGATCCAGCCTGGGGCCCAACACCAATGGGGACGTCAGTGCAGAGTCACCTCCAGAGGCTGAACCAGGTTATGGGAAAACCAAGTCCTCTTGCTTTTCATGTTTTCTCCTTTGTGCACCTTCTGCTCTCTTAGCTTGCTCTAATCTCCACCTCCCCTTCCCCAGCTGTAGCCCAGTCTAACTTTGACACCAGAAGAGCTGCAACTCCACCTCTTGGATACCAAACCCATCAGTCAGGCATGACCACCACTTGGTTTTCTAAAGAATAAATAAAATAAGACTCCTAATATTGCCCCAGCCTCACAGGATGAGCAGAAAGGAGGAAGAAACTTTTCCTCAGCATGTTCAATCTTCACCCTTTTGAAAATAGGATGCTCAGGGGAAATATTTAAAAACAGCTTCTAGTCCTGATCTGCCTCTGGCAAGAAGCTGAATAAAAAACTGAACCAGTAGAGTCTCCCTAAGCAAGGTTTGAGTATTTAAAAAAAAAAGGCAAAAAGCTGAACATCCCCTTGAACATATGTACAGCCACATTTCCATGTTTGGGCAGAACATACAGAGCTCTGCACACAAGGGAATCTCTGGGAATTATTGAAGAGTTTTGCCATTAAAACAATTACTTGGAGGCAAAGCCACATTTATGCACATGCTAAAATCAAGGCAAGAAAAAGTTCTCTGTATAGGGAGTAAATGGAGCTGTAAGCAAAGGAGTTGGAAACTGTTGTTTTTATACAGCCAGACTAATTAGCACTGGTTTCAATTTTTGAATAAAGAGATAGGAAAAGAAGTCAACATCCTTAATTAGCATTCTGCATTGAGTAGCAAAGACAAGTGCAGTAGGTTGACACTGGTCATTTTGAAATATAGGAGCAGGATAAAAACTGCTTGCTATGAACATCCAATTTTACCTGTTGCAATCTCATTATTTTCTACAGGATTGCACTGTCAAAGAAATAGAGTTAAACATTGAATTGAGCTCAAAGATATTGGCAAAATCGGGTGAAATCGTACACAATATTGAAGCATTACCCTCTCCAGTTGTTCTTTGTAAATATCAATAGATGTTTGAGGTTTTCTAGCAGCTTTTTCTTTCTCTCTCTCTTTCCCTCTTTCTCTCTACTTCTTTTTCTCACTCTCTTTCTGCTGTGTTATGGCTTTTGTGTTGATAGACCTGTTTGAAATCAAAGCTCCACTGATTTTTGTTGGTTCTGTTCTAGTACTGATACCTCTTACCTGCTATGTGAGGTAAATCATGCCACTGAAATCAGCCAGATGAAACACCCAAATCCCTCAAACAGAAAGAAATTAAAAAGAGACATGGCCTGTAGTGTTCCAGCATTGGTGAAATGAGGATCAGGCGTCCAAATTTAAATTTGGAGCTCTTGCAATCAACAAAGGTGCTTCAGATTTGTGCCCCAGGAGAGCAGCATTGCATTACTAGATGAGCACAGGCTTAAAGAATTGCCATAATCCTGGGCCCTGATGTGGTTCCACTGGAGGAGCTTCCACACAATGCTGAACAGAAGCAATTAAAAGTGGCAATGGCAGGTTATAACTGCAAAACACCTGTGGAAGTTCTTGTCTTTTCAGGACATCCATTTAGGTACCCTCTATGGATTAAAGGCATAAACAATCCCATTTCACTCCCACAGCTTTGCAAACTGAATACCTGTCAGCCTTAATGTGAAAACACAGGAAAAGAAAAAAAAATTTCCTTGTAAGTACAACAGAGATCCAGTGGTAGCTCACCATTCAGCAATAACCACCCCATTCTGCATCTCTCAGCAAGAAAGATGGGGCTCAATAGGATTTCACCAAATTTATTATAATGGTAGAATTATTGGAATAAGTGTAGCAGAACACCTGAAGGGACTGATGGAGTATAAATACCATTTCCATTAGGAAGTAGGTATGAGTCAAGCTCACCTGCCAGCCAAAAAGCTCTCACATCTGCCTGGGATTTAGCTATGCTTGGTACCTCCTGTTTGATTTTCCTGACAGGCAGGATCATTTCTCTTTGCATGATATACAAGCTTCCTTTATATTTTTCTCCTCTCCTCTTTCCCCTTTTCCCCTTCCCCCTGGTATGTAGGATATTTTTTATGCATGATAAGGAATAAAGCAGTCATCTGTCTGTGGAAAGAAAAGCATAATTCATGAAATTTGAGTGACCATTACTTCAATCTGGTTGGTACAGACTCCTGGAAGAGGCTGCCAAATTGCTGTTCCTTCATCAGCCCCATTTTGCTTAAAGAGTAACACAGGAAAATAATTCAGTGGGGCTTCTCTTTAGCTGTAAAATGTCCTCAAGCCAGTCTTCCCTTCCTCTGTCTTACACACAAATAACTAATTTAATAAGACACCACAAAGCACAGCATAAAAGAATAGGGGAGAAGTAATTTTGAAAAGAAGTTCCTTTTGAGAATTTTTCAATGCTAAGAAAACCTAAAGATCCAATGAACAAAAGCTGTTTGAGATGTTGTCTGGATAGTTAACCCCAAGGTCTCAAGAACTCATTGATACCTGAAAATTTCTCCTGAGTACAAAACAAAACAAAATCAAAACACAAAAGGAGAATTGTTGCAGTCTGTTGCTGAAAAATCAATTGTTGCAGTCTGTTGTTGAAACGAAAAATGAGAAGACTGTTTGAGGCAACTCTTAATCTTCTCTACATCCCTGCACTCCAGGAGACTTCCCTATCCTGCAGGAAAATCTGAGTTCTGTATTTCCAAGTATATCACTGCATCCAAAATAAATCAGAATACATTCTGTTGAACTGTGACCATTTTTCCAGGCATCTCAGATCATATTTATACCCCAGCAGTCTCTCTGCTGTACTCAAGGTTTGAAAAGATATAAGTTGTTGGGTATAGGAATGGAACCCATGAGGAATAATTTCTTTAATGACATATCCTGATTAACATCATAATTTGAGATCTGTCTGTTACAAAGTTATTAATCCACCTAATGTTCTTAGTTCATTCTATGCCTGGAAAGTTTCTTTTATTCAAATGACAGCCAGTCATACATCAAATGCTCTGAGAAAGCCAAAGTTTCTCTATCACAAACAGACCTTTTAGGCTAGACTTGAAATTCTGTCAAATAAAACATGATCTTGTTTTACAAGAACTTCTTTGAAGCTATGCTGACATTAATCTTATGGGGTTTTTTTCTTCTGGTCCTTTGCTGCAGGTGTCTGCCTCCATATTTTCCTAGCTACTTTATCTAGCATAAATCAACTGATTGAATGCAGCATATAATCTCATATAAATCATTTTAGCCCTTTTCAATACTGAAATTAGTAATCTTACAAACTCTGGAATTGAGACTTGGTTACCAACAACCATTCATGGCTCAGAGGGCCCTTTGGCTGAATCCCTCAGTGCTTTTGACACACTACCTTGGGCTGCTAATTTATTAGGATTTGGAAGTCTTCTTTCCATCCTGAAGACCAGGAAAGTTCGATCCTGTGTCTGTAGATGGCCCAGGAGGAGGGAGCTGCAGCTGTTTCCCATCCTCACACTCTTTGGGATGATATCAGCCTGCCATTAGTGAGCACCCTCCTGCCCACCTGAGCAGTGCCAGCTGTTCTCCCACTCTCACTCCTCAGGCTCTGCCTGGACAGGTTCTGCCCCTTCCCAAAGTGAGCCATAACCTGCCCTTGCCATCCCCTTTTACACTTCATTTGCAGCTGACAGAAGCTGCTGCCCCATCTGTTGTCTTCATTTTCTTCACAAACACAAGCAGTCCTCCCCTTCCTATGAACTCCAGACTTGGGGAAAGGCAAATCTGGTTTTAAACTGTCCTGTATCATGATTTTTTAGTGCTAATGCCTGTTGTAGTTCCCCACTTCCTTTGGTTTCTTTTGTAGCATTCCCACATTTTGTTGTTAGCCACAAATTCTTTGCACAAACAAACCTGACCAGGCAATAATCATGGGTTAATTGAAGAGCTGCTGTATTTTAAGTTACTGATTAATTTTTAACTGAGAATATAAATTTTTCCCTTGCTACAGACTTTGCTGTATTTCTGATGTTTTGAAATCTAAGTGGGTTTTGTCATTATATCAAATTAAAACTCCTCAGTTAAAATTGCTCCATGTAACACAATCCTTGGTGTAGTTGAGGTAATTCCTTATTGAGCATAGGGAGTCCACAATAAATTCCTGCCCAGCAATTTCATTACATACAACTTTAATGAATTAGTATTTAGAGTCCTGTAACTCTCAGTGGTCTGTGATTTATGAGCATCTAATACTGATCCCAGCAACTTTCCTTGCATTCTGATTTTAACAATCACCAGCTCTAGCAGATTTCTTCTCTGAGTATGGTGTTGACAACAATGCATGCAGGCTTGCTCTTGACAGGAAATTTGGGGTGTTTTTCACACATAAAGGATTTCCAGCTTAGATTTCATGCCTAAGAATTCAAACATGACTGGCCTGTTTCAGCCTTCTCTGTCTTGTTTGTTTACAGGTCTCGTGACTAGGGAGACATTTAAATCACCACATTCATACAATCTACTCTTCCTGTACTTGACCTAATATTCCTTGGTCAAAACTATTTAAACATTTAAACACTCAGGTTTTGGTATCTCCTGACTCCTTTCCTCTCTATCCTGCAGCATAATAGATTTTCTGGGAAATTCATGGATAGCCTGGATATTTTTAACTTTCATCTTTCTACCCATGTCAGTCAAGCTTTCCAGACTGTGAGGAGCAGTGCCAGATGCTGTGTCAGAGTCCAGCACAGATGGAGCCAGAGGTAGCCTGTTCTCAGCCCCACCATCCTGCCAGTCCCTGAGTCACTGTGTCTGCTGTCACTCCCAAAAGGGAGCCAGTAGTCCTGATGTCCTCCCAAATCCTGCCCTCTTGCTCCCCTGTGGCAAGTGCCACTTGTGGATGCCCTGTCAGTGATCCCTGCAGCTCATTCTGCCCTGTCACTGATGCCTGCACCTCATTCTGCCCTGTCAGTGATACCTGCACCTCATTCTGCCCTGTCAGTGATGCCTGCACCTCATTCTGCCCTGTCAGTGATATCTGCAGCTCATTCTGCCCTGAGCTGGGTTTTGCCTCCATCAGCCATCGAAGAGCTCCGTGCCAGGAGCACTCCCTGCATCCCTTCATGAGCAGAGCTGTGCCTTCAGAGGGGAACCAGGCTGTGACTCACTCCAGCATCTGCTGGCTCCATAAGGAATGGGAATGGCTGGCTGGCTGGGTGGATGGAGGCAAACAGACAGAGGAGTCTCTCAGCCCCAGTGACAACTTCTGAACCTGCCATCTCCCAGCTTCTGAACCCTCTGCTGGCAGCTGAGCTGAGCTGAGGACCTGACCCTTCAATATGTTCACTCACACTGAAGTTTCAGGGCAGAAGAAGAAGATTGTGGGGCTTCTGGCAGTTGTGATTCTTTTGCTTCCAAGCTCTCCCTGGCAGTGCTCAATGGGAAGATAAATGGAATTACATTCCTTGTTCTCACACTTTCCCTTCTCTACCCTGTCAGTAGTGTGAACCAGCATAGAGGACACAAGGATAGTAAAATCTGGTGAAAAAAACTCTATTATTAAAAGGGACTCTTATTTAATTATTGAAAGGATTTATGAAGAGGGGTGATGGGTAACAGTCACTTGAAAAATAAAGTATGGGACTTTCCATGAGCATGAGAGGAGCCCACCCCAGCTCTGACACACACAGGGCACCAGTGACAGAGCACTGCTGAGAGCCAAACAAAACCCCTTCCAGGTGAACAGACTGAAATAAAGACTGGACATTGGTAAGCCTGGATATCAGCAGGACTACAAAAATTGGGTAGAGTTATAGCAGTTAATGTTAAAAGTTCTGAGAAGTTATTGAGCACCATCCTTTAGTTCTAATTTAATTTTGAATTTTGGAGATTAGCAAAAGACACACTGTAAAGAACAGATCATTGTACTTCTGCCCAGGGGGAGATTCTTGTATCTTTTTATGGAATATCTAGTGCTATGTTCTGCATGACAGTGGTTCTGTACATCTCAGGTTTGGTCATATATTTATTTTCTAACTTGATAGCAAACCTTTCCAGCTGTATAAGAAACAGCATTGAGGGTAGTTCAGTACAGCAGGAAAGGGAATTCCTTTAAAAGGGAATTTTTCTATCATTTCTTCCTAAAAGATGCCACCTTTGGGGGGACCAGGGCTCAAATCAAGAGGGGTAGGGCGTCAAATCACTGTGTTTATTTGGATTTTGGGGGATGTTTTTTGGCTCTTTGTTTTTTTGGTTGTATTTTGGTTTTTTGGGGTTTTTTTCAGAAAACCACACCTTGTACACTTCTGGTTCCATCTCCATTTCAAACCAATCCCATTTTCCATACCCTAATTCATGACTCCATCTTGAGGTTTGTTCTTTCCTCCCAAAATCTGGGGCTCACTGGATGGTTGACATAACTAATGGTAGCAAAAAGCCTTTTATCCATGTTCAAACATCCAGTGTTTCTAATTGAGCTGTGCTGTAGAGATAAAATGGTGAAACCATGGATAAACAGGCTCCATATCTTCTGATTAGATTTTTAATAAGTCAGAAATTTGCATCTTTTCTTAGTGAATTTGGACAAGCTTATTAAAATGAACAAAATTAGATAACAAGAGAAATTGTTTTCAATTATGTGAACAGATTTATCTTGTACATTCCTTGCATCTGCTGAAGTATTATATTTTTAATAAAAAATAACTGCTTGGTCAGAGCTGGGCTTCATTTCCCTTGAGTGTAGGCTGTAGGAAACCAGTCATGTGCTCTGTTTAAAGCTTTTTACATTATTTGCAAAATTTTTCCTTTTAAGAAACCCATAACATCCACAGAAAGTGAAAGAAATACTGTTGGGTGGAAAACATTTTGAAATTTCTGCATTTTGTGCCGCAAAGAAAAATGTCTTTAACAGCTGATGCACTGGGCTCATAATTCAAACTGTCCCTCGTTATGGACCTAAATTTATCTTCCATCCCACACAGATTTCTACTCCATCCCAATTTTTCTACTCAAAATTATTCACATCAGAAATGTAGGCTCACGAAATGCAGGGCAGCAAAAGTGTTATTTATGCTAAAGGAGCCAATCCCACTTCTTATTTCAGCTCTCTGACTGGGGGTTTATGGTGTCCTCCCTCTCAGGGCTCAGTCCCACATGGTATCTCACATCTGCACCCAAGCACATGGAGAATGTGGTGTCTTTGCCTCTGAGAGCTTGAATTAATCCACCAGGACTCAGTCACAAAGCACCACAAAGAGCTGGAGGCTTTATTGACTTCAGGCTCTGTGGATGCATTTTTTGCCACGTGAATTATTTAAAGTCCTCTCCAAGCTTCCCTGGGGCCTTTTCAAAAGGAACTCAAAATCACCTTCAGATATGCTCTGGCCAACCCTCTCTTCTAAACCTGCTTTCTCTCAACACCCTGAATCCTGGCAGCATCTTCCCACCTCTGGGAGGGGAGCGGAGGCCAACAGCCAAAATTTTCAGACTATTCTTATTTAGAAGTAATTATTATATTCTAGATGACTGGCCTTTTTTTCCCCAGGACAATAGAAAAGATATTCTAATAATTATAATTGTTCTGATGCCCTGTCATACTTCTACACACAAGATTTATCTTCATAAGGAATATGACAAGTGATGTTATTTCAGAAGTGCACATACATGGCTTTATACAGTCACAAAGTTCAAGAATACTTGATTTTAGTTAATTTGCATTAAACCTATTTAATAAAGCTATCATCATTCAGAAATTGTTTCAGAATAACAATAAGATTTTCATTTCACAGTCTTTTTCAAGAACAATTTCTCCATGAAAACCAACTCAAAATTATATGGGGCACAGGAATTCATTATGAAAGAGTTCTGTTAATAGAGTCTGATGATTACTCCAAACAATACTTCTGGGAGACTTGGTTCCCAAAAGATTTCAGCTGACGAATCCAAGAGTTCAGTCTGAATATTATCTGTAGGAAATGCAGCAATAAAAAAAGCTAAACCACCACCAATAGACAAATGAATTATGGCTCTAATTCTTTTTTCCATCAGACTCCAGTGGAAGTATTTTTATCTTTTTACTGTTGCTGTAAACTTAAACAACATTTCTGTTGTTGTTGTTTATAGCTAATAAGGAAATCATGTTGTAACACATCAGCCAGTTCAGGATACTGAAGAAGCATCTCCACCCTGGTTTGGCATCTCTGTTCTTTCCTTTCTCTTCTTAATCACCTGGGATTTTATCAATCCCCATCCAGGTAGAGCTTCTTCACCTCTCCATATATACAACTTAGACTCCAAATAAACCATTTTATTGACTATGCCTGACCTCTATTTTTCCATCTCCCTTTCTTGTTTCCGATTTCTGGCTCAGCTAGCATTTATTTAATGAGTTCATCCAAGTCTTACCAGGAAAACCCTGCCCTGCCTTGCATTCTTTATGCACCACTCACAGTGACAGTCTTTATAAATAATAAGTATTGATGATAAGGACACTGCCATTACCCCAGCTCTTTTCTTGAGCTGAAAACTGTGACACAAGCCACCAACAACATAAGAAACCACTTTATCCACCAAACAGTCCTGACATTAACTTCCTCAGCAACAAATAATTATCTAAATAATTTGTAAAATTGTCAAGTAGCAACCTGCCTTTTTTTTTTGCAGCTCCCACTTACGTGATGGAATTCCCATTTGCAGCACAATGCAATATTTAAATTTAAATATTTAAATTGAAGTGTCCTGGATGCTTGTAAGATGCTGCTCTTATCCTGCAGGGAGATCTTTACCTGATGCACTTTAAGATTTTTTTCTCCTTTGAAGTTAATTTTAGGTAACACCAGATGAGGATCCAGCCTAGAGTTTTAGTAGGGCTCAAACCCAACACAATGAGAAACTTTCCTGTTGTGTCAGAATCCATATATTTCCTTCTTCCCTTTCAAGAATCCAAGGCACAGAAAAGTGCACTACTGGAGGATAATGTTAGTTTAAGCTGCTAAAGAAGGTGGATTTTTTGAAATTCCAACATTTCATGGGATTTTATACTAGGGCCAAAGTTAAATTGCAAAGGCAGGATCTGAAATCCCAAAGCAAGATCTCATTTCTTCATAAATTGAGACAATATGAGACTGCTGTACCCAGAGACCAATTTAAATTAAATCTATCAGGAAGAAATTGCTTTCTACTATATATTTGCAGTAATTTAATTACTCTCTTTAATTCAGGAAAATAGATAAGCCCAATTCTTACTTCAGTGTTGGAACTTTTATCATCATTGAAGACAAAGGACCTCTGTTATTTGGCAGGTCTGTGTTGACTTATAGAAAACCCCAACTTACAGAAAACCCCAACTTACATATTGTCAGAATATTTACTACTGATTCTCAAAAGAGTCTTTTCAGTTTTCTGAAAATCATTTATAACTGTGAAGAAAAATCAATTTCCCTTTTATCCATTACAATCAATTAAAAGGTAGAAGATTTGCAAGTCTTCCTATATTGTATTTTCTTGGATCACAAAGATTGTGCTCCAAGAGCTATGAGGACAAAACAAAGCAGTGGGAAGATATTTCCAGTTCTAACATTTTTCTGACTCTTGAACTCTACATACATCTGCAGGAATATATGGATTATTCTTCTAATAATATATCTGTATCTGGGGAAACTATCAGGGAAAGTCTCTGCTTGAAAGTATAAACAAATTTTTAAAAATTGCATTGTGGGGAGTGGTTCAAAGGTCATAAATGTCACAATATCAAAACCTTCATGGGGAATCATCAGTCAAAGTTTCAAAAAATAATTAAAATCAAACAATGCTACCCACATCCCCAATATTTGCCTCTTTTCCAAAAAAATCCATCCTCACACAAACACAAAGCAGCTCATAAGTATTTCCAGCTGAGGTCTCTTGAAGAACAGGCCTTACTAACAGATGTTTCCTACTTCTCTCTGCACCCCTTTCTCCAAGGACCTGCCAAAGTAGGAACCCAGAAATCTTTTACAAACCTTCTGTTTCTAAAAATGACCAGAATGAGGTTTACCTCTATCAGAAACTTATTTGCACCTAAGTTAGAAAGCAAATTTGTTTGGTCCTCAGTGGCAGTAAGGACAATAATTTCAAACTGATGGCAAAGGAAAAACAAGATTGGTTCATATTTTACTGATGAAAAGACCTCTAAATGTAATTTTTCTTTACTGCTCTGTTCTCCCCACTTCATGCCTAAACAGGAACAATGTGGTCCCTTCTTCTGCCTGAAGAGTCATGTCGGGTCCTGACAGTGGATACAGCAAATTCTGCCACTGCTTTGGTTTGCATTTGCTTGAATTAAGGAGAAAAAGTCCAAATAGTTCAATAAATAACTATATGAGTTCAGTTTCTGAGTAAACAGTAAATCAGTTAATAAATTGAATTAATTCAAGCTTCCTGCATAATGAAATCAGGAGAATAAAAGTCCTATGAGCTTACAAAAGTTTAATTTAATAAATAATGAGTTCTGTAATGTTCTAGAAGCTCTCAGGATCATTTATACAATGAGTTTTTGCCCCAACAGTGCAGGTGGTGGTGTCTCATTCCACTCCCTTTTATAACATACAGAATCATGCTGTCACAGTCATGGAATTGTTTAGGCTGGAGAAGATCTCTGGGATCATCAAATCCAACCATCAACCCAACACTGTCAAGTCCACCACTAATTCATGTCTTTAATCACCACATCTGAACGTTCATTGAACATTTCCAGGGACATTATAGAATTCAGCTGTTTAAATCTTAAATAAAATGTATACTTTGCAGACTCCCTGCCTTTATTCAGCTGCTCAATGAGCTTTCACTGGGCCTACACAGCTTAATATTCTTACAAGTGAAGCACTAAGACTGTATCTGATGATAAATTTGCATATCAAAATGGGAATGTGAGTTCAAATTGGAAAGGCACAAAAAGAAGTGATCAGAAATTAAGAAACCACACTGATAAAGCCAAAGCCTGAATCTCTCAGTAAGAATGCACTATCAAATCACACTGAAAATACCTATTGAACAGCACATAATCTCATTAACCAAAAGTGAAAATTACACTTAATTCTTATTCTCTGAAGGTATGAGTTACAATAAATCCTACTGACATAGCAGTGCATGGGCCCAGGAGCTGGGATCTATTATAATCTACTTACCCTCTAGAACCTAATTTCCACTTGAAATAATAATTTAAAAAAAAAAAAAAAAACCTTAAATACATTGACCTCTAATACATTCAAAATGTAGGAATAAATCAAGTAGCAGAGCTAATAATTGACTCTTTACTAATGTGCTGCTATGAAAGAAAAGAATTCAATATGCTTAATGCTATCCCTAATTTAAAGCTCTAATAGTCCCATCCTTCATATTATTTTTCCTGCCAGTTTCCAAGGTAAACCTTTTTAAGCATTTGGGAGAGGGACCAAAGCTGGAGTAAGAGTAGAGTTGTAGTTGCAGTGTTGTGGTCTGAAAGGGAACATAATTCACCACTTTATGCCATATTTCCCACATGAGAGAAATGATATTTGGGATTTCCCTCGTGAGAGAAACTAACCCTGGAGCTTCATTGCAAATGTTACACCCAGGCATCACATTTTAAACAGCAAAAAGAGTGAAGGAAATCCAGCCACACTCTGCCCATTTTTGAGGATGGAGTATGGCATGCACAGGGAGAAAAAGCTGTACAAAAGTCACACTAAAAACTTGAGACAAAGCAGAAAATGGAGACAATACGTTCCAGTTGTTAATCAAGCTAAATACACGTGCTCCCTCCCTCCCTCACCAGTTCAGCACCTGATTTTCTGCACACCAAAATGTGTCACAAACATTCAGCAGCCATTGACAAAAGACAGCCAGGCTTATCTGTGAAGGAGGGAATTTTCAGTATAAATAATAAACACTCAGAAATGCAATATTATGCTGTATTTATTTTATTATTTATATCACGGTGAATAGGAGAGAACATTTTTTGGAGAAACTTCCCTTTTATTAGACACACTATCAGGATTATTCCCAAGATATTTAAGAAGGGAAGGGTTCTTCTACATTGGTTCTGCAACTGAGTTAAATGTCAGAGTGTGTTGAGCTGCAGTCTCTGTGAATATCCCTGTGAATGTAGCACTGCCATGAGCTATTTGGGCTGCTAACTTTGACAAGAAAAACATTTTTAACATGTAAATGTCAATAGAGGTTCCAATTGCTACATTTCTTGGCTGAATAGGGACACAACATATGTAAAAATCAATATAGATGTATTCCAATATATCTATTTTTATATTCCAAGAAAAGTAAAGTGAGGAATTAATTCACTGTTCCCTGTGGGCAGGGAGGTGTTCAGCCATCTCCAGGAGCACCAGACTCCTCCACATCTTTGGTGAAGGCAGAGCTGGGGTTCTCAGCTCCTGGAAAAAGGTTATTTTATGGAGACCAGAGCCCTATTCCTACAATAATCACTTTATACTCTTGGTATTTATATAACTGAAGCATTTTACCTTCCAGTTTGATTTCAACCTCTTTAAAAGTCAATGTTTTCAGCGAGTGATCAAGTTGTGTCATGAACTAAAGTATATTTCTGACATAATCTAAACATTATGTTCTTCATAAACACTCAGAGTGCACTGAGTCATTGTGCCCACAATAGCCACTTGTCACTCCTAATAAGCAGACCTGAAGACATATCAAATTATTTGTAGATTCATGATCTTTGACAAAGGATCACAGCATATTTTATATCAGCTGAGTAAAGCTGCGATTCTTGTTCACTTGGAGCTAATTAATTCTGTCTTGCCCTCAGTTGTGCTTATTGAGATCCATGTCTTTGGTTCTACTATCACAGGAAGAGCTGTCATGTCAGTGTGCTTTAAAATTTAATTCTGCTGAGTGAACATGGACACACAGACAGTGCTGGAGTGAGGATTCCCTGGAGAAAACATGGAAGTGTGAGACAGTCATGGATTCATTGAAGTGTTTAGGTTGGAAGGGCCCTCTGGGATCACTGAGCCCAACCCTTAACCCAGCACTGCCAGACACTAAACCCTGTCCCCAAGTGCCACATCTACACAGACTTTAAACCCCTCTAGGGATGGGGGCTCCACCACTTCCTGGGCCACCTGCTCCAGGGCCCTTCCAGTGAAGAAACCTTTCCTAATATCCAACCTAAACCCTCCTAGTGCACCTTGAGGAGATTTCCTCTTACAAGAGCATTGAGGGACATCAGTGCTCAAGCCTAGATGCCAAACATGCAGATGTCAGAACAAATAATTAACCACGAAAAAGCAATGTACTCAATCAGCACCTGACCCTGCAGAGTACAACCTTCAGTATGAACAAGGCAATCAGCTCTGGGAGAGTGTGGGCTTTGAATTCATGATGCTGATGGCCTCTAACAGGGTAATTTGTGTTCATATTTTCAAAGGGTTTGGCTTCCTGGAGCTTCTCTAAAATAAAGGTTGTCCCCAAACTCCTTTTTTCCAGCAACTCACAGAGTCATTGGCACTCAGACATGAATTCCCACTGCCCAGCTGAGAATGTCTGTTCCTAATTAAATTAAATCTACCACTGTATCTAAGAGATAGTGTATGTTTTTTTCTCCCTGCTGTCTTTGAGGACTGATAAATAAACAATTTTGATTTGATACTTATCAAAACTTCCTAATAGTTTCATTAAAATTCTTTTCTTTGTCTTCTTTTTGTTTTAATGCTTTACAGGATTCAATTTCCTTTGCTAAAACCTATGCCCTGCAAAATTACAGTGGTGAAAAAGGGATGACAAAACCTGATTTCACATTCATTTCCTTTTTTGAACTTAAAAGCTAGTGAGGATTAATGTAGATTCAAGTTCATTATAACACTTAACACATTGCACAGAGAGCTTTGCTTTGCACCTACCTCCTGAAACATTTGACTTCTTCCTGCTACATATCCTAAATCTGTATTGTGATTAAACCCCAGCCAGCACCAGCATCACACACCACTCATTCCTCATCAGTGAGGGAGAGACTTGGAAGGGTAAAAAGTCAGATACCACAGTTACCTTCAGCTAAAATAGTTACCATACACTGACATCTTCCAAGGAAAAAGTGATTTGGAAATATAAACTCTATGAAGTATAAATCCAGTAATCTAGGAACAGATTGCTAATTATTTGTACAAAGGAAATCAAGTTGTTCTTCACAAATCAGCAGCAACTGCAGCTCTTTAGGGAATTGAAATAACAGTTCTGTGCTCTATTTAGAAGGACAACATAACACTTTTTTTAATGAAATGCTACTATAGACTTACTGGTAAATATTTGGAAGTTATTTCAGCTTGTAGCTAGAGCCACAGCCTCACTTTTCTGCTGTGAGTGTGCACAGAAGATGCTACAGCTGCTGTTTCACAGTTATCCTTGCAATACTGCAGTAAACTTTGATTATTACATATCTCATTACTTTATAATTCATAGGCAGACTTGCATCCTGTTACTTTTTAGAAGTTTATAGAACAAAACCCATTTGCTCTGCCTTGGTTGGTCGATATTTCAGCACAGTCATACAAGTAAATGACTTTTCTCCCAGAATCTTGCAGAAGGTGCCTGTCCAAGGGGACGTGAGACCAACCACACTGAGAAAACCCAGCAGGTTGGTATCAATTTTTTTCTCCTTTTTGAACAATCTATTCCTCTGATGACCCTTCCAAACCATCAGGACTGGTCATGAAAGCAGCAGCTGGGCTGGCCAAGGTTTAGAAGACAGTGCTCCCTCTTTTCCTTTTAAAAAGGTCTCCACGGCATTCTCGTTGTAACTGCTGCACATCAGAACCCCTGCAGTGGGCAGGAAATGCTAAGAGGACACAATTCTAACACAAAGGACACTCAGGGCCTTGAAGAAAACAGGGCAGACTCTCTGCTCTAAGAATGCAGGTAGATTTTCAAGATTTGGGAGCTTGGTTGGAATTTTGTAGAATACAGACAGCAATGGGAGACAGAAAGTGAAAGTTCATGCCTTCTACACCACTTATTTGTGAAAATTGTCACAGAGGAGATTCCTCAAAAGCATTGCTGACACTTTGTGTAATCAGAGGGAGGAGTCTGCCATGCCCACCCCAAAAGAGCTGCCAAGCAAGGACAGCAGGAGATGACTTTATAATGCAGAATGTTTTTAGCTGCATTTAAGTAGCTCAGTGATAACACAAATTGTATTGAAGCCTGCAGCGGGTGGATGAAATATAAAATGAGCTAATATTCCACAGAGGATGTGATAAAGTCTCTAGATGAAATTAGCTCTGCTTGTTACTGATATAGATATTAAAAATGACTGATAAGGCATAGGAGAGGTGAGGGAAACAGACAGTTCTAAAAAACATGGGAAACAACACCACAAGAGACAGGAATAGGATGCAAGAACATGAGAACAAAGACTCTCTTACAACAAAACAGGTGTTCTTCTAAGACTTATCTTAATGTGGCCCTAGATCACCACTGAGGAGCATCTAAGCCCCAAACCCCAGAAAGTCTTTCTTGGATAAGAACTATAATGATCAGCTTAAAAATTAAGAGGGTTTTATTTGCTTTTGTTTATTGGTGTTGAGAATAATTTATGAAAGAGCAAAACTGGGACTTCTGTGAGGTGCAGTACAAAACAAGGAGCGAGGCACTGCACAGGTACAAACTGATAAGGAATATTCTGCTGCTTGAGATGTTTTGTCTCAGTCAAACAATGCAAATAAATGAAATTTAACTGTGATTGCTGCTTCTTGCCCTCACAGTAAAACAGCTGGAGTATATGAATAAACCCAGCCCATTCCTGCACATATTTTATAACCATCATCTGCTTCATCTGCTTCCACAGACGGTGATTTTGTGGTGTTTTAGACAGGATGCTTTCTAGGTCCTTATTTGATTTTAGACTGTTTTCACAGTCCAAAGAGTATCCACCCCAGGAAATGCATTTTTTCCTTCTCAGCATATGCATTTCAACATGTTTGCATCTGTCATTTGCTAAATGCACTGTGAAACACCACGGCTGCAATTCCCTAAAGAATTCCTCCTATGATAAAGTGATTTGGAAGGCAGCTGATAAGGCACTGGGCTTATTAAGTTCCTACTAATAGCTAAATCCATACTCTTCAGGAAGGTAACAGCAGATGTTAAAATGTGTTATTGCCACTGGATAAGTACAGTTTGCAAAAAGAGTTTCCAGTAACAGGCTTCCAGTTTTCAGTTGCCACCACATTCATTCTGGTTATAAAATGTACACAGGATGCTGTGCAGAAATACATTTGGTAAGCATGCAACCATTCCAGAGTGCTTTAATCACTGTGTTACCATCAAGATGAATTTTTGCTTAGTCCAACTGCCAGAGCCTCTTGGGACATCTAAAGAACAATGAGGCATGGCTTCATCTTAAATGAATCTGGTTTAAAGTGAGGAGAAACCAAGGGGACAATTCTTCTCCATGACCTAATTGCACTTCCCTGTTCATAACTCCTAAGTGAAGCCCATGCTACTGGCAATCAAACACTGCTACCAAGTGGGACTCCAGGGTGGATCCAAAGCCACTCCAAAATTAGTACACAATTGCTGCAAAATACTTCTTTTCTTGGAGAATGAAACCTCAGATGCAGAAGAGGATTTATGCAGCTCCATGCTCAGTATTAGAAGCTCTAATCTGAGGGGACTTCACCTTCATTACCCACATGGGGAATCTCCTTGGGCTGCCAACTGAGAGAACCTGTTTGATGTGCCCACCAAGGAGAGCTTGGACAAAAGCAAGCAGGGCATCCTCAGCCACGTGGGCAAATCTCTGCTCAGGCTTACTGTGAGAATCTGAAGCAAAAATAAAGCCTCATGCCATTCCACCACTATTTCATTATCAAAGACTACAGGATACAGTAAATTTATTTAACAGCTACTACAAATCATCAGAGCTATAATTAAGTGAGATACTTCAAACATTATGCCTCACCACAGGGGACTGTAAGTCCTTGTGCTGCTTCTTGATGTTATTAGGTCAGAACCTGCTTCCTTCGGTTTTCTTCCCCACTTTCTTTTCTAATTACTAATTTGTTATGGACTCCTAGTTATAACTGGGGACAGAATTTCTCTGTTGAGATAGAGGCACTTTCTAGTTCACCTTTGCCAACCTTTATTTTTCACTTCTTGTGGTTTGGACTGTCACATCCCCTGCCTTTTTTCTTCAATTGTTTTTAGTTTTGGTATTTGGTTGTTTTGCTTTTTTTCCCCCTTGGTTTCCAGAGAACCATTCTCTGGCTATGTAAAAGCAGTCAAACAATTCAAGTTAAACTTTATTAGAGTGCAAGCAAAAACTTACAAGTTTTTAACTTTTTTCTGCCTAATCCTGGGTTACTTCAGGTCCTACACTAGAAACAGGTTACCTTTTAAATATAATCACTCTCCAGGACTTTAACATTCAAACAGAAAATGTTTTTTTAGTCACTGGGCACCAACAGCACAAACCATTTACTAAAGGAAGGTCTTTGTGATCTACCTTTCAATATCACAGCAGAAGATATGCCTTTTCTTTTAAAGAAAAAATAATAGCAGGAAGTATGAGATGCTCACCAAAAACAGAGTGAGAAGGAGGAGAGTTTCAAGTATAAGTGCAGCAAAGAGAGTCCACATCCACTCCAGTTTGTATTGAAATTGATCCATGACCATTAATCCAGTGTTTCTTTTGAATCCACACTCAATCACAAAAGGGCAAACAGTGCCAGAAGTTGTATTTCCTGAGGAAGAACAGCATCCCAGAGGTGGGATGTTCACATCCATGGTTTTGGAGCTTTGAGGGTCTGGTCATGCCAAGCAGCAGAACTTCAGAGGCTCGGGAAAATACCATTGAAAAATAGAGTTTCAGACCATCTGGGGTAAAGTGGCAGCTGAACTTCAGGATTGCAGTTTTGGTTTCAGATAGTCAAAACTGGAGGTGGGCTGGAGCTTATGAATGAGGGAAAGAGAGCAGGAGGGAAAATAAATACATACTATTTATATATGCCTGTGACATTAAATAATTGCAAGAAATATAGTAAGTGAATTCCATCCATCTGTCCCACAAACCACCATTAGTCAGTAGATTTTTTATAAGTCTCATATCAAAAGAGGGTGTTGAGACTTTTTTTCCCCCTCTCTTTTTCCATTTTCCCTTATGTATCACTAATGAATCACTGTTTTTCCAGCTATTCTAATTTCTCCTCCAAAGAGGCACTTCATACTTCTTAATTCCAATTTTAATTATCTCTTTAGGAAGACGATTCACTATGTGTGATTTATTGTACACAGGAATTAAAAAATTGATAAAGTGCATTACCTAATTCTTTCCTTCTTGCATTTTCCTACACTGAAGAACAAAGTAGAAGGTGAAAATTGATAAGAATAGTCTTGCAGCACATAAAAAATTGCCAATCACCCAATTTCTTAATGTACAAATTGACTGTGGTTTTATGAAATAATATATTAAAACAGTAAATTGGCTGTTGCAAATGTTAATAACCAGAGTAATGCATTGGTAGTCAATGTGCATATGCAAATAGCAAAAATATTATGTTGTGTTATACAGTATATAGTATTATACACCATATATTACTGTATTCTCACCTAATTTTAGCCCAAAATTATTTCAAAGCCAGAAATATGTATAATTGAGAATACTTTCAATTCCAGGTGTCATAAGTGGGTAAGTCACTGCTTATGTCTTTTATCTCAATTGGCTTTAAAGGGAAATACTAGATGGTTGTTCTACCATTTAGATGTTTTCAAGCAACTACAGATTCTGTGTAGAAAATGGACATTTTGATTAAAATTAATTTTAAAAAATGAACTCGGGAAAACAAGGATAGAATATCTCTTGGCTATAAGTGAAATGTTATCTAGTTCTTAAAAATCTAGCTAATGCATATTTCTGTCATGTGTTGATGCAGGCAGGGGAGATCATCTGATTATTTGACAATAAAAGTATCTTTTCTCCCCCTTTTATCTGTAAATGATCACAGTTTAGCCACTTCATTAACTCCATGTTTTGAATATTTTACTAGGAAATTTCTCCGAGCTATTGCTACACCAAAATTAAAAACTTGTATTTGACCTAGAATGTCTTTTAGGAAGTCATTAATTTTCAATCCAAAGATAAGTGATAGAGTTGTTGTTCTAATGACTAATGATGCTAATTTTTAAACTTGCCCATTTTACAGTTTCTTATACGTTTTTTTTCTTCTGATGGACTAAAGTGCCCTTTACTTTCAGAAGTCTCAGAGGATGAATTTACATAGAACATCAGCAAGTCCTTCTCTTAACCTTCATTTGATGAGTTAAATGCTTGGATGTTTTATGTATTTATTCATTTATTACTGTTAGGCTGCTTTCCCAGAACAACTACAGATTTTTTCTTTTTCTGAACCTTTTCCATTCAGCAATGCTTGTTCTTTATCTATAGGCAATAACAGTTTTGTATTTTTTTAGTCAGTATTGCCTTGGTTTTGCACACAGCATTGTATTTGCTATTTTAATGAGGGCCTCATCCTCTAAACATTATTGGTTATCTCATACAAAGGAGTATTTTAAAAGAAGATACATCTTTACTTCAGCTCACCTTTGTCTGTTATACATCACAATTTGAAATACTTTTTCTGAAGTTTCAAAGTTCCCTAATGTAGAGGAACAAAAAATTTACTTAAACACAGAATTAAGGAAATGAAGGATGAGATTCAGCTCACAGACCAACACACTTGAAACTTACCTTGTTAGTGGGGTTGGCAGACGAGGTGCAGCATGTGGAGAAGACTCATGTCCCTTTGGAATAATTGGATATTGGCCTGGACACATCAGGGTTTTTTCCTGGAGTATGTATGTGTGGGCAACTGAATTACAGCATAAAATCATGGAATATCCTGGGCTGGAAGGGACCCACAAGGATCAATCAGTCCAGCTCCTGTCCCTACCCAGATCCCCCAACAATCCCACCCTGGGCATCCCTGGCAGCGCTGTCCAAACACTCCTGGAGCTCTGGCAGCCTCAGGGCTGTGCCCCTTCCCTGGGGAGCCTGGGCAGTGCCAGCACCCTCTGGGGAAGGAGATTTTCCTGATATCCCACATAAACCTCTGCTGACACAGCTCCAGCAGTTCCCTCAGATCTCATCACAGGTCACCAGAGAGAATTCAGTGGAATCTAAAAAGCTCCAGAGCTCACCAAATCTCTTGTGAGAGACCTGAATACCTGCACTGACTGTATTGATTTGATCTCCTGCCACTACAATACAACCTTAAACAGCCTGAACTGGGAGATGTGCCCACAGTGGCAACTGGTTTAGGTGCCTAATCTTGAAGCTGAACCCTTTTTAAACCCGCTAAATTACAGAGACATTTCCCTCCTGCTTTGCAATGGAAAATAACCAAGGAAAATGGTTTTTGATGAACTAGACATAAATTCAGCATTTTTTTCCCTGCTTTGTAGTGTATTTGGTATTGTAACTTAAGGACCTGCTGTCCTCATTTGTCCTTGGGAGCTACCCAAAGCTGCTTAGGTAGCATTGCCTTATGCCTGTTACAGAGCACTGCTGTTCCAGATTTGGGTGTAATCTACCCAGTATTTATGGTCCAAGCTAAAACTTGCAGGTGAACTTTCCTTTTTAACTTTACCTTTTACATTTTGTGCACAAAGTGTAAAAAGTGACACTTTTCTCCTTGAAATCCTAAGAGCTATTCTTATCAGAGTGAATTGAGAGACTGAAATTATTTCATATTTTTAAACTGGTTTTTAATGAAGAAAGTGTTAAAATTATGAAAATCTGCAGGGAAAAGAAAAAGATTGGATTTTACCATAGTTAACCAACTAAGCTCAGCTTGAAAATTTTACTCTGTGGTATTTTTGTACCTCCTTGCCTATCTAGCAATAGAAAAATTATCTTCAATTGCTTTTCTTACCTTACACCAAAATCCATGAGTCCAAGACCTGATAGACTGTTTTTCATTCAAACACTGAGGACTAAGTGACCAGAAATGTGTAACCTGACCTTCTGTGAGGTCTTTACTAACTCATAGCAGGGTTGCACCTGAAAGGAGCTTATCAGGTTCAAACTTTCATCAAATGGCATAAGCCTCAGTGAGCAAAACATTGATTTGGTGATGATCAGAAGGTTGGAGTGGTAAAATGTGTCGGGGCACAGAGCTCCTGACAGTTTATTTTCAAGCCTACTGGTTTCAACAAGGTATGAAATTACTCAGAGACCACAAAACCAGTTTAAGACATCAGAATTAGCCCCTCTGTTCAGCTCCATTTATCAGGACCACAGTTTGAAATGCTGGAATCTTGGACGACATTTAGCACCAGGATAAAGGGAAAGTAGAGTTTTTAAAAAATTGTGGATCATGGGTAAAGAAATAAATCATATAGGAAACATATGCAAGAGGTTTGTTCTGCAGAAGCAGGAGAGTGTGATTCTGTGTGAAAGAGGGATAGTTTCAACATTTTTCTCAGTCCTCCCACAAATCCAGAGGGAAAGCAAGATTGTAAAATGTGCCTAAGGTTCTGCAAATCTGTGAGTGTCTGTGAAAACAATACAGGCATCCAAGTCCTGCTGTGCTGCAGACACTTGGTGGGGTTCCATAGAAGAACGAAATGTCGTGCAGATGAAAGATCACAGGAATCCCAGAGCTCCCAAACTTCATCCACCCACAGTGAGTCACTGTCTCCATGGCCACACCACAACAGATGGCTACTCTGAACCAAAAGTGCTGCACTTCATACCTGGAGCTGGCTCCTTAATGGAATATGCAAAAATTGAGATCTACAATATGTTATGAAACCTTTCATGAAGAGTGAAACCACTCTTGGTGTGCTGTGTTGCATTGCATTGATGGTACAACTGTAATTTTAAAATTTAGTGATGGGTTTAATAAAAAGCCCTAAAGAATCACTGTTATCTGTTTTGCAACTGGTCAGTATGGAAGTTTCTGTCATGAAATCAAAAATTTTCCAATAGGCAAGGCTTCTTACTGAAATTAGTTGAAATGAAAAAAGCAGTAATTTCAGTCTTAAAGTGGTTCAAATCTGAGTGTAATATTTGAAGAAGATATGTTGATATAAACCTATTAAAAATAAGAATGATTATGAACCCACTACATTTTGGTCTTCTTTTTATGCAGGAGTTCCAAGTAGACAGTGAATTATTAATAACTGATTAGTACAGGCCTCAGAGTCTGTCCAAATTCAGCCTCAATATGTTACAGCTGAGTGGTGAAATCTCTTAAGAAACTCTCTTGACACACAGTGATCCTAAACTGAGAGCATTTGATTTTTTCTTGGACTGTTCATAAGCTCTGTTGTATCTTTCCCATGACCTGTCCAGCTTCTGCTGTTGAGTTTCTGGATATTGAGGTGCTTCTGTTGGTTCAAAGACCCTTCCAGTATCAGATATTTTCTCACTTGATCTATGCCTTATACAGCTAATTACACTGATATTATAAAACTCTCCAAGCTTTTGAGCAATTTCTGGTACTCCATGAAATCTTCAAACTTGTAATTATGTTTGAATGCTACAAAATTTACAATTTCAGGTTATATTATTGCTGTGGTTTAACTTCAGCCAGCAGCCAAGCCCCTCACAGCCCCTCGTTGACTCCTCCACAGGTGGGACTGGGGAGAAAACTGAGGTAAAAACTACAAAACTCGAGGGCTGAGATAAAAGACAGTTTAATAAAGCAAAGCCCACACCAGCCACTGGGAAGAAAATTAACCACCTCAGCCAAAACAAGCAAAATTATCATAAAATATATGGGCAGAATTGAATTTATAACTAGTCACTGGAGGACTGCAATGAACCCACCATCACAAATATGTGGCAATACAGAAATTTCTTTAAAACTACCTTTGAGGTCCAATGTCAAGCCAATTTTTAACATGCTTTATGACATGCTAAACTTAATTGTTCTAGGTATGCCATCAACTTAAAAAACTCCCACAGTGTGTTATTGTCTGAAAAATGACTAAACAGAGGTATAAAATGAGAAAGCAATTGCAGAGTACTTTATAGAGATGGAATCACAATAAGGCTGGCAGCCTCAAAAAAAAAAAAAATTTAATCTAATACAGCTCAAAACTCTTAAAATATTAAGCCTTTAGAAAGAGAATATTAGGTTAAAAATGTGAAGAAACTCTTTGTAGAGGAGACCAGCATTCCAATTATCAGCTCACAGTAATACTTCAAACACAAATATCACTGGACATGGGTCTTACTTTTATGTGCCAAGAGCAACGTATTATTCACAATTTCACTTTTAGTAACAGAACCAGTCTAACTGCATTTCTCAGGTCTGTTATTCAAAGTGCTTAAAGATCACACTCTGAGCACTCAAGAATAAATCTATCCAGAGCTAAAAGATGAATTATATTACAAAGTTGGCATCAAGTTAAATTGTTCAAGCAGGGAAAAGAGGTTTAAAAAAAAAGAGTTCAAAGCAGAATACCCACAAATCTGCAGGTACAAGGTACAAATATTGGCACTGCCTTCTCAGGTAGGTTCCTTATTCCCTCTTGTTATGACAGAACCTGGAAAAACAAGAAGAATTTTTCCATCTTGAGGCAGCATCCTGAAGCCCACATGAAGACCATTGCTTCATCATGGAAAACAGCATTTAGGGAGAATATAAAGCTAGGACATCTAAATATTAAAAAAAAATACTAACCAATCCAAACAAACAAAACAAAACACTCAAAGAAGCTGATCTCCATTTAATGTGAGAGGAATTGAAAGGCAAAATCAAGAAGAGTATTGCCAAGGCTGCAGAGGCTGTAGATGTAGCAGAGCTTCTGGAGGAGGTCAGAGATTTTACACTTTTACTCATTACCAGTGTTCAGTTCCCAACTGCTCCCATCACTCCCTGTTTTCCTCAGTCATGCAAGGATTCTGCTCACAGACAAGAAAATGTCATTTCTATGCACAGTCTGCATTATCTGGGAAAGGGATGCACAGAGACACTGGACACTAAACTGAAGTGGGCATTGGAGTTGCTGTGGGCCCCAGCACAAAGCCAGGTGGAATATTGGGCAACCTAAGCAGTCACAACACCAAACATCAGCAAAGAAGCACACTTGAACTCTGCACATCTTTTCATTTTCACTTTATCATACACTTCATCCAAGCACCTCAAAACTCTTAAAAATATTTATGAAATCCTACAGCATTCCTGAGAAGTAAATTATCATGAATTGCCACTTTACAGACTGATACATTGAAATGAAAAGACAACCCAGCACTAGAGCTAGGGAAAGAATTTCACACATCTAACACCTTCCCTTCAGTCCTGCATAAAAATGTCCTAAGCTGCCTGTAATAGAGACATCCTGGCAGCTCTGAGACACACATTTGTATTAAATTCTGTTAATTGCAAACCCAGATATTTTACATTAATTGATTTGCTTTCTTGCCATCCCTTCTAAAGAGTCATGGAAGTGTTACAGTTCTCAGAACTGAGCAGATAGAGACTCAGCTCATCAGATGTCTCAAACAGGACTTTTCAATACAGATTCACAGAAACAGGCAGAGAGTTTGTTGTGAAAGTAAATTCACATAACCCTGAGAATCTTCGTGAAAAGTATCCAGAACTATTCATGACTTAATATATACTAATCTGAACTTGCATATCCAATTGATTCCCACTCTTTTTTCAGTGCAGAGGTTACAATCTTTATGTCACAGAATTAATAAATTTGGGAAAGACCTGTAAAATCATCAAATCCAGCCTCAACCTAGAGCCACCACCACGTTCCCCACTAAACCACATCCTCGAGTGCCTCATGTTTTTTAACATTTCCAGGAATTGTGACTCCACCACTGCCCTTGGCAGTCTGTACCAAAGCTTTATAACCCTTTCTGTGAAAAAAAATCTTTCTAGTTTCTAATCTAAACCTTGCCTGGTGCAAGGTGAGGTCATTGCCTTGGGTTTGCTGCATGTGTCACACATTTTATCCAAGATGTTCACAAACAAAATGTTTAAAATGTATTAAATTAATAAATTCACTGACATGGAATGAAACTGGGATAACTGGATAAGATTTCCATTGATTTAGCTCCTTTGTATTGTCTCAGTGTAATGGCAGAGAATTTGGCCAACAACCTTGACTAACTTTGAGGTACTGAGGAGTGGAACTAAAAAGGAAGAATTGCACTGAGAAAGATGGAAGGGAAGAGGGAATTACATGTGGCTTTGTGGATGCTGACTGCAAATTGATGGAAACATAAAGAAATATTGGACCTAATTTGTCCATCATTATCACCCTGTTTTAGTCAATGGACAGGAGTTCTTTAGGAAAGGGACAGCTCTTCCTGCAATCTGCAGTGCACAGCCCTGATGTCCCTGTCTCTCACTGAATCTCTAGCACTAAAATCAGGGCTCACCCTCAGTTTTGGTTAAAATGATAAATATACTTTGAAGCATGCACTGTACATAGCCCCCAAAGAGAATTTTTCACTGAAGGGCACTGGTGGTTTGTTTGAGTTTTTTATTTGTTTTGGTTTGGGTTTGGTTTTGTTTGGGTTTTGGTTTTTTTTTTTTTTTTTTGTGGAGTGGTGGCTTTCTTTTCCATAAGCTGTTATTTGGGCAGATAAATTAATTCAAAGAAGATTAGATATTCATGAATTGAGTGACAGTGAAGAAAAATGGGGGCTTCTGATCTAGAGCTTCTTGGTTTCCTGTGCTACTTTAGGTGTGAACAGTGCAGAACTCAACATCCTCTCAGGCTCACTGTAAAGTACACAGCTGTGCTTTAATCCAATTCTCAGTTCCAAATGGAAGAGGATGAAAATGAGGGTTTCTTAAGAAGGAAATACTTTTGTGAGGTTATTTTGTGAGGTGTTTTGTGAGGTGTTATTTGTGAGGTGTTTTGCCTTTTTTGTTTCCTTTTCCAGAGGAGATTCTTATGTTTTTATGGGACACCAGAAATGCATGGATTGGGAATCAGTGAGATGTGTGAAATGGCTGGACACAGATTACCCACTATGCATCTTTTTTAAAGCTGAGATCTAAAGGCTGAGATTGAGAGGTAGAATGTGCTTTATTTTTCCTTTCTTTAAAAAAAATTCTTTCCCTATATCTCACATTTAATACTTACAGGGGAATTCTTTCCCCATTGTGATAGATTTATCTCATGAACACAATTATGTATTCTGTTCTTGAGGCTGAAAGTGTTCTCAAAGAGCTCTTCCTGTTACTCAAAGCGAAAAAAATCTGTAGAAAGTGCAACAGTTTTTACAGTTTATGAATCCCAACCAGCAGGTCTAACTGTCCATTGATCTACTGACAAGCCCTAATAAATTTTTAAAAAATAACGGCATGTCTTGAAAAAAAAAAAAAAAAACAACAAAACTTTTCAGAACTTTTCAGTCCTAAAGGGCACAGTGTTTAATATTTTAAACTCTGGAGTAGTCCTTCCTGTCAGCAGTAAGGCTCAGTATTAAATCAGAACTACAAACCTACAGACATTTTAGCTCTTGTATCCCTGAATAGGACTCAGACATAGCCAATTAGTTTGCAGCTGGGCCACTGCACTGATTTCATTGGATTCACAAGCTAAAAAAGTCAGTACCTGTTCATATTCAGACAGAAATCTTCCAGCTTGTTAACACGCACACAAGGACATGAGTTGCATACAATGTCAATGTTTCAACAAATATTCATTCTGAGGTAAGGGATTCCTCTCTCAAGAGCTGTACTAAAGTATATCCCCTTCTTAATTCCTGCTTATCATCCTTTCTCCTGCTCTTTCTCAGTCAGTGATAACAATATCTGTGTGTCA
This sequence comes from Notiomystis cincta, assembly GCA_013398075.1. NCBI lineage: Eukaryota > Metazoa > Chordata > Aves > Passeriformes > Notiomystidae > Notiomystis > Notiomystis cincta. The sequence continues at coordinate 115,325 of VZRX01011942.1, forward strand.
CATCCCCACTGCCAGTGGAACCCCACACCCTTTGAGAAGGAAGGTCTTCTCTTTTGCAGAGAGGTGAGGTGACCTGTTCTCCATGGCTTAGACAATTTGTAGGCTGTACAAGTGACTCTAGAGGTCCTCAATCTGTCACAGTACAATCCATGGCTAAACCTCCTTGCACATGCCTGCCAAATGTTTCTCCTCACATGTTGACCCACGCTCTATGGATCCTTTCATTTCCCATCTTTCAATCTTTCATTTTCATTTCCTGTTCTGTCTCTAAATTTCTCTTCCCCTCTGCCCACTTACCATATGTTGCATTCTTCCTGATCCTGCCATCAAACAGAAACCCAGACTCCCATGATCAGAACATGCTCTTTGATGTATCAGCACAGATCACAGAGCCATGGGAGGGTTTGGGTTGGAAGAGACTTGTCACCCACTCCAACACCCTGCAAGGACACCCTCAAGAGGCCTTGGGAACAGCTTCACACTGAAGGAGTGAAGATTTAGATTGGATATTAGGAAAAAATCTTCCCTGTGATGGTGGGGAGGCCCTGGCACAGGGTGCCCAGAGAAGCTGTGGCTGCCCCTGGATCCCTGGAAGTGTCCAAGGCCAGGTTGAATGGGGCTTGGAGCAACCTGGGATAGTGGAAGGTGTCCCTGCCCATGACAGGGGATGGAACAAGATGTTCTTTAAGATCCTTTCCAACCCAAATCATTCTATGATTCCATGATCCTCAACTAGACCAGGCTGCTCATAGCCCCATCCAATCTGACTTTGGATGTTTCTAGGGATGGGGCATCTATCACCTCTCTGGACAACCTGTGACAGCTTTTTTACCACCCTCATTGTAGAAAACTTCCTTCTTATATCTATCTATCTACTGACAGCCCACAGGATCTCAAAGAACATCAAGACCATCAGCACACAGCCCAAAGAAGTGTCCATCCAGTAAACCTGCCCAACAAAGATGGAGAATATTTCTCACTTGAGAGAAATGGAAGAATCTGACACCATGACCAGAGCTTCATTAGCTTTCTCTGTTATGCACGATTATTTCCATTTCAGTTATGGAGCACTGCTACTTCATACAGTGTGGTTTCTGTCCAGAAGTGGTCCAGAGACTTCTTCAGCCTTCTGAAACCTCTGCCAGACCATCCACAGTGGTCCATGGCTCATGACCATCAGTTTCAGAGATCTAGATCCTTAAATTAAGGGTACATTTGTCAGCTACACTGATTGAGCTACACTGACTTGAGAATAATTTGACTAATGAACTCTTTAAAGAGGTGCAGCCATACACAAGCCAGGCATAACTGGCAGTCATGAAACATTCTGGTAAGCCCCCAAAATGGTGGAGGAATCCAGCTTCCCACATCATCACCAAACTGGGAGGAAATAAGAAAAAATTACCACTTGGCACATTATTTCTTTGCCCCTGTGAACTTGTAAAATAATGATGTTGTCATATTAATGAGGAGAAAGTGTTTAATTTATTAATTCATCTTTAAAAATTATGGGTGAAGTTGTGTAGCTAGTCATGACATCTTTTCTTAATTTGATGCATTAAGGAATGTTACATTTGGTGTCATCAAATGATCTCCTTTAATTATGACAATGGGTAACGATGGCCATTAAAGTAATGACATTTGTCACCATCAGTAGTGGCAAGGGTAATGAATAATGAACAAGGCAAAATTTCCACAGAGACTTTATACTCTTATATTCCACTCAGCAGCAGGCTAGAAAAACACAGAAACAAAATAGTTCCCTGAGGACAAAAAAAGTTTGAGCTTGAGGAAGACAAGAGAGAAGCTTTAAAACCCTCTAGCCAAGAATGATATGGATTAATGATGTGGCATAAAAATAAACCCACCAAAACTTAAAAGCTTATGATCAAATCCATCCTATTAGATCTGCAATAATATCATCCTATTCATGTTTTTCATGAAGAAACACAAACCACTTTTAATATGACTGCCCACTCCTGGAGTACAGTGTCCAGTTCTGGCCCCCACAACTCAAGAGAGGTTTGGATGGACTGGAGATGGTCCAAAAGAGGCCACAAAAATGTTCAAAGGGCTGGAAAGACAGAGGAAGTTGGGTCTTTTTTCCCTGGAGAGAAAGTGGCTCTGGGGGATCCTCATCACAAAATTCCAGTACTGATAGGGTGGCTACAAAGGGGGTGGAGACTCTCAAGGAGCCCATGGAGAAGGCAAGGGACAACAGGCATGAGTTGTACCAGAAGAGGATTCATCCAGAGACATGAAATAAATCCTTTACACTGAGAACAATCAGCCACTGGAACAAGCTCTCCAGGAATGCTGTAGAGTCCCCATCACTGACACTTCTCAGAGGTGATGGGGCAGGGTGCTCAGTAATCCCATGTAGGTTCCAAAAGCTGGACCAGGTGACCTTTCAAGCTCCCTTCCAATCAGTCCTATGGATTGTTCTGTGATTCCATGATTTTATGCTGAATACCAGAGGTTGTTTCTATCCTGATCTTGAACAGACACCCCACCCCCACAAATTAAGAATGCAGGCTTTTATTTACAGATTCAGGAGAATTATCTTTGTGCCCACTTACAGAAGTAACAGTTAATCTGTCTCTGTGATGCTTCCTAGTTTTCCTCCTGCATATAAGCACAATGGATTCTAAATATAATAATATTTTATTTTCTTTCTGACATGAACATCCTGGGTATATGCAGAAAGGTACAGCATGTCCTGCAGTTACACATTAAACTTTTGTGAAACCTGATGCAATGTAGCTTAGAGAGTATTTCTGCCAAGAGGTGTGAGGAGATGACCAGGGCAAAGAACAGCTCAGGTAGGTCTACAGGTCATACCATAAATTCCACCCAACCTGGTGCTGCATTTGCTTTCTCCAAAAAAAAAAAAAAAGAGGAGAAAAAGCACTTTTTTAGTGTTTGTTCTCTCTGCCCAGATTGTCTGTCCAGCTACAGACCAAGCAGGGAGGAAATCTCAACTCAACTAATCAGTGATTCCAGCAGAGCTATCATTATGCAAAAGCTCTTCTATTACCTACAGGACCTACTGCCCACTTTAAAACTAGCAAGGAGGACACTTAAGGCTGCTCTGACATGTGCTTTTCTAGGACGTGACATAATTCTGCTGAAATGAATGAAAGTATATTTTATAATAAGTGTCTTGCTGGCTTTTAATGAAATGATGCATTATTAGCAAAGATTAAAAGAACTAATTATGTACAGCGTGGTTGAATGATGGCTGGGGGGAGAGAGAAGATAACTATCTCTGTGTATTTGAAAACTGAGCATTAAGAAGAGAAAGGATTTTTAATTTTTAAGGTGGCAGAGATGGGACAGACTTCATTAATAAATTAAAAAAAGCAAAGCAAAAGAAAAGAAAATCACAGCTGGAAATTCAGTGAAGGTAATTTTGGATTCAATATCAAATGGCTATTTGTCTGCAAACTGAACTCTTCAAAGTGATTGTGAAATCTCTGAGTGTGACTACTGAAAGCACAATGGGAAAAAGGATATGAAAAGAACCCAAAGAATTATTTCTTGAATATGGAAACCAGATTGCCTGAATACATCTTAGACAAAATGGACAGCTGTGCCAGGAGAAAGGTCAGACTCTGGGCAGTGAGAATGATAATTCCTCCTGGTACTCTCATATGGATGTGATTTAGCTCTTACCATGAGGGGATGCACAGCCTCTGAGATGAAAAACATCACAGTCAAAGACCATAATACAATTTTTCTGACAAACAAGTCTGTGAAACTCAGGCTTCCTCAAGCACAGTTTTGATACCATTTTAAAATAACTGGTTTAGAAATAAAAGTACTTAAAGCAGAGGTAAAATAGCAGCTGTGACCACCAAGTTATATAATTTATTAACTGTGCTAGCAGGCTCTATAACTGTATTGGAGTGTAATAAAAATACCTTCAAGCAAAATAAATGGCATAAAAATTGTGTTGAAGTGAAATACTAAAGATAAGAGATTTGAGCATGGAGAGATAAATTTGAATAATTTGACAAGGTATGGATAAAGAGTTTCACCAATTTCAAAATGGAGTTTGCTAATTTTATGTTTGCCTGTTGAAGAGGGCTTGGTGCAACATCCTAGGAAATATCTATGGACTCTACAACCCCTGGGCATTTCAAATGGAAAAAATGTTCACAATTGGAGCCTCAAAAGCAATGGAAGCTCAAACCAACCAGTTAACTTTCTTCTTGGGTGCAGCACATTCATCCCCATGTACTGCTGGGCAGCAGGAGAAGAGCTGGGATGGCATTTCAGTAAATGCCCTGGTCTCTTTATCAAGGGCAGTAAAACATTTTCCTTTACTGCTTTTTTCCCTTACCCAGACTGATTTTAGAGACAGACATGAATTAATGCCAGTATTTCCCACTCCTCACCTGTTTCCTCCCTCCAGAAAGCTGAAGTAAGGGGGAAATACCTGATGCTGCTACTCCCAAGGCAGGCTCAGCCCATCAGGAAATCAAAAATGAATATATGATTAATGTGACCAATTAAAGAAAAAAGTTCCTTTAGCTTCAATAATTTTTTTTCCCTCATTATGAATGTCTTATTCAGCTGAGGACAGTAAGCAGTCCTATGTTCAGTGACAGATGTTACATTCAAATGGACTGGAAATGTGATGAATTATCCAGTTCTGTCCCACAAAGGCTGCAGTTTCACTGGAGAGAAACACTGCAAAAATGGCAACCAACCAGCCAAGATTTATGAGCAATCCAGAGGACAGAGGATATGGAACATGATCAAAAACATAAAACACCTGAACTCCTTTAAAATATTGAACTTTTAGAACATTATATTCACTAAATAAGACTTAGTTGACAAAAAAATGAACAAGTACAAACCATGTGGATTAGTCTGGAAATGATTTAGAGTTCAGTGCACAGTCCAGAGCACATATTCTCTGCTCATTTGGCTTCTGTCCGTGCAGGAGAACTAAAAAAGAAGAAATAGGAAAATTAATTAGACTAGAATTACTACTTTGCACCATATTAAAAGAAAATTAAGAAGCTCAATAGAAGCCAGATCAGAAAGAACCTTAAAGCAAACAAACTGATTCGGTTTGGTGTGGAAAGAGGAGCTCATGGACATGTGGTAAAAACAGGTAATAGGATCAGAGGAATGAGGTAGGGAGCATCCCTAACTGGGAGCTTCTGGTGCAAATTGTAGAGTAAGACAAACTTTGTGCAGGGCATGAGAAGAGGAGGATGTGGTAGTGAAGATTCCAGACAATGAATATTCCAGACAATGAATATTCCAGATAATGAAGCTCTTGCAATTTTCAATCAGCTCTGGCACAAATGTCGTGAGGTGCTTTTTCCTCTCCTAAGGTATGGTGATGGTTTACTTTTCACAGCTCAAATTCTTCCTAAACTTAAAGAGCTTGCCAGTATTTCCAGCTCTTTGGTCCTCTGCATGTCCAAAAATATTATTCTTCCTAAAAGAACAAAGCCAGACTTGTGGCCCTCTGTGTCTGGAAAAGAAAAAGTGAAGTTTGACTGAGTTGTGGCTGCCCCATCCCTGGAAGTGTTCAAGGCCAGGCTGGATGGGACTTGGAGAAACCTGGGATAGTGAGAATTGCAGGAGAGGCTGGAACCAGATGATTTTTAAGATCTCTTTCAGCCCTAATGTCTCTGTGAGTCTCTGACTCTGTTTTTTCCTTTTATGTAACACACTTAGTAGGTATGAGATAAGAAGTGGTGTGCTTGGTTTCCTTTCTGTGAAATCCACCTCCCCAAGCAGAAAACTACAAACAAACCTAAAAGTAACTATTTTATGGCTGAACTGAAAAATTACCAAATTTGAAATCAGAACAGCAGCACCCATTGTGTATTTTCTTATCAAGGTGCTTCCAGAGTGAGGCAGAGTGAGAATCTCAGTTTAATCTGAGTTAGTCTCATTCTAAATCCCCATATCAGACACTCTCACATCACAATTTTTGTTATACATAACAAAATTTCATTAATCTTTAAGAATTTTGACTTAAAAACTAGAGGGTTTATTAAAAAGTTTAAGAGCAAAGGTTGGTTCTTAAAACAACAGGAATATTTCATCAGGTGTCACTGGTTTGATTTTGCTACACAGGCTTTTTTACTAAAAACTGACTGTTACAAGGCAGTGTCTTTGCTGAAAGCACAAAAATATATATAAAAAAAATCAATGCCCTGCAAAAATCCAATAAACAAAATAAAATTATAAATGGAGAAATATGACCTAAACTGGCAAAGGGAAATATTCTTGATTGATGTAATTCCACAAAAGACAGGAGTATTAATTATGAGCAAGACACCATATGTAGAAATCTTTTGTGTATTATATTCTGTGATGTGGTAGGATTCAGATAATTTGTTTTTTAATGATTAATGAAGTCAGAATCATTAGCATGTGTTTTTTCCTACAAAGAATGAAGCAGATGGATCTGTCAAGGCTTTATAAAGTTCAAATTAAAGATGAGGATTTTCCTCTCCACTGTTTGCCTTCATTTTACGGGGGAGGAGAGCAGTGAGAAGGAAGAGTAACTGCTATTTCTTTGATCAAATCAGTTCAGGATTCTGCATGAATTCTGAATAAACCCCTAGGGGTTTGGGGGGAGGGTTGTTTTCTCTTTTTTTTTTAAGCAGTTGGGTTTTCAAGTGGGTAAATTGCATCTTCTTCCTTCTCAAGAAATTTATATTCTTATTTCTGAATAAGCCATTCCCAAAAGGCTTTCAAGAGGGTTGCATTGCACTGGGGGCTTATGGCTCTGCAGTTGTATTGTTACTGGAATTCAGGCTCTGACTCCAAGAAAAGGCCTATAGGCAAAACTAAATCAGTTTAATCCGACTTAGCATCCACCAGGGTCTTTGAGCACAGGTATCACAGCACACACATTTGGGATCTTTTCAGCTTATGCAACTGTTAAATCAGAGCAAAGAGCCCAGACCGCTCCTGGGATTTCTACAACAGAAATCCTTGCCCAGGAACATCACCCAGAGCATGTGTTTAATGTCCAGCCTTCTTCACAGCTGCACAGTGGTTTTTCTCCCCTTTATCAGATTTACAAATCATGACCATTGATGTTCTGAGTGGACTTGGTACACAGCTGTCCCACAGCTGTGCTCTAGCCCTTGCTCTGTTAATATTCCAGATATTTCAGTCCAAGACAGGAGATACTCACACTTGCTCTATTTTTTTTTTTTCTCTAAATGTAGATAAGAGCTGTGCAAAGGCCTCGTGCACATCCAGGCATGAAAACTGCTTTTTCAGACTAATACAGTGGCAGAGGCTTTATCACAGCCCCACTGTGTCCTAATTATAAAGTGATTTTTAATAACTTCCAGGTTTAGCAGAGGGACAGAAAGGACAATGGGTAGGTGTGAATCTGTCTCTGGGACTCAGGAGTCCACCTGGCAAACTGGAGCCCCAAAACTGGGTGATGCTCTCTGGAATGTTGTCCCCCAGTGACTCCCAGCTTTGCCCCAGGGCTGCCGCTTCCTGGAGTTTTGAGTGTTCAGCTTTGGAAAGATCAAACCCCATGGAGCCCAAACCTCCTGTGAGTTCAGGTAAGCTGCAGAATTACCCAAACTCTCTGGGAGCCAGAGAGAAGCATCCTTGCATTAAATCACCTCACAGGGAGTCCAGTGATGACTTTTTCTATCACACTGAGAAAACACTCCCAGGACACAGAGCTTGAACTCATGTTTCACCCCATCATAAGCTCATGGTTTGATTCCTCCAAAGAACTTTAAAATCTCTTTTGCACAGTGACACTGCTCAGCTTTGCTTGGATTTCATGAAATTTCACGAAATTTTTAACCTTTTCAGCCACTTCAGTGGCTAAAGCTGCAATAAAGCCAGGTGGGCAGTGCTCACTCCAGGCTTGGAGGGACAAGATCTCACAGCTGACCTGGGCAGAAGGGAAATCACAAATGAGCCACATAGACAAACCTTCTAACTTGGTTATAAGTTTTGAGGATCACAGCTGGGCAGCAAAATGCACACCAAGCACCTTGGTGCTGTCATGAATTTTGCCCCTCACCCCTAATTGAAATAGTTGTCATTTGGCTTTGGAGATGCTGAGTCCCTTTCTGTCACCAGTGTGGGACTGGCCATCAAACAGTCACTCTAACACAAACCTGGAATTAATTCCATTTACCTGGGATGAAGAAATACTATGTTGTAATTACAATGCTTTCCTGGACATTATCTGTTTAATCACACATCAGTCTGCCTGATTATAATCGAATCCTTCTAATTAATTTTCCATTGTCCACCACTACACATTATTCTGAAAAAAAAAAAAACAAAACCAAAACACCTTTCCCAGCAGACTGCAAACAAGAACTGTGCATTTTTTTTCTGAAACTGTTCTGATAGAAATCATCTTAACGAAAACTTGATACAAAATTTGAAGCAAAATATGAGCATGAAGATAATATCTGCATTTCCTATTGAAATATGGTGCAGATTTCATTGCAAGCAGCTAGTAAAGAGTTAAGAAAGCCTTTACAGATGTATCAGTCTGCAGTACCAGCCTGTTACAAGAGAAAGGGAGCCTGCTCTAAGAATATAAACCTCTAATAAGATGAGAGATTTTTACTAAGCCACTCATGCTTGAAGTCTATTGAAAGATAATCTTTGGTACAGTACTTCCAGAAAAGAAGTGAACTGAAATCAATATCCAGTAAAAAACAGATTAAGAGACCAAGCTAAAGAAATCAGAAGTTATTCAGCAGAACAGACATATATCTTAAAGATTTTCATTGATCATGAAAGCATGGGGTCTTTTTAGCTCCAAGGAGAGAACAATTTCTAAGGACAAGACCCTGTCTCCTCTTTCTCTTTAGGTACAAACCCCTGTAGTACAATAAATTTTAAATCTCCATATTTTAATTTAAAAATACAGTGGGGGGGAGTTACAAAAAAAAGAAGGTTCAGATGTCATCTAATCATGGGGAGAAAATCTAGTTTTGCACAAAAAGCGGCTTCTTTTCACTCACACATTTGAATATGTCTTTGTTTTTCTCTCTATAAAAAGAGACAATTCATTTTTGAGATGAAAGATGATCTTGCAGCCAGGAAATGAACATTCAGCAAAGGTGGAGTTATTGCCAACATCTTCAGGGACCTTTGGCCAATTTGATTGCTCCATAATGCCATTCCTGACTCCAAAATGTCAGCAGTTACAGTGAGCATCCTTCCTATTCGGGTGGACAATGCTTTGGACCTGCCATAAACTCTCTGGATGTAAATCAGCCCATAATTTCCAAATACAAAATTATCTGTATCACAACAGCCATTTTTCCCTCTCCTTTGCTATATGTTAACAGAATCAATTTGCTTTTGGTTTTCAAAGCCTAGGAATGCACTTCTTTAAACTTTTAATTACTATCAAGGTAAGAAGATGCAAGACCCAGGAGTTTAACAGCAGAGAAAGGCCAAGTATCTTAATAGGAAACGCAGGTGGAATGTTTGATTTCACATCTGAATGATTAATCTCAGCAAATTAAACAAATCTATTTTAGTGAACAGCATAGTAACTTGTTTCCACTGTGACAAAATTCAAATCCTGGTCTACTCAGCACTGAAAAAAATTATAAAGGGAAAATAATACCAGAGGGAATTAACAAGATATTCTATTTTGTTCTTCATTAAAGAGTATTTAGTATTGAACATTGTTTAATATTCCAACATGCACCATAAGTTTTTGAGTACTTATTCATCAGGGAGTATCTCGCAACCTCAAAATACCAAACTTCAAAATAAATTCAAATACTCAGTCCAGTTCTATGTGTTCACTGCTGGAAAAAGGAAACAGGCTTTTAAAAACCTATGCCACCAGATTTGCTTGGTTTCCTTGTCCTCTGGATTACCTTTTTTTTTCTGATTTAAAGTTTTATTCTGATGCTTTCTAAAAAAAGTTTCACATTCTTAGGTAGTTTTTTATTCTCTTTCACTGTTCTTTCTTTTATCATTAGAAGAAGTTTAAATATGTAAATACATAAGAGCTTCCCAAAAAATTGACAACTTTGAAATCCTCCAAACCCAGGCTCTTTTTCTTTCCAGGACTAGGATTTAAATTTGTTATCACAAGATGGGGCTTCTCTTCCCATCACACCATTCCTTCCATGGCCATTTACACTCAGACAGGTTTTTTTTTCCATGCTTTCAACATCAAAACAAGAAATAAGGGGAAGAGAAATTGTCTTCCCCAAAATACAAAAAGCCTGAAAACACAGCAGTGATGAGACATTTGATCCTTTCCTTCTGCTCAGCACAAGGAAAACTCATGAATGTTTTGGAGTGGGGAAGGGTCACAATGTTGATTAAAGGTTTGGAGCATCTGTCAAGTGAGAAAAAGCTGAGATCACTTGTGCTGCTCAGCCTGGAGAAGAGAAGGCTCAGGGAGAACTTCTCAACATGGATCAAACCTGAGGTAAAGAAGAGAAGAGAGCCCAGCTCTTCATGGTGGTCACTGAATGGACAAGAGGTAATGGGTACCAGTGGAAATACAGGAAACTCCATTTAAACATGAGAAAAAATTAGTTTATTGTGACCGGGTTGAATGCTGAAACAGTTTGGTCAGAGAGGTTTTAGGGTCTCCATTACTGGCCTCTTCCAATTTCTATTATTCTGGGTTTACAATAAATGCTGAACCTTCCAAAAAATAGTGATGTGAATACCTTAATTGCTTGTTTGGTCATAATTAAGAGCTCATAAGTATATTTCATCCTAAGCTTGCTTCTAATATCCCTCACAAGAAATCCCAGTTGTGCCATTTCAGTTGACAAAACCTCCAAGTTTTAAACAATTTTCACGTGAAATCTTTCTTCTCTATCTGAAAAAAAAAAAAAAAACCACAAAAAAAAA
>VZRX01011942.1:133110-275397 GCA_013398075.1 Notiomystis cincta
CTCATTTTTGGGGGGACTCTGGAAGATTTTCCACAGACTTCTCAGTAGCAGTTAAAACAGCCAGCTGTCCTTTGGTGTGCTGCTGCCAGTTAGCCACGAATTTTGAATAATAAACTTCTCATGCGATTAGCAGCCACAACTTTCCCTCCTCTCAGAAATTCTGTGTAGGAGAGACCTTCCTTTAAGGTCAGGTGAAGAAAAAGATGCCTGGAAAACTCCATTTATCACCCTCAAACTGATTTTGGACTGTTGCAGACAAGAGAGATCAAAACACACAAATCAAGGGAATGTGTCCACTGGCAACATAAAATCCTTAGAACTCCAGTGTGTCTCAGAGAAAATCCCACACGATGTGGACATAGAGCAAAAGCTGAACTGGAAGCATTGCTGAAGTCACAGCTTCCATTTAAAGTGCCTCAGGCTGGAACATCTAACTGGGAATGAGTGATTTTATTCCCTATCAGATGTGAATAACATAAACAATCAAAGAAATATTTCTTCTCTGACATGACCCTTAATCACTGCAAAAAAACCAAAAATAGACAGTGACCTTGATTAACATTGTGCTGCTGAATATGATATGAGAGATCCCATTGATCATGGATTCCAGCAGCTGGGGACATCCAGAGCCTTTGTTTCCCTCCCTCCATTTAGTACCTCCAGAATTTAAGGTATGATCAAAACAGAGGAGAACGTTGTACAGACTGCATCTGTAATCTCCTGCTCCCTGCTGAATACAAAGCTCTCACATCTTTTGTATGAAATAAGAAAGAAATACTTGTACAACCTGGGCTCAAGAGGAATTGCCAGTTAAGTTCCCATTTTAATGTGTGTGCAGGAGGACAGAGTTAAAATTCTGCAGGCATTATGTTGGTGACCATTACCTATNCTGCTTCTTTCAGAATTCTGTTCATTATTCTGTGGCTTCAAACAACCAGGTATTATTCATATTTTTTTAGACTTCACAATCATCCATCTGATGTGTCAAACGTTTTAAGAGGCTTAGCCAACAAACCTCCAGCAAGATGAAATGTGCAGAAAGGTGCTATAGCTTGAATCCTGGACAAAAAGTGTCCACAAATAATTACAAACCTCTCTTGTGAGCCCCAGATATCATAAAACAGACTAAGGTTACAGCTCTATGCTAAATCCTGAGTTACTGCTGACATTTACAGCCCCACAAGTTAAGAGCTCTGGGAAGGATGTGTGGCTGGAGCTGATTTCAGACTGTTGGGAATTGTCCCAGCAATGTCAGGACTCCCAAATTGTGCTCAGAATTTGCTTCATGGGAAGTTATTTACCAAGTTAGGGCCCAGGTGGAGGTCACCATGTGGATGTACCCTGTATGCCAGGTCCTGAGGACAGCAAAGAGGGGGCAGATAATGTTTAATTGTTTAACAGTAATTAGGAAAGCTTTCATGGTGTGTTGGGAAGTGAACAGGGAGTTCCTCACAGCTCTGGGTACATAAGTTGCTTTTGAAAGCTTGCCCTCCTACAGACATCCACTTCTGAAAACACCTCAGTGCTTTGGGTTTAGGAATTAACCTACATGGGCACTGCAGTGACAGAGTTACTTCCTCAGCCAGGAGACTTCATTTACAGCCCTGCACCTGAGATTTTTGCCCCTGTTGCAGTAGATCACAGAACCTCATTACACGAGGTGTCTGTGAACCACTTGCTTTGTATCTAAAAATAAGTTCAGTGCCTTATTTCCACCATGGGATCAATCCAAGAGGGAGATGCTTTTCTTAAGGAATCCAAATGTACCATCATGAACACTGCATCTTTTTTGCCTCAGAAACCATATGGATTCACAGAGCAACTGAAAAGGTTGTGGGTTTTTTTTTTTTCCTTCATCTTTCCCTTCTCTTTAGCTCTTAAGTCTGGGCATTGTGAAGGAGGGCTGAGCACTAAACTGCACCCACAAAGAGTTCAGAGCAGCACCAAGTCTGCCTCCAGTGCTTCTATTGAATCAAAGTAAGCTGACATAAGCTGGATGATAGGATGGCTGGGTTTGTGCTCTCAGAGCTTTAAAACCACTGTTGAGCTCGGGCTGTGATCAGACTGAAGTTTAACAAAATAAAGCAGAGAAACCCACCCAAAACAAGTCTCTCTGGCTTTGAATCAATGCTATTTATCACTGGCAAACTTAAGCCTTTCTTCTAGGTGTTCACTCTGTGCACTTTATCTGCTCCCAGGATTGCTCCATTGTGAAGATGAACACAAGTGTGATATGCTCTGAGCCACAGTTCCCTTGGGAGGATCTATCAGGCAAAGCTGTTGCTTTCTCAGCTTCTGCAGAAAATTCATTCCAAATATATATCCCATATAAAACACATTTGATTTTTTTTTTAAATACACCTCCCTCTCTCCAAGTAAATGCAGCTTCTGTTGTAGCTCAGATGTAGAGGCTTGGATCTGAAGCAGGGATAATCATGATCAGACTTACCAGGACAGGATGACACCGAGTGGGGCTTCTATTCCAAATTTGTTGCTTTTCTTTCATAGGTGTTATTTTAATCTTTTCCCCAGGCATCACCTCCAGACAGCTTTTGAGCCAAGCATTTATCTGTGCAGGACATTTGAATTCTACCTTCCCCTTGATATGGATGGCATTCATTAACAGTCTGACATCAATAGAATGTTTGAGCACAAAAATCTTTTCTCTTGGACCCCACGACTCCAACATGGGCCTTTCATTGCCATTGCAGGTATAGAAATTTGTTTTTTCCAGTTTCCTACCTTTCCTCAGCATAGAGGAGCAGGAGGGCAGTGGCTGTGTCTCAGCAAGCATTGAGACAATATAAAACCAAGGAAGAGGTATTAGAATCAGATAATTATTTAGGCTGGGAAAGGCATTTAAGACCATTGAGCTGTTAACCTAATGCTGCCAAGGCCCCACTAACTGGTTAAGTGCCAGTGCAGAGGTCCAAATGAGTGGTTTAAACCTTCCTTCTTGGAAATTTTCAACACTCAGCTGGACAAAGTCCTGAACAATCTGCTCTGACTTTGAGGTTAATCCTATTTTTGCACAGGATGTTGCACTACAGACCTTATATATTCCCTCAGAACCTATTTTTTGTATGGTCACAGTACATCAACTACACAAAATTGTGAATCAAAGGTGGGATTAAATACATGCAAATTAAAACCACAGACACACAGAACAGCTTCTTTAGACTTGTAGTTAACTCTGCAGGCCATTCTTGCTCAGTGGCCTCAGCAGAGGTGGGCTGAGATACAGGGCAGTGTCTGCAGGTGGTACTGTTTGATTGTGCTGATATTTGGCAGAAGGAAGGAGCTGATGGCTTTGATTTAGGGTTTGTGATTTTACATAACTGACAAGCCAGGCAGAGGCTGTGGATGGGTGTTTTCTATTGCAGTGAAATCAAAATAAATAATATAGTTAAGGCACCATGCAAACTGTTTGGGATATTGTCATATCATTACGTGGCTTCTATTTCTGACAAACATTACTTACATTTCAAAGCAGTTTTTTTCCCCCAGCTTTCCATATGTCAGCTGCTATGAAAACACACTATTTAGAGTTAAGTGGAAAGAAAATTAAAATTATTATTTCTTCTAGCCTCTGATCTTCAAGTGCTCGAAGAAAATCCCAGACACTGCAATGTGTTAAACGTCCATCTTTACCCATTACTCTAGGACCACTCTACTGCCTCCAAAGACTGCCCAAGCACTGGAGGATCCCAGCCTCAGCCTTGCAGCAAATAAAAACCTGTACTTTTCCCAGGCATTGCTTCTTCAGTCATTCAAAACTCCTCTAAAGTAGAAAGCTCAAGACTGGGATAAAGATTCTCCCATTTCATATAAATGCTAAATGTGGCTGTCTCTTTGGAGGGATAAAAAGCTGTTCTACAGTGTCAATATGTGGTGCTAAAAAGCTAAAAATAAGAAATCAGAAGGAACAATACAGACTCTTACACAAAGTGGCACTGTGGGAAAATTTGTCAGAGAAGCAATTTTTGGGTGACTATTCAGGCCCTTTATCTGAAATACCAAATTAAGTTCAGAAGGTACAATCATGGAATGCTTTGGGTGGAAGGAACCTTAAATCCCACCTTGTTCCAACCCCCTACAGGGGCAGGGACACCTTCCACTGTCCCAGGGTGCTCCAAGCACTGTCCAGCCTGGCCTTGGACACTTCCAGGGATCCAGGGGCAGCCACAGCTTCTCTGGGCACCCTGTGCCAGGGCCTCATCACCCTCACTGAGAAGAATTTTTTCCTAATATTCCATCCAAATCTCCTCTCAGTTTGAATCCACTCCCCTTTGTAAATAGTCTCTCTCCATTTTTATTGAACTTTTCAGGCCCTGGAAAGCTGCAGTGAGGTCACCCCAAAGTTTCTCCTCCCCAGGCTGAACAACCCCAGCTCTCCCAGCCTTTCCTCCCAGCAGAGCTGATCCATCCCTCTGCTCATCCTGGTGCCTCCTCTGGGCTCTCTCCAGCAGCTCCAGGTCCTTCCTGGGGCAGCTCTGCAGGTGAGGTCTCACCTGGGAGGGGCAGAGGGGCACAATCCCCCCTCCCTCCCTCCCTCCCTCTCCTGCTGCCCACTCTGGGGCTCAGCCCAGGGAATGGGCAATCTCTGAGATGGGTCATGTCCAGCACCTTCAAGTCCTTCTCCACCTGCTCATCCCCCAGCATGGATGGTACAAATGACTGGTCTGAGAAGTCACATCAGCACATAATCACATCCAGTCTTTAAAGTTTCATCAGAATTGCTCCTAAGTGGCTGCTTAAAGCCAATTTCAGGTCAAAATGAAGAAGGCGTCCATCCAGCATGCCTCCATTTCATCTAAACCCAAGTTCCAGGGAACATGAACAAACACAAAAAAGGAGAAAGTGCTGAAAGCATTGTAGTATTAAAGAAAATAATCAAAACAACAACAACAACAACAAAACAACAAAACAAAATGACAAAAAAAATCCCCAAATAGACCAACAACCAGCACCACCTTTTTGCATTAGCTGAAAGGACTTTATTTTGGAGTTCTCTTGACCTATCATGGAAAATGGTTTCTGCCAGTTCAGATGAGGGTAGTAGAGTAGTGGGCACAGTGCTAGGGAAGAGGAATCACTCAGACTAATTAGCAATATAAATGCAGATTTCAACAGGTGAGTGACAAGAAATTGCTGAAGCTGGATGTACTTTTAGCCTTAAATTCAGGTAGTAATGTGAGACTACAGACAGCTATAGCATGTTAATGTAAAGAGCTACTCAAAAAGTTAAGATGAAGGTTAAAGCCTACTTTGAGCATGTACACTTCAGTTCCAAATTTATTGATGGATATGAACAGAAGAACAGTTTACTCTTACAAGAGTTTTACAGTGCTGATCTCATGTGCAGGAAAAAGCATTAGTGCCAACCCCATGCTAATAGATTGCTGGGAAACAAGAACAAAGCAAAAGATGATCTACATTGCTGAGAGACTTCGAGTTTGGTACCAGTGGGAAATTTATTTCAGGCAGGTTTACACCCTGCAGTCAATAAAGCACTGAGTTTGCAAGATTGTGTGTATGTGAGCTCACTAGGAAAGTGTGGCCAACAAATCAGTTGTAACCTTGAGTTTGTCACCAGCCTCCCATCCATTACCCTTTTCTTCCCCCTCTCAGTAGCACTTACATTACATATTATGTCTCCTCTTTTCTACAAGAGATAACCCAGATCCCTCCAGTTTTCTTCACAACGACATTTCTTGATTTCTTATCACACTTCCTGCTTTGTTCTTCAGTTGATCCATATTAGAATTTATTAGTTATACCTAAATGTAGAATTTTTAACCTAGGTATGTCTTTTTTTCCTTTTGCTCCTTTTTTTCTTAAGACTTTAGAACAATTAAATCCAGGTTTAAATGAATTGATTCAATCAGTCTTTGTTCTGAACAAATTATCATGGTGCCACTATTAATGGTGCATGTTTATTCACATGGGTAATTAATGAAGTCTCAACACAAAATGCTTCCTGACCTTGTACTTTCTGTGGTCTAAAATACCTGATATTTTTTTCAAAAATTACCTCTCCCCTCCAAAAATGCGACTTTATCTGTGTAGGTTTTATATTTACCTTTATCCTATTGCACTGATCCAGCCAAACAGAGTGGCCTCATATCAGAAACAAAATCCAGGCAGAAAAAGGCTGTTAATTCTCTGGGCTTTTCTTAGATCTCCAGATTTTCAATACAGCTACAGCTGACCTTGAAACTTTGGATTTGTGGCTGAGGAGATAATGGCAGAAGTGCTGATAGACTAACTAGTGTTTTGGGATATGAATCTGGAGTTTACTCCCACTAGCAGTATATCATTGTGCAGCTGAGGTATTACTTATCCTGGTACTCTTCCCTCTGTCAGCACTATGAGTAGTTATCTCCCTCCATATCATTAAGGGAGAAAAATCCTGTAGAGTGGCAGGAAACAATTTACACTTTGGAACAGGGGAAAAAATAAAAAAAAGGGAAGAGAGGATAACACAATTTGAGTGCAAGCCATAAACTGTGTGGCAGTGAGAAAGGACTGTAGTCACAGAGACTGAGTGAAAACAAGAATGCAGTGACTTTATCAATACAAGAGATTAAAACAATCCTAAAATCCTTCAATCTCACACAAACACACTCAAGTCCTTAGGGTATCTTTTTAAAAATTTCAAAATATTTCAAGAATACTGATTACCTTACACATTTTCTCAAATAAAGGGTGAAATTAATACTTTAAGGTTTTGCTGTATGAAATCTGGTGATTTTAGCAGCAGTTGGTGTGTTCAAGATCTTTACACCACTTATCCTTACCAAAATCCAAATAACTGCCTGCATTGAATCCCAATGATCTGTGTTCCCTGGAAGCAAAGGGAAGATTTATTCAGATGATGCAAAACAATTGAAAGGATCCTGGAAATAAAGGAAAAAATTATTCAAATGATGCTAAATAATCCAAAGGATCTTCTAAGAAAAAGGACTGGTGATATTAAGAGATCTGAACAGAGGCACAAATCTTCAAAATTCAGCCTGGAGCAAATTTCTTTTTCAAATTTCTTTTTCAGTGGCTCTGGTCCTATTCCAGATTACTGCAGTTGTTCAATATTAATCTTTTCTGTTGTGTTATGTGTGATGCTTGTTTGAAGAGACAAAATTGGAAAATGAATTTGAAAAAAATGGACCAGGACACAGGAAATAAATTTCAAGTTGAACATCAAAATTACCAGGCAAGGCAATTCTAAAGCAGCCAATTTTCACACAGACCTTGGTGATTCAAGAGAAGCTACTTTTAATCAGCCAAAGACATGTTTGGGACTTACTCATTCTAAGAATGATTTGTAAATATTTTGCTACCAAGGTTTATTTTAAAACCTATAATATAATCTGATTATAGAGGAGGAAATACTCAGGAACTTTCAAAGCACTTTGTAAAAGAGTTGGTGTCTCAAATTCAGGGAATTAAATTGTCCAAGTGTATTTTAATGCTCCCCTGCTGGTGGGAGTGAGGACCAAATCACCCACCCCCAAACACACACACACAGAGGGGGGATGGAGGAGAACACAGAGTCTCACAAGTGGCTTGGCTTGTGGAAGAATCCTGAAAATAATTGCAGAAATGATGAACAAGTGACATTAGTATAAATTTGAGTCTCCTATTACAGTCTGGGGAGAGGGAAGGCTCTCAGGAGAGCTGCAAGGGGATGGATGCTGCTGGGTGGATGCTCAGGCACTGTAGCTATCAGAGGGAAGGGTAACTCTGCCCATTTTCATTTAGAGAGTGCCTTTTCCAGCTTGTCCCTTGGCATCATTAATGTAATTAATAATTATAGAAGTTGCCTGCTCTGCCCATGCTGGGAGTAGCAATTTCCTAGGCAGCTGCAGATCCCCTGTATCAAAGTTACACACAATGGTGGGCTGAGGATGGAGGGCATGAGGATGGAAAGTGAGGAATGTGCAGCCTTTTTCACACTCATAGAGTTGCTGTACTCATGCAACACTTTCTGCAGCCCTTTCCCTGGCTAAGTCTAGGAAAACTGAATTTCACCCCATCCCTGCACATTTATTCTGTTCCTGTGGTGAAATAAGGTTTCAAACATATCAAAGCATCAATATTAACTATATTGCACCAATATTAACTATATTAACTATTAACTATAGAGCACCAAAGCCAATTGGATGAGATCACTGGAGGCAGAGTTACAGAATATCCTGAGTTGAAAGGGACCAACAAGGATCACCAAAGTCCAACTCCTGGCCCTGCACAGAATTCCAAGAATTCCAGCATGAGCAGATAATATTCTGCCCTCACAAAACAGCTGCTTTTCCAGTGAGCTGGCTGGTTAGTCAGGACCCAAACACCTCAGGTTTTACTTCTGGCTTTGCAGGGTGGCCTTGGGCAATTACCTTCCTCTTGCCCAAACTTCCCTTTCCCCCCATACAAAGGATGTGCAATCAGCTTCTACCAAGTGCTGCAAGAGACTAAGATATTCTTTAACTTTAGGATATTCTTTAACTCTAGAAGAGTCACTGAACTGGCTCTTATCTCCACAAGAAAATATTCTTTTGCTGTTAAGAAAAACAATAACCTGGCACCAACAAAGAGCCTTCATTTGTGTGGGATAAAGATTGCCCTTGTGTTCTTCCAAGACTGTTGGAAGTAGCACTCTGCCAGCTAAAGGACAGGAATTTTATGGCAATAATATCTTGCCTGTACTTTCTGAGAAGATCAAACACTTTGTGCTTGCAGATTATGCACTGATTGTGGAGAATCTTAGAATGATAGAATAGTTTGGGATGGAAGAGGCCTTAAAAATCATCCAGTCCAGCCCACTTGGAAAAGGCAGGGAAAGAGGTGGGCTCTCCTAGAGAAGAGGACCCACAGTAATTATTGCTTTGCCAATTAAATCCCATTTTCCTTGGAAAGGGGGAGCTGTCCAGCTGAACCCTGCTGGAGGAGGCACCTGCCACAGTCTGAGTCCCTGGCTTTCACCTCCACACCTCTGCCTGCTATTCCATGCTGTGCTCTCCTGCCCAGCCCTGCAGCTCTGCACTGTAAAAGTGCCACGTTTTACAGCTGGCAGTGAGGACAGCAACACCCAGGAAAAGAATTCTGAGCCATCTGATATCGACCAGCACCTTCAAACACTCAGGGACAGCAGAGCATCCCCAGCAGCTGCAGGCACAGCTCTCCTGACCTCACACTCCCCCAACCTCCAACAGCCTCAGACAAGGCAGGAGCAATTTAGTGACATAGGAATAATTACTAGTTTGGGTGGAAAATCTGCACTGCATTATTATTTGTCATTAGGGTATTTACTCTTCTTTAAACCTGTGGGAGTCATTGCTGATGTTCTGTGAAGGCAGCAGAGTAATCTGAACTCCACCTAATGAACTTGTGGCAATGAATAAAAGAAGTGGTCTGTGCTGTGGTCTTTTAAATTTTAATTTTTAATTTTTTTTCCTGATAACAGCAATGGTATTGAAACAGTCTCTTTGTACTAAGAAAATGGAATTCATAGCTATAATCAGAATTTTATTCTTATTGGTGGGCTAGAAAGAGAACACAGTCTATAATATTGTATTGTTGGTGTGCTTCCACATTCACTGCTTATTTATTTCCCAAGAGCCTAAAACATTTTTACTTCCATCAGTAAAAAAGCAGCAATTTCCCATAATATCTTTCAGGTCATACAACATCTATATTGAGGCTGTCACGTGCTGGATTTTCATCTGTGGTGGTTTTGTTTCTTTTGGAGGAGTGGAGGGTGTGAAGAGGGAGAGGGAACAGCATTTGAGAAAGAATTGTATAACTGAGACTACATCCTCAAGCTCTCAGTCAGAAACTCCCAGGCAACAAATTCTGCATCCAAGACTCTCAGTTTTAAATGAAGAGTTAATCACTGAGTTTATTTTAAAAGGAGGGGGAAAAAAGGAGGGGCAGGGATAAAAAATAAACAAAAAACAAAGCACGGTTATTCCAACTTCAGTAATTAAATATTGAACCACACTAGGATTTAATTCCTGCTTCAGCCTGGTCATGTGCTCCTGGAGGGATGTCTGTGAAATCTGGCACATAATCATCAGCAATTTATCTTTGTCTGTCAAAAAACATACAAGTGTCATCCTCACCACGAGTGATCTTCCTGAGGTGCTTTCAGTGTGCTGACAATTGTCACCTTGTGGAGCTTTAAGCAGCATAAAGGCTTCACTGGTGCTGTGTCTAATGCCTTTCCACACCTCTGCACCCACATTAATATTTACTGCTAATTACTGTTGCCAGTACACAGCAAATAAACGAAGTGTGAGGATTCATTGGGGTTTCTGGGTGAGGTTAACATTTCACAGCAATATCTTAAAGCTGCAATACATCCCATGAAGTTTTATCAGACTTGTGCCACACAGCATAAGGGAAATAAATGCCAAAGGCATTAAAAATGTAGGGCCTTGCTGTTCTTTGAAAAGCTGGCTCTGTGATCATATTGTAGCATAGAATGTAACTTTGTATTTCAAATATTTTTGCTCCTGTCTGTGTATGAGTGCATTGATAAGATAATGAAACATAGAAATAAGATATTGCTGAACAGCTTTCCTGTGTGCAGCTATGCCAGTTGGAAAAACCTATTTCAGCAGCAGGAGTAAAGCAGCCAAAAATCAAAGTTTAGGAAGGCTTAGGAAGATTATTGCATTACCTCCAGTGCAGAGGAGATACAGATCTTAAACATATTTCAAATCTATTCAAGCTTCAGAATAGTTTGGAATGATCTATTTTCCTCCATTTTACTAGAAGTGTTGTTTGAGAACTCATATTTAAACACATATCCTAAATAATAGGGGTTCTGAGAAGCATAAAATTCCACTGTCAATTCCCTGAGCTGAATCAGCCCTACCTGACCCAGGTTTGGTTAGAGCCACCTGCCAGGGAAAACAGGGAAAACAGGGAAAACAGGGAAAAACAGAGGCTGTAAGGTGTGCAGCATCCTCCAGCAAGCCCCTGTCATGCCTGGCTGTCAGAGACCACAGCCCTGCTCCACAGAACCTCCTGATGGAGAGTTTTGAGTCACAGCCATTCCATCAGACACAGAGGCTGGGGTCTGACATGAGATGCTGTGCTGGGGCAGAGCAGGATGTGGATATTTCCAGGAGGTGATAGGGTTCAAAGATAAAGCCCATCACTCAGAGCAAGCTCAAGGGAAGTTAAACAAGTCAAAACAATTGTAAAGGACAAACCCGATCCACAGGGTAGGAGCAGGGGGAATGGCTTTAAACTGAAAGAGGGAAGATTTAGATTGGATATTAGAAATAAACTATTTATTTTGAAGGTAGTGAAGCCCTGACACAAGGTGAGAGAAGCTGTGACTGGATCCCTGGAAGTGTCCAAGCCCAGGCTGGATGGGCTTGGAGCAGCCTGGGACAGTGGAAGGTGTCCCTGCCCATGGGGAAGATGGGTCTCTGAGGTCCCTCCCAACCTCAGCCATTCTATAATTCTAGGATGTTATCATCTTAAAGCATCTTGAATCATTCATATTATCCAGTATTTCCTGACAAATTTAATGAAGTTTCATTACTAGCTTCCATTCAATTGACTTTTCCCTTCATATCCCATTTTGCCCCACTTTGGTCCCCAAATCCTGCAGAAATCATCATGTGGTTACTGGCTGGCATGCTTCCAGCTGGAGGCTGTGATGTCAAATATTTGTTATGGATCCTCATAGAGATTCACCTACCAGCTCCCCTTAGAAACCCTTCAGGAGGAAATTTCACTTGCATTAACTTTATGGATGTAAGATTGGCTGTGGAAGGCATTACTGCAGTAGAGAAACAAATGATCACAGCAGAACAATGATTTCCCCCCTCTCTGCAAGGAGCACTGCAGAAATCCATTCCTGCTGGAGTACATCTTGTCCTGAGAGGTTCACAAATAGCAGGTTTTATTCTCAACACTCACCAGTGGCAGGGTGGTTTGCTTTTCGATTTCATCTTTCCAGCAAGGTCATTTCCCCTCATGAATCAGCACTTTGGCATCTCATTTTCTCTCTGAAAAGGAGGAAACAATGTCTAGCATAGCAGGAGCACATGGACACACAAATTTCTGGAGACAAGAGAGACAAGAAAAGGGTCAGATGACTTCCTTTGTGCCAAGGAAATGATTACATTGACTGCTTTATTTAGATGTGGTGCAGACAGCTTGCAGTGGGTCCATTAGAACTGCCTTGCTCTTAATTACACTGACTTTTAAAAGCTTTGATTAATTATGATAGAGAGCAAAGGTTTCCAGCAGAGAGATGACTGTATCAGAAAACAGCTCCTGATGCTGATCAGATCAGGTCAGTGTTTGAAGCAATTTATGTCCCATAATAAACTGGAGACAAAGTTGTCACTAGTAGGATTGTAGAGGCTAAGAAATTTTTGTATTGTTGAAAGAGATCTATGATTGCAGAAGAATAGAAATTCATTTGTTTATTTATTTATTTTTAACCAAAGGAAAGAGAAAAAATAATAGTTTGGGTTCTTTTTGGTTTAGTCACTGGACTGAAAACAAATCAGAACATGTATTTATTTTAGAGATGGATTTTTTTTCCCCTCATTGAACTAAAAAAACGCTTAATATTTTTTTCAGTTTTGTAAAATTTATTAACCATGTGATCTACAAGCTCTTGAGATCCTGTGCAAAGAGAGTCAGATGCTGTGCATCTCTCCACCTCATTTCCATCCAAACCCCTCAGTGGCTTTCTCAGGTTGGTGCAGGTATTTTCTGATATCTATGGCACTATTATGAAAAATGATGTGCTTGCCTGAGTTGCATAAGGAACAAATTTGCATTCAATCCCCCAAAGAGCCATCAAAGGTTTACATGTCCTTGAAAGCATCACTTAAAGTGGGATTCATTGAAAACTAACTGATAGTCCAGCTTCTCAATGGCTCTGGGAAGGCAGCAGAGGAAAATTGAATTGCCCTGTGCCAGTGCTGCTGTCTCACCAGGAGCTCTGGATGGAAGCTGCATGACAAGCTCAGAGTGGGTGCATAAAGCTCCAGGACACAGGTCCCTCTGCCTCATTTTCTACACCTTTAATTTAGTAATAGCAGCAATTCTCAGGGCTGCTATATCAGGGCATATTCATTAACATTTCAAGGGCTGCTACTAATGACAAGTATAGGTGAAAGATTTAGGAGAGTGAGGTTCTGGCTGCTGGACTGATTTTGTGTTGGTGTTTGTGGCTTCCTAAATCTTACTGTTGCAGATATTCCTACCTTCCCTGAATTTAAGGGGTTTTTTTAACCCCCTGACATTTTCAGGCATCCTTTTTCTCCTTTACATTTATATCCCTCTTTTTGTGACCTCACTACAGTGATTACTCTCCTTTCAAAAGCCTCCTGGAAATAAACACCCTCATTTTTTCCTGGTAATCAAATATTGGGCATTTTTTATTGTATTTAGATTTTAGCATTACTATTCGAGTTAGAACTTATTGCATCATGCAGAATTAGTTTCAAGACTGAAATTTAAGTCTATCTGAATGAGTTTTATATGATATTTTTCTTTGTCACCTGTGCTGTTACCCCATCAACCTTCAGACAAAAGCTTAGAGGGAATAGATTGTAGTACTGGTAACACACACTTCTAGATTTCTCTGCTTGAATTTCAAGATCTGATTAAATGTGGAATACTCCCAAACGTCTAAAATGATGGTGGGAAGTGTGTAACAAACACTCTGGAAAGGAGATATGATAAAGTAAAATGCAATCCAACAAAAAAAAAAGGTAATTTGCAAAAGGAGTGACTACATCTAAATGTACTGAGGTGAAGTGAGGTGCAGTGAAAAGAACAGCAACTTGCCAAAATGATTCCCACTGAAATCCCAAAATCAGGAAAGAAAGGTAAACAGAGAGAGAGGAGAAGAAACTGAAGAAATTAAATACTACAAAAGAAAGAGAGAAAGTTCTGAAACAAAGTGAAAACAAGAAAAGTGAGTGGGATGACATGAAATGCATGGAAATGCACCAAACTTTCCCAGCTGATCCTCACTGGACTCGAAAGATTCCATTTCCTTTCCTGAAAGGAGGAATTTGACATCAGAGAACAAAGTGCAGCAAACACTCTGGAAAGGAGAGATGATAAAATAACATGCAATTGAATGGAGAAAAAAATAATTTGCAAATGGAGTGGCTACGATGAAATGTACTGAGATGAAATGAGGCTCTGTGAAAAGAGGCCAGCTGGGGATGAACACAGCATCTCAGGAGAGCACACATCAGCAGCCTTGGGGGTCAGGCAATATAACACAGGAGACACAGAGAAAATTCAAGAGTCAGCTCATGATGAATTGCTTTCCTAAGTGCCCTCAGAATGGGGCTCTGTCACAAGCTGTACAGTGATATATTGATGCCACAGCTTCCCCATCAACTCCCCTTTTCAGATCTGATGTGGCTCTAGGTACAAAATACATTTTTCCCTAAACTAATCCTGGTCACTGGGATGTCCCTTCTGACTTCACTGTAAGGTGAGTTTTCCACTAAGGGTTCAAGCCCAGAAATTCAGGTAATTGCCCTCACTGGATTTTAGTCATAGGGCATTGGAAAAATGAAACATAAATAATTCCTTGGTGGGAACCACACCTTTGAGACATTATAAGTTGCTGCCTTCAGAGGAGGCATCCAAACAGCAATTTCCCATGTGTACTGGGGCAACAAACCTTAGCAGAGCACCATGAGCATATATGTGCACATCCTGTGTGTTTTCCAAAGATAATTACATGGAATTAAGGACCCCTGGCAGCAACAATATGGGCAATCAAGGAAAAAAACCACTCTAATAATGATCAGATATTCCCTACTTCAAGTCATGGTCTCACACAAAGCATTGAACAGAAATCTGATGTTTTATTTACTGCCTTCACAGAACACCTGTACAGAGAGTGAATCTCAGGGAAGCACACACAGCAAGTTAGAAGTAACTTGAGCATGTGGAAGGACATCTGAGCGAAAGAAGAACTCAAACTTCTCTGCAATTAGACCTTCCCCTCACTGCACATATTTTTATCCCTGATAATAAAGCATTTTCTGAAAATTAAGAAGTCCAACCTCTCATCTACAGTCTTAATTATAGGGGGAAAAAATTACAGCCTAACTGCAAACATCAAAATTAATTTCAACAACAAGTTCAATTTAAAAAAATATTAAATTTTAATTACACATATTTGCTTTAATTGTTGAATAATAAAACCTTTCTCTCTCCTGTTTTTCCTTGTATAGACCTTTGCCAGTATAACACCCACTATCTCTCCTTCTCTTCCCCCTCCTTTTACCAGGGGACAGAATGGAGAATTTTTAATTTATTTTTTATAACGAGTCTGTCCATGCTGATTGCCCCAGTGCTTATTTTCTCCTGGCTATAATGTGGTTGTTGCATACTGCAGTTATGTGCAATAGACTACACCTGTTGTAATAAACAAACCAACTTTCCATCCTTTGGGCAAATCTCTCTTGCCTTCTCCCCACAGGGTGACAGGTTCATATCAGAATAAAAATCAAAGCACTGAAGGTTGTCAGGTCCTCAGGAGAAACTGAGCCAGAAATTCTCCAGTGATGATGGAAAGGGCAGACAGCTTTTCCTAATGGTAATGATGCTCAAATCACTGCCCTAATTAAACATTCAGAGTTGTTACTCAGAGATGTGAGTATGCATTTCACAAGGAGCTGCAGTTGTAGCAGGATTCCACTCCTGATTTCCTGCATTTTGAGCAACTTCATTCCCCATCTCCTCCTCAGAGTTAGGGTTTGATTTGTTTATGTCTCTGTCCCCAAAAACTCTCCCCCCTCACTGGAGCGAGCCCACCAAGGGGCTCAGAGGGATGGAGCAGCTCTGCTGGGAGGGAAAGCTGGGAGAGCTGGGATTGTTCAGCCTGGAGAGGAGAAACTTTGGGGTGACCAAATTGTGGCCTCCCAGTGGCCACAGGAAAAATGGGGAGAGACCTTACAAGGGCCTGGAGTGACAGGACCAGGGGGAATGGATTCAAACTGAAAGAGGGAAGATTTAGATTGGATATTAGGAAAAAATTCTTCCCAATGAGGGTGGGCAGGCCCTGCACAGGGTGCCCAGAGAAGCTGTGGCTGCCCCTGGATCCCTGGAAGTGTCCAAGGCCAGGCTGGATGGGGCTTGGAGCACCCTGGGACAGTGGGAGGTGTCCTGGCCCAGGGCAGGGGTGGAACTGATTTATCCTTAAAATCCCTTCCAAGCCAGGCCAATCTATGATTCTGTGATCCTTAACCCACTTTTCTCCATTTCTAGAGCAAATCAAACCTTAACACTTGGGCATTCTTTTTCCTTTTCTATGAAGTTTCTTTGGCGACTTTTTGTCCTCATCTCATCTGTCTTGAGCCTCTCTCTTGCTAACATCTATGACAGTTCTTTAAAAAACTTATTATGTCCCCATCAATACCTCCCTTCACTGTGACACTTTGTAGCCACTGTAATAAAGGCTGCAAAAATGACCAGGGTCCAGAGGACAAATTCACACCAACTGCTACTTGTGGTTTATTGGAAGGACATAGATAAACCAGAAATAAGATGGAGTCTTCTAGGCTGAGATAGTGAAAAACTCCCTTGTCCTCTGAGATTCAATCATTTGGTAACATAAGTTTTATTTTATTTTATATATTCCTGTAATTAATCATCAATTTAAGCAAAAGGAACATCTTTTTGCTTTGGATTTGCACAGGAGGTAGCCCAGTGAAGCCTGGAGTTGATCTCCCTCTGTACAACAAATGCTGATTATAGTCTCTCCTCTCTAGAAGTAATTCATTTATATTTTTTCTGAGTGATCATTAGTGAAACATTATTGAACTCATGAAAAAAAAACAACAGATAGATAAATTATGTTCTGCTAATGAAGACAGAGAGAGAAAGAAATTCAGATCTTTCTGCTTTGTATCTCACAGCCCCACTGGAATCTGCCAGAAGTTTGATGTAATACTTTATGCAATTTTATTTGCATATCAATGTGTAGATCCATGCCATGTAATCTGAGAAAAGAGGGAAAATACAAAGAATGTATTAAACAGGAGTGCAGCAGGAGGAGTGAGGCCTCTAACAGCTCTAAGAACCTGAATTACACTGGATCTTAGAACTACTCAAGGTTTTCAAGTGCTAATGAAATTTCCCTGCTAGAATTTGTTCTTTTCAACTGGCAGGGACCAGGGAAATTTTCATAAAAGTTTCTTCCTTGTGTTGTTTACAGCTACTTTTAGATCTTTCACATGGCTTTCAAATTTCAGAGAGAAGGTGGAGGGTAAACAAATATTTTTAAACTAGGTGTGATTTTTTTTCCCTTTTTCTTTAGTCAGCTTTGTTAAATATATTCACTACATAATCCTGAAAGAAAAAAAGAAAAAAAAAAAAAACCAAAGAAAAAATCCATCTTGTTAATTCTGCTGAAATATATCAAATTTACTGAGTTTTGAAAACACCCAGCAGGGCAAGAACATGAAAAAGAATTTTATAGCATTTGTGAAATGATAAAAATCTAAATCTGCAAATTTGTTTTTCAGCTTGTATTGCAGTGGAAGAGAATTTATTTTTTTCCAAAGTTCTTTTAAAGTAATTCACGTCACGATCAGTGTCTTGACTTGTGCCATCTTTGAACTCATGCAATGTAAGGAATGGCAGCTTAAGATCTCAGCTCCTGTTTTACCAGTCATACTGTGCTCATTGCTTTGATCTCAACCAAATTTAGCTGACCTTTCCAGCAAAATCAGGACAGAACCCATCCAATTGCATGAAGATTTTAGTCTTCTCAATCTAATTAAGGAAGAGGTAGAGAAAAGCAACCTCTTGAAGGAATATTTGGATAAATAATGACACCAAAGACTCAGTAGAAATTATTGGGCTGTAGCCAGTCCTTTCCTTAGTAACACCTTCTCTACAGCTAAATCAATTAATTTTTTAATTTTTTTTTTTTTTTAATATTGAGGGAAGTGTATTGTCCCTAGTGAGTTTCTTTTATGGCATCATGTTCTTAACTACAGGGTACCCACCTATCTTTGTTTCTGTAATTGAACTTTCCTACAAAGTTCATTACCTTCCAATTTTTTCCCTTCTATCAGTGTAAATTTGCTTCAGAAATGCTCCTTAGCTCTTCCAGCTCTCCCTTCTGTACATGAAAGAGACTCATCCTCCTGTTTCGTGGTTACCTTATTGCCTCCTGGGACTCCTTTCAAACCTTGCTTGCAAAGATGCAGGATGGAGAGAACTCAGCTTTAATTTCTTTCCATCAAAATCCCCTCTCTTCCCCCAAAAACCACACAACAAAAACTCCCTGCATCTACTCCTTATCACAAGTCATTTTGAAAACACAACTGGAAAATTACACAGCCTCACTCCATCTTTCTCAGGAGAACCCCACTGCAGATTGGGGTCAGCCCAAACAATACAAGTCTGCTCATGAAAACCCTTTGTCACCATCACCAGGGTTAATTCCAGAAGCCCTGCACATTTCTCACCCGTGGGAACTCCCATTGCACTTTCAGTCCATGATCTCTAAAGAATTTAACGACATTGGGAGATTTGTTGTCAGTATTCACAGTCCCCTGTAAATTACTGACTTTGGAGAGCGATGTGGGACCTTGACACTGATCCTTCTCTCCCTTCAATTGTCAGAAGTGAGTTTAGCTTGGTGGAATTGCATTAGTGGGAAACCAGATAATGGTCCTAACTCAATAAAGCACATTATTTGTTTGCTTTTAATCTGGTGGCAGTCCCATTGGAGTTAGCCAGCCTTGAGTATATTCCAGAATGGCAATGCTTTTTGAGTGAGGATTGGAATATAAAGGTGTTCAGCCTGAATATTTCCCCTCTAATCTAATACAAAAACACATCTTTATAATTTAGGAACTCGAGATTTAGGACAGAGAAAGAAATACTTGGCATGAATAATCTCACTGATATACCTGTTATAGAGGGCTTTCTTAAGAATGGAGAATCATATAAAATGGCCAGATTTCCAGGCACTGTCAGAGGGGGAGCAATGAGAAAGTAGATTCCAAGTTAAGAACATCATGTAAAATTTGAAGATAAATTGGATTTGGACTGTTGATGATACACAAAGGGTAGATCTCTCCTGCAGCAGGACTTGAAAGGTTTATTCAGTAACTGCCCCCTGATCCTCCCTCTCCCCTGCTCTCATGTGCCTCAGTTGACTCCCAGACCCCACAGCAACTCCTGCAGAAGGCTTTGATCTTTCTGATCAGTGGTCAACCTGCAGATTCTCTCTAGAACCTGAGCAAAACTAATAGTCTGAAGATAACTGTGGCAGGACTGTCCTCCCCCTCTCTGCCACAGGGAGTTGGTGCAGATATGGAAGAGAGAACCCAGAGGCCGAAGGGCCCAGCAAGGGGTCACCTCTGGTGCCAAAGGAGCTCAAACCCCAGCTAAAAATCAACATCTCAGTCTGGAGAGCAGGTGTGGAAAGAGATGAAAGAAATATTCTTGACTGAGAGACACTGTTTTACAAACCATAAAAGACACACGAGTTGTCACAGAGGCAGAAGCCTTCTACACTCACACCCTGAACGTGTGGGGGACTTCTCCTGGAGTTTGGACACAGATCCCGTGGTTCCTTTCCTGGGAATTGAGGGAAAGGATCTCGATGTGTGCCCCATCAGCAATTGGATGGTAAGATACATTGAATCCTAAGTTATATTATTCCTTTGCTAGCTGTAAAATCAATGGTACCTTTAACCCTGTGCTGTATATAGCTACGAGTAGTTTCTTTTTATCCTTAGTCCCATGTAGTATGTAGTTTGGTTTCAGTCTGTTAGTTTTATGTCTATTGAATAAATAATTAATTCTATAATAGACCAAATCATCCATTATTAAAGAGCTTGTGAATGAAGGTGGGGTTTGGGGTGCTGGCCACCTCAATAAAGCTGCTGCCTGCTGCCTGAGGCCTGGGCAAAGGCAGGGACTTATCTATACCCCCATATCCATTCATAACAATAATCTCACTCTTCATTAGTTATTCCTGATCAGTTTTAAATTCCTCTAACTTTATGCCTAAATGAAAGGACAATCATTATCAAACCAAGACCCCCACAGACAGGAGCTTCCACCCCCAAGCTGGTTGGTCTGTCTTGTAAAATAAGACTCATGGTAATTCCAGACAATCTTCAAGTCACATGAAGAACCTGATTTTAAACCTTCTCAGTAAAACACAGCTGACTGGCTTATCTCTACTAAGACTACAATAAATTAATAGTAATTTATGTGGGTGTCCCAATAATGGGATGTAATGAAGAGGAGATTAGAAGGATGTAAAAACTGTTACATCCTGTTTTGACTGAATACAGTCTTGAGACAGATTACCAAACTAAAAGAAAAATATTTTGATTGCATTCTATGTGATCAAGATTTTGTCTGCTTTGGAAATGGCAAGCAGTTAAGCTATATCAGTGAAAGGTAATTTGTGAAGGAGCTCTGAAATAATACACATACAAAATCCCAAAAGCCTTCAAAGAAGATGAAAGATATCCCGGGTCTGTTTTTGAAACAGAGAAAACAAGAATATATTTATACATCTGATAGGAAAAGAAAAAGGTGTGACAATTTAGAAGTTAAAATCACTATTTTTTTTGAATAGCAAGTATTTAAAAGCACAACTGAGTCTTTACCATAGTAGAGGTTTTAAGTTCCATTAGGGTAAGGGAAGATGAGTTAGGCTTGGCCTTACAACTTTTAAGACAGATTAAGTTCAATTTACCTCAACAGACTTTCTCTATGACTTTCAGGCCTTATGTCCTGTGTCTTAATTCCCTGTTTCTAAAATACGGGAAATGGCTTTTTTCTGCCTCTGAGGATTTCTGGGAGGATCAATACATTAAGGATGCGAGACATTCAGATGTGGAGGTGATGTGAACTGTCCGTCTCCGAGATGGATGGCTGCTGAGTGGAAGCCAAAACCTCAGTTTTCAAAATCTCAGAGAGATTTATTATTCTGGTCCTTACACAGTGGAGTGCTGAATAAAGAAAATGTGACCTTGAGATTCTGTGTCTCCTGTTTTGATTGCCTCAGTGCCCAGCAAAAACTCCATAGACTGACCCAATCCTGTTCAATTTTCTGCTTCATTTTGGGGTCCCATTAAGTGGCCATGCCTCTGCACTGGGCAGTACCCCCTTACACTC
Organism: Notiomystis cincta; assembly: GCA_013398075.1. Classification (NCBI taxonomy): domain Eukaryota; kingdom Metazoa; phylum Chordata; class Aves; order Passeriformes; family Notiomystidae; genus Notiomystis; species Notiomystis cincta. Next base: position 154,270 of record VZRX01011942.1, read on the forward strand.
TTGGTTAAAAGGGAAGGAAAAGTATCATCCTCTTAATAGAGTCTTGTACCTTGCCCTGATGTGATGGCTGAGACTGGAACCTCAAGTGCAATCTGGTGATACTCCAGGTCTATAAAAAACTGACAATCCCACCCAGGAGAGAATTGTGTCACACATCAAAGTGTCATTCCTCATATAGCAGTGACTGCCTTATGCCTTTGCCTCTCAGTTCCTAAAGAGACACAAAAAAACCACATTTCAAGATAAATTCTTTCTTTTCTTCCATCCCATCCACCCGATCCATCAAGATATTCCAGCAAAGACCACTGCAAATGCAGAGAAATGGAACAAACTTGGGGCAAAATGGAGATGGATATGGTCCTCCTTGGTTTAATTTTTTTCATTGCATCTCAGAATGTCAAAGCAAGTCTACCACTTCAACCTACCAAACTCAAAACATGTCTGATGCAAGTTAAAATCAACAAAAAAATCTCTTTGGAGTCAGAGAACTATTGTAGCTGAGTAAGGATTCAGAAACAGAACTCAGATCAGTGTTTCCTAAACAGATAAAGTGGAGGTGGGGGATGGAAATCGAGAAATATGGCAAGAAGCAGCAAGCAAGAACAAAATCAGAGAGGGCAAGGTGCTGGAAGCCCAGGTTTTAGACTCCTCATTTTAACATGAAGAGGGATTAGGAAGTGTTATTACTTCCCTTCTGTTCATTCACAGAACACTGCTAAAATAGGAGAGAGGATTATTTTTTTTTGCACTGAATGAACAGAAGCTACGGAAACTGAGGAGAAGTAGGGTACAACATTCCTTTTGGTCCTAATTAAACACTTTCCAATCTCATGCTGAGGGCAAAGTTCATCTGCTTTGACAGAAATACTGCCAGACAAACGAGAAAATGAGTGAGTCTAAGTGGCTGAAATCTCAGCCAATGCAGCAGGAGTGGTTGAGATTTGTGTCCTTCATACAACAGCAAAGGTATTCAGTGATTATTGATCCTCTTGACCAATAATTATGTAACACACATAACAAATAAGATGTTGGGGAAAGCAGCACATAATTTTCTGCTATTCATGCATAAGCACTCCAAGAGTTCTCACAAAGCCTTAATATAACTTAAGTGCTAAAATAATAAAATATTTTATATTCAGGACTAGCCAGTTTGACCATTAGAGCATTTATAAAACAAAAACCATATAAATTGCACCAAAGAATTACCAAGGTCACAAAATCAGACTATGGGCTCGACTGTGCATTATAATATATTTTCTAATTATTTAAGGTCATCTTAATTCTCTTCTGTTTCTTTCCACAGAGAGGAGTGTGTTCAGTCTCCTCCTGAATTCTTCAGTGCTTATTACTATAGTAACCAAAGGCTTCAAAAACATTAATTAATTTTCAAAATATCTCTGTGGAAAATTCAATCCATCTGGACATGGTCCTGGACAAATGTTTTAAGGGGGCCCTTCTTGAGGAGGTGGTTGGACCAGATGATCTCCAGAGGTCTCTTCCAACCTCAGTCATTCTGAGATTTTGTGAAAATTAACATTGTCCTCGTTTTGTTGAAAGGGAACAGAGGTAGAGTGTGATTAAGATTGCTTTTTTTGCATCTCCCTTTCAAAACACATTTGTATAATATTTTAGGCATATTTGCATTTTTCTCTTCAAAGAAAAGCCCTTTCCCTCTTTAGTTTAGTATTTTTGCAGATGAGATACAGAGCTTTTCCTTCAGTATCAAAGAACTGACAGTCTCAGGACTGAACCAGCACTTCAGGATCAATCAGGCCCAGATCTTTTCTTTTTCTCTCCTCCTTTCTTGTTATCAGGATGCTCATCCTAATTCATTGATCTCCAAACCTCAAACTATAATCCTATCAAGGTGCTTTCATGAGATAGTTTTCCCTAAATTAGCATGTCTACATTTGTATATGTTGTAGGGGAAAAGGCAGACCCTTCAGTGGCTGTCCTTCCTCCTCCAAAACTTGTCACAAAAAGAATTCAGCTCAGAGAAGTCAGCAAGAATATAAAGCTTCGGCTCAAAACCAGACTGAATCTTACAAAGTTATAGAAAACTGAACAGATTTATAACAAGGAGAGTCAGGAAACAACATTATTGAGTCTGATGTAGGCAGAAGAAGTTTAATTCACCAGGCATTTAACTACAGCAGCTTCATAGTAGTCTTTTCCCAGTTAGGTTTAGATGACTCTAAATTAGGATGGGATTTTGTGCCAGCTGAGCTTTGAAGGTAAAAAGAGGCTTTGGGGTATGAGTTTTTGCCTAAAGCTTGGATTCTCTACATGAAATTTTAGGGGTTTTAGGAACTTTATCTTGCCTGACATCACAGCTGAAATAACCCCAGCTGGTTTTACACCGAGTAACTCAGGGACTTTAATAGGCTCTGTCTGGGAAAGGCTTCCAGCCAAGGGTCGGGGTCACAAACCCAGGAGCCCTCGTGCAAAGCAGGCCCCAGTGCTGGGCTGACTTTTTCCAGCTGGCAAAAACTGGGTCTCAGTGCCACACAACCCCAGTCTTTTGGCAGGCAGCAAACCACATCAAATTAGCCCCGCTGAGTCCAAGCCATAAAACAAACCCTCAGAAACACAAACTTCTAATTTTGCTATTTATAGCAACAACAATAGCCAAATAATCATGTTCTTGGGAGCCTGCATCCCAGCAGGCCCACTAGTGGGTTTTTTAAAAAATATGCCTCTGCTAGACTGAAAATACAATAATAGGGAGGAAAACTTGACTTTTTCCTACTTAAATTCTGATTTTTCTCTCTAGAACTTTCCAGTAACTTCCCAATGATTGTTCAAAGTCACTCCTTGGTTACCTCCATGTTAAATTCCAGCAGCTCTGCCAACTTCATGGGGGTTGAAGGACAGTTCCACCTACTTTAACACTTCCCTTCACGTGCTGTGCTTAGCTAAGGCAGGCAGGCAATGTCTGTGCAAACAACCTGGCAGAATTCAGCAACTGAAGCAGAAACACCTGATGAGATCCTCAATATTGTCTCAAAGTACTGATCATTTTTAGTAATAATGCCAGCAGATTAATTAAATCTGAGGGGAATCTGAGAAGCAGGACTTAGTGAAATAGATATGGTTGCAGTAGGAGGAGAGAAATACAGAGTAAAATCCTGTCTTTGTAGCCCAAAATGTGTGGAATGTGTGCCTTTCTCTGGCAGTGGATCCTCTGTGGCACCTTTTCTTCCTGCATTGTCACAGGTGAACAAAAACATGAAGAGGAGGAGGAAAAAGAGCATGCAGCTGGCAGGAAAATCAACATAAAAGGAGGTAAATATTTGATTCCTTTACAGAGTGATAAATGCAGTGTTGGCTGACTTTTCCTTCTGCCAAGTTCTCAGTCCTTTTTCATTGAGGTCACCCCATGTCTGTCTTACAGTCCCCAGGGAATCCTGCTCAGTTCATGTTGCTTCCTTTTCCTTGAAGTTATTCCTCTGTCAAAAATCCCATTTTTCCACCTTTAGCCTTTGCTCTTTACCATGACCAGCCCTTTTCTACTCACACTCTGCCCATCTTGCTTATTTAGGTGAAAACTCCTCAGTGAAGTTTTGTGGGTTTGCACAAAATTCAGCACCAGTTGCCGAGTTTTTAATGGCAATTACAACACAACATAAAAAAGTACACAAGCCATAAAAGGGATATGTCAGGTTTGAAAGTAACAGTCCTAGAAGAAAAGTCTCCAGGCTTATTTAGTCTTGAAAAGAAATTCAGCATGGAATTTTATATGTTAATTAGGACAGAAATAAATGTTTGAAACAGAGTTTTTTTCTCAGACTGGACATGAACATATAAAAATATTTCTTCTTTTACTGTGCAAAGTTAGAGTTAAATCCAGGCTAAGCCTGTTTACTTTCTTGAAATCCCATAGAAACATGTGGTGATGCTGCAAAGGCTTGAGGCTCAAAACTTCTTTAAAAAACCAAAAAATATTTCAGAAATTACATGGAAACTGAGAGTCTCCAGGGATTAAAAATGGTAATGAATCAGGTTAATCAAGAGAATGTGTTTGCACCATCTTGATGTCAATATATGTGGTCTATGATTGCATTTTAGAAAACCCTTTGGAAACAGATAAAATTTATTACTCCCATTTTATAGGGACGATTGAGAAACAGAAAGAAGAATCTCTCATCATCCTCAGGATCTTCAGGAAGGTCAAAACCTGACACATTCCTGCTGTTCCAAACACAAGATTGTGCTTCCAGTACAAATTGCTAGACAAGAACCTTTCTCAGGAAGTGCTGATTGATTATGCACTGCTGTGGATGTTGCTTTTAATGTGCTGCAGATGTTTGGATACTGCACACACTAAATTTCGTGTCTTTCATAAAACAGATGACCAGGTGTAGAGAACTTTTTAAGAATATTTAATATCTCAGCTATTATGAGATCTTCTTTTTCATGCAGTTTTTCATATAGTGAAGCTGAGGATAACGAGATATTTAATTTTCTTTCTCCTCTAATGTGCCATTAGAAGTTATTTAATTGTGCAAACATATACTCAGAAATATAATATATATGAATGTGAACAAGAACTCTGTGACATCATAGAATATTAATATACCCTGCAGCTTTTTATTACTTAGCTCTGAATTGCACCTAGAGAGGCACTGAGATTACTGGTGCAGAAAGAAGCATTTTCTCAAGGTAGGGCTGTTGTTTTACAGTCCAGCAGTTTGCCTACCACTGGCACCAGGTGCTGGGCATTCCTGCCATCTGCAATGGTGTTTTGTCCTTACATAAAATCTGTTCACAGCTCTGTTGCAAATAACAAAATACTACTCCCATTTAGGGTTTTGTGTGGTGGCCACAGCTGTGTCCAAAGCACAGAACTGGGGGTTATCCAGGTTACTGCTAGGTGTCCTTTTAGCTACTTCTTATACTTAAAACTCCCAGCTAAATCTCTGTATAATATCAGTTTAAGCACTACAGGATTTTAGAGCAGGCTCATAGTTGTGTGAGCTGAAACTAGGGAGGTTCAGACAATCATCTCCTCCCGTTGCTGTTGTGAGAAGTGAGAGTAGGAGACACCAGAAGATTCATCAACCCATATGTGTCAGATCTGCTAAAGTTTTATAATGGATTGGGCTTGGCAGAGATCCTCTTCTTGGTTTGCACTTGGAGAGGTGAAGTATCAGCTCTGCTGTTTGGCAGAGAACAAGAGCACTCATGGGTAGAGAAAAAAGGAAGGAAATTTCCCAAGCTGGAGGAGACAAGACATATGTGTGTCATTTCTGTATTTTGCCCTGCTTAGATGCTGCACAGAAACATGGATGAAGCAAAAGGATTACCAAGAAAACCCTTCTCCTTCAGGCTGGGGACACAGGGGAGTGTCTCCCTTCAAGTCTGCAGCTGAGCAGATATTTCAGAGCCCCCACTGGCTGCTGGAATGTCCAGATGTAGGAGCAGCACAGCAATTAGGTATCAAAAGTCATAAGCAGATCAAAGTGCATTTAGGAAGAGAAAGCAAATATTTAAGTCCTTAGACTTAAGAGCTTTAAATAGTGAATAGATAAGTATTAGGGAATATATATATAAATCCTCCACTTTTCCTAAGAAGCTTTCCTTGATGCCAAGCATAAAGTAACTGCCTACTGTACAATATTCTGCATTATCAGCCAGCCAGCAACAAGCACAAGATGCTGAAGGAAATGAAACTTCAGTTGCAGACTGATGAAAATTCCTGCTTTCCAATGAATAGTCTAATGGAAAGGTGTCTTCTATAAAGAGCAATTTAAATAATAGTCCTTGAATTTTAGTCATGGGTATTCAAGCACCCATATTTTAGCATTGTGGGCTAAACCAGCTGAAGACTGAACAGAAGTATAGAACCCACACATGATTATAAAATAATCCTATTGTCTGAAGTTTGGGGTTAAAAAGGAAAGGTCTACTTATATCTTGGGCTAAGAATTATTCCATTCAAGTAATCTAAATAGAAGGGTAAAATTTTAATTATTATAACAGGATGTAAATGCAGCTAAACTGAAGAGTTGATTATTCACAAAATTATTGTGCCATTCTTCTACAGATAAAAAGAGGCAAAATGTATTTTGTGGTTTGAAAGTTTAGGCAATACTAATGCAGTCAGTATATTTACTGATGTGAATCTCATTCCATAGTCAAGTGAGTTCCAATCAATTCTCTCACAGAACCTGCATGTAGGAATTTTAACTGGCAAATTAGATAGATGTCATCTGTTGGCTCTTTTCGGAAACAAGAAATCCCTCCACGAGATCATCAAATTAGTTTTCACCAATTGTATGAAATGATATTAAGTAATACCAGGCTATGTTTTATTTATTTGAAAGTCTGCATCAGGAACTGATTGAGTCAAATCCAACCAAACAATCCCAAGGGTAATTTTTATGAAAACGTCTGTTTCAAACCACGGAGTGAAGGTGACACTTCTGAAAGACTCGGGCACCACTCCCACACAACCTCTGCCAGGGAGCAGGAGGCTGAGCTGGCTTTGCACTCCAGCCCAACCACAGGAAACTGGGAGATCTGGAGGTACAACCAGGTGTGACCCCCAGCTCCTGGGTGGGAAGGCAGCTCCTGGATTGTGTGGCCGCTTGAAACCATCTGAGGAGGGAGGTCTCCACCCCCAGTCAGGAATAACCAGGGCTTATTTCAGCAGGTTCAGCAGGGGAAAGAAATGTAAATGGAGAAAGGAATAATGGCTTTCTCATCATGATCCTTCCAGATCATTCCTGAAGTACCCTGAAGTTTTCCTGCCATTGCCTACAGTCTCACAGACCTTGCCAGTGAGTTTTGCACTGTGGAGAACCACTTGGAAAACTCCTGAATACTTCACTAACAAATAGGTCAAACCTGGCATTTTTGCCACCTCAGAATCCTTGACTGTCTGAACAGAACAAGACTTTCCAAGTCTCCCATGCAAACCTAACACATCTTAACCAAATTACATTACTGCAAGATACATGAATACATTTGCTAAATCAAAGTGTATCTATTCCAGAAATAGTTATATGGCATTAGGAGTTATTTCTGTGTAGAGATGGAGTGAAATCAGAGTTCTGAGAACTGCAGTAAATAAATGAGAAGGAAACTGCACAAATGAAGACACTGAATCTGGACTAGGTAAATAAACTGTTTTCTAGTGGTGTGACTAAACCACTTGGGGACTGAATAGGATTGATTTGTTTTGTGGCCATGCAACTAAAACTAATTTTGTTTTCCCACTTTCCATATGTTAAACATACTCTTAAAACTAACTGTTAATTATTAATATCAATTATTTTAATTCTTATGCCAAATGGGGTTTTTTACAGTCTTTTATAAACTTGTTTAAAATTACTCAGTTTCAGTCTGGACTCAAAATTACTTCAGTTTTAGCCCATCTGTAATACTCATTAAGCCAAAAGAAATAAAATTAATTTACCAACAAAAAACCCACCTAATCATATTCCTAATAAATTCTTGTGGATTTTCTAAAGCAAATACAACAATAAAATTCTTTGGGTTGGAAGGGACCTTAAAGATCATCTGGTTCCATCCCCCTGCCATGGACAGTGATGCCACCCATGAGACCAAGCTGCTCATGCCTCCATCCCAGTGGCCTTGAGCATTTCCAGGGGTGAGGCAAACATGGTGCCATGCAGGCAGGGGAGAGGCAGGTACCTCCCAAGGACAAGTCACAGCACAAACTGCAGCTGACAGTGATGGTCCAGACCCTCTACAGGGAGCAGAGCAGCTTGAGGGGATGCTGTCACAGCCTGACTTCCATGGCAAACGGGAAACAGAAGGAGGGATCTGTCTCTCTCATTGCTGTGTTTTGAAATTCACTCTGTGCTGATCCAAGAACACACATTCAGGTGGTTGTTTTTGAGGGCTTAGATAACAGCCCTGTGTACCCTCAGCAGCAGTGCTGCTGGCTCATTTCAGCATCTGACACCTCTCACAGCCCTCGGAGCCTCGTGCGGTGCCACAGAACGGCCACGCCTTCTGCACCACCCAAAATCATGATTCCCCAAGGGTCTGCAGGTCAGGAATGTGTCTGCAACCCTGCACATCTCCAACCCTCTACCTCTTCTACCCTGTACATCTCCAACTCTGTACATCTGCAATCCTCTATATCTCTAATTCTGGACATCTGCAACCCTGTACAACTCCAACCCTGTACATCTCCAATCCTGCACATCTCAAATCCTGCACATCTCCAACCCTGTACATCTCCAATCCTGTACATCTCAAATCCTGCACATCTCAAATCCTGTACATCTCCTACCCTGTACATCTCCAACCTTCTACATCTGCAATCCTGTATATCTGTAATTCTGGACATCTCCAACCCTGTACATCTCCAACCCTGTACATCTCAAATCCTGCACATCTCCAACTGTATATCCTGTACATCTGCAATCCTGCCAACCCTGTACATCTACAATCCTGTATATCTGTAATTCTGGACATCTGCAACCCTGTACATCTCAAATCCTGTACATCTCCAATCCTGTACATCTGCAATCCTGTACATCTCAAATCCTGCACATCTCCAATCCTCTCATCTCCAACTGTGTACATCTGCAACCCTGTACATCTCCAATCCTGTACATCTGCAATCCTGTACATCTCAAATGCTGTACATTTCAAATCCTGCACATCTCCAACCCTGTACATCTCAAATCCTGTACATCTCCAATCCTCTACATCTCCAACCCTGTACATCTCCAATCCTGTACATCTCTAATCCTGCAAATCTCCAATACTGCACATCTCCTACCCTGTACATCTCCAACCTTCTACATCTGCAATCCTGTATATCTGTAATTCTGGACATCTCCAACCCTGTACATCTCCAACCCTGTACATCTCCAATCCTGTACATCTCCAACTGTATATCCTGTACATCTGCAATCCTGTATATCTGTAATTCTGGACATCTGCAACCCTGTACATCTGCAATCCTGTACATCTCCAACCCTGTACATCTCCAACCCTGCTTCCAAGGGATTCTGGGAGCAGGGAACTGTCCAAAGGACTGGGCTCAAAGAGGCAGAGCAGAGGGGAAGGTGAGACAGGGGGCAGGAAGGGGAGGGAGAACCAGCTGGTGTCACGAGAGAAACACCCAGTGGGCCGTGTTCATCTTCCAAGGCTTCACTTCACTTGTTCTACTTCTACTTGATGCCATTCCCACACAGAAAAATGATATTCACTGTGAACATAATGAATGCATGTCGAGGGCTAAGTATAAGTAAACATAAAAGGGTTTTTTTTTCCTAAAGATACAGCAAAAATCACACAAACAGTGCAATAAGTGGGAAAACAAGAGCTGTAAGAGGAAATTCTAAAATACAGTTAATCCAAATGTTGCTATTTTTTGCAAAAATATTGGGCGTAAAGAGAGTTCCTCAAATAACTTCAGTGCTCTTCTGCCAGAATATTCTAAAGAGGAATGACAAATAAACCACCTTTAAAACAGTATTTATCTGGGACAACAGATAATAACAAGCAGCAAACACAATCTTCCTGTTACCAAATTATATTACTGTAGCCTAAATTCTTCCAGGAGATTTTGACTGCTGAAGCTACAATAGTCTGTTTTAAAATATCCAATCTGTGTGTATAGTTATTAATTCTTATGTAGGCAATTAAATATGTATGCTGAGTCATTTGTTCAATAGCCTGCGACACATTGTGCATCTATACATGGTTAAATCAATCACAAAATTCCAACTTCAATGAAAATATATAAATATACATATACATATAAATATGTGTATGACATACCTTGAATGGATAGACAGAATATTGGTTGCTAAATAGAGACTTGGTTCAGAGACAGATTTGATATTTTAGTCTCATCCTCCTGCATAAGGCCTAGGAAGATAAATTTGATGCCATCTTCAGCTGGATTTAGAAAGACTCAAAGAATTGTTCTGGCATAACTCTTAAAGCTTAACTGTGTGTAACAACTTCATATTCTTCACTTTGGCAAAAGTTACTTCTGCTTCATGGATTTAGTGACACAGCAAAATGTCACTGGTTCTTCTGCTGGTAAAAAGACCCAGCATTTCAGAGAGAAAACGTGGCTATGCTGGAGTCAGAACAAACTTTGCAATATCTAAGCTTTATTCCTTCCATCTTCAAGTTAGGGCTGAAGACAAATGAGGCTGAGGCTTCTGACTAAGCCCTGGCTCAAGGGGAAAAAAAGAAAGAGGCCCTGACAGAATTTGCAAATACTTCAGAACATTATACCTTAGGCAGAGAAAAGAGTGGGTCCATTGGTAACAAGATTCATCTTGTTTAAGGATTAAGCTCAATTAAGGTCACTGAAATTTTTCTAGTGATTTTAAATTATTTATCTTAAATAAATTTTGGCTTCAATGATATGAGCTTCAAAAATTTCTGACTATGTTCAGCCCCAGAGGTGTGAAAACATGCATCACATTTCTCAAACAATTTCAGTAAGAAAAAAACTGTACACATCAGAAAGGCCAAAACATTTTGGTTTGACTTACTCAGAGCAAACTTCCTCAATTTTGGATGGTGAAATGATATTCCTTTCCACTACACCCACAATCAGCATGAATCAGTTTAAAAGAGGCTACAAACAACCAGATTTTTGGAGGGGGTCAACTGAAACCAAACTGAAAGAGTTTGGGTTTTTTGCACATCTCCACATATGAGCTGCATATTCAGCTGCCACTGAGCAGCAGGTTCAGCAGGAGGAAGAAGTTAAAATGGAGAAAGGAAGAATGATTTTCTCATCATGGTCCTTCCAGATCATTCCAGAAGCACACTGAAGCTTTTACTGCCATTGTACAGTATATACTGCCATTTATACAGTACTTGCCTGCTTTGTCATTAAATGGGTGAATCAATCATCACAGGTCCTGAATTCACTGAAAAAATACTGGTTAGCAGAGCTGTGCCAGCTCAGGAAAAAATGGCCCATTGACTTCTCCCTCTCAGTGACAAAGGGAAATGTTCTTTCAGTAAAAGGCAAAATTGATGGCCTTTTCTTATTGATTATAAAGGTCAAAAGTCTGAAGGAAAAATACAGCAACTGGACAGATAAAAACTATTTTTGCTAAAGAGCCCACGAGCTGCCAGTGGCACCAAGCACTTTGCTTTAGTTTGCATTGACACCCTCAGTGAGGTTCACTGACCACCCCTCCAGCCTTATTCACCCCATAATCATAAAGAAATAATAATCATGGTGCTGACTCACCTCTTGCCACAAATACAATTCCAAGTTTGAGACTCTCATTCTGGTCCTTTGGATCAACAAAACATCCACAGCTCATTTCCATCCACCAGTGCAGGGGTGCAGAGCAGGAAGAACATTTTCCAGTCTGCCAAGCTGGGATTTACTGCTGTGGTGGACAGAGAGAGTCACAGAATGGGTTGGGTTGGAAGAGACCCTAAAGAGCATTCATTCCACCCCTGCTATGGGCAGGGACACCTTCCACTGTCCCAGGGTACTCCAAGCCCCATCCAACCTGGCCTTGGACACTTCCAGGGATCCAGGGGCAGCCACAGCTTCTCTGGGCACCCTGTGCCAGGGCCTGCCCACCCTCACAGGGAAGGATTTCTTCCTAATATCCAATCTAAATCTACCCTTCCTTAGCTTAAAGCCCTTGCCCCTTGTCCTCTCAAATCCCTATGAACTGTGCATTGTCCTCCCTGTACTTTGAGGCCATTTAATTGGCCTCCTTGTTCCACACTGGAGGAGGCAGTGAATCCTCACAGAGCAGTTACACACATGCTGCTGGACCATCTAAGAGTGTATATTTTTTAAAATGCATTGTGGAGCTTTGATCAGCTGTTTCCTCTCACACACAGCTGCTTGATCTCTCTCCAGTGCTGGCCCTGTGCAGAAAGCCCTGCTCCATCCCAGCCAGGCCTCCTGGGAGGGCAGGAACCAAATCTTCTTAGGCAAATCAGTTTATGTGCAACTCCAAGCACGTGCCAATTTGAGCTGATTTATTGATGCCAGCATCCTGCCCAGTGTGTGGCAGCAGCTGCCCTGCTTTGAAGGATTCAGAATCTGCCAGTGGGGTAAATCACTCTGAATCCTGGCATCCCTTCCCTGCTCCAGGCATTTCCTTCTGTGCCAGTCCTTGGTCTCCCTGATCTCAAGGACCACGACTGTGTCTAGCCTGGAGCAGGCTCTCCTGGGGAGTTTGGAAAGCCTGTTTGCACTCCTCTCCCACTCCCCCAGCACCCTCACAGGGTCAGGCACAACTGAGCCCGTTGTGTTTGAGCAGCTCTTCTATTCATTTTTCTCCCCTAGGGAGTTCACAGCTTGAGTAAGAGCTTATCTTTCATCTGGATGAAAAGAATTCCATCTGAATTTAGCAGCTTTTCTTACATCCAGCTTGTACTAGGGAGTTTGATCCAAAAACCTATGGCAGCTTTTCCAGTTTTTTCAAAGCGATTTGGATTGAGCTTTTAGCAACAGGATTCTCTTCTGATGAACATAATTGTCCCACAGAGGCTGATAAGGTGCACACAGCCAAATTGTCCCAGGCTGTCCCTGCCACTCACAAGTTAATCTAGGTGGCCCTGTGAGTACCTCTGAGAGAATGACAAGTGTAATGCAGCATGTTTTCCAAGTGCTGTGATATTGCAACTACAGCAGGGTTATTTGATTCACCCTGGGTAGAAAACCAGCCATTGATTCAGTGTGTTCTGAATCATTGTGCTCTGACCCAGTAATTTCTTTCAGTAACCTCTGGATCCCACTGGACTGCAGGAACTCCTACGTAGAAACCAAGGATTCATTCATGTGCAATTCAGCCTTATTCTGAAATCCATCAGTGTTTATGAGTATTATCCTGGAGATAAATCATCCCTAAAAGATACTGCACACTTAACAGGTAGGCCTTGATTCAAAGACGATTTCTAAAGAGAGACTTCCACATTCAAATGTTCCATGGTTTACACCAAAATACTCCAGGAAGATGAGTTGGCTGCTGGTTCTCTTGGCATATGTAGTCAAAGAGAGAAAAGCACATTAAACTTCCTATATATGCACAGGATGGCTTCCACTTTAACATTTGGATGCTTCAGCCCACAGCTCTTCATCATGGAATAATCAGAGAATCACAAAATGGTTTGGGTTGGAAGGGACCTAAAAGCCCATCTAGTTCCAACCCCCTGCTATGGGCAGGGACATCTTCCACTGTCCCAGGGTGCTCCAAGCCCCATCCAGCCTGGCCTTGGACACTTCCAGGGATCCAGGGGCAGCCACAGCTTCTCTGGGCACCCTGTGCCAGGGCCTCCCCACCCTCATAGTAAAGATTTTTTTTCCCAAGCTACCCTCTTTCAGTTTAAACTGAAACCTTATATCTGTGCCTTCTGTACACAGTCAATTTATTCAATATTATGGTACCTATTAGAATCAAGGAAACCATATAAACATAACTAATTTTCAAAGAAGAAATTGTTTTTTTTCTCTAAAATTAATTCTACCTAATTCTAAAAAACAAAATAAATTAAAAACCAATGAGAACCATAATTAGATTATTCAGCCACAGGACATAGAGGATCTAGATTACAAATGTTCAGTCCTTTCAAGGGACACATATTCCCTTTGGTTTATGCTCTACTGAGTTCCTTTCATATGTGAAATCTACTTTGAAGAGACCCTGGCACTAGAGAACTGTAGGAAATGTGGATGGTGGAAGGTATTATAAATCCCCCAGACTTTACTGGAGGAAAGTATGAGTAAGTAATGACATGAATTCCTCCAACAAGCTCACAGGGGGAACACAGATCAGAGCAGCCATGGCTTCTTCCAAGAGGAGGAAAGCTGAGTGTGCTGAGGACATCTGAGAACCAATCCCATCCTGTCCTACTTCACAGAGCTCTCCATCACACCATGCTTCCCATGGTGCAGCACCACAAGACTCCTGTGATTCTTCATTGAATCCCAGGCATTTTGACCAGATTTTTGCAGGTCTCTGTCTGATGGGGCACAGCTGAAGAGATTTTGCAGCAGTATCTGCACCTTGCTGTATGCTAGAAGGAGCAATGTGGAAGTACCCAACAAACATGGACATCTAGCTGCTTTTGTTCATCTTTCTAGATCCTTATTCCCCTCTTCAGGCACCCAAACCTGTTGATAATTCAGGTCCTTTGCAATTGCAAATAGGAAACAACATAATAGACAATATCACTGAGTGCTGTGACTACAAAGGTACAGGCACAGACCTAAATTCCATTCATCCTGAAGTTTAAGTCACCCAGACCAACCAGAGCATGGCACAAACTGCTGTCCTGCTTATCTGGGATGTAGAATTTACGATTTCTGGCCCAAAGAAGGAGATAAAAAAGATTTTTAAAAGATAAAAAAGATTTAAAACATTAAAAAAATCACAGAAAAAAATCCAAATAAACCAAACCAAAGCAAAGCAAACCAAACTTCAAATTATCTTAAAAGTAGAAGAAAACATTGTCAATTTGCAGTTGTATAATATGTCATGCAAAATGCAAGTGATGTTGAAGACAAACTGCTTTGGCTCGAGTCATTCAAGCCCCACAACCTTATGAATCAGAGCCAAAGATCTTGAAAACAAGAACATTTCAGATTTTCCTGGCCATCTTTTTTCCAAAACAAATTCCTACTTCCACGACTTCAGATACTGCTGGTATCTATGTCAGCAGTAGAAGGTTGTTTTTATCTTTTCTTTTACAGAGGCTGGACCATATAAAAACCACTTTTTTAAAAAAAAACAACCCCAACATGAAGTGTTGATTCCATCTTGCCAATGTTTCAGCTGGTGGAGCTCATCCAACCTGGGTGAGCTTGTAAGAACTAAACCAGGCCAAGCAGCAGCTGGCACAGTTTCCCACCCTCCAGAGCAAGGATTAAGCAAGGACCAAGATGTTGAACTCCTCAAGTTTCCAATTTGGCTGCAGCTCTGCTTGCTGGGCAGAAAAACTGCACCTGGCCCCTCAGTGATGTTTAAAACCACTTCCACTAACTGTCCCCATGGTCAGATTAGTGGTATTTAAAGGTCTTTTACAAACTTAAAAAATATGTATCTTATTACCAAATTGAGATGAAAATGATACAAAACCCAAAAGTTTTTTATTGCAAATTCCCAGTGCTCTGTTACCCTCCTCTGTGGAGAGTAGAGACAGCTCTGTGTGCTAGGCTGGTAAACAATAGCTCTGGAAACTGAAAAATGTCAATCTTGGGAAAACTCAAGTCTGATCTTAAAAAGAGAAAACCCTCACACATACTTGAATCTGCACTCAGAGGGTGAGAAATTTCCCTCCGCACCAAACATACCAAGTTTTGCACAAAAATGTCGAGACCACCAGTGAAAAGCCATGGAAGAGAGGGCAGATTTAAGAGCAGCTCAATAAATATTATCATCCCCAGCAGGAGGAAAGCAGGACCACACATCACCTTGCCCAGCACCAGCTCTTGATCCCAGGATGGCTCAGTTTCAGCCAGAGCTGCTGGTGACGCAGATTAACGCGGAGATGAACGAGTTGGCTGATGTTAATGGGCTGGCTTGTTTGTCAGCATGAATGCCTCATAAGATTAAAAGATCTCATCCCCACTAAAGGCAGGAACTTTGTTATTATGAGTTACAGAAAGTGCATGAGATCTCTTTCATTTTAATATAATACTGAGTTAATTCAGAATGAAGGAGTCCGTTGATACGCACACAGAGCAGCTTTTGATGTGCTGTTGAACATTATCTTCTGCTGTTGTTCATTTCTTCTTTTGTTGTGCAAAGAATAAATCCTGTATATCTGCCCAACCCTGCTCATCTTTCTAGTCTTCTCTTTTTCTGCTATTTTTTTTTAATTCTATTACAAGTATTTATAGTGATTATTAAATAAAAATAAATAAATAAAAATCTTACTCCCTCCCCCCAAAGCTTTCATTTGCTCTCGTACCACTCTGTTTCCTTTCTTGCATTAACATCAAACAGTTCGTCTGTGAAGACAGTGGCTCATCAAAATCACTTGGAGTAATTTCAATTTCACACTGATCACGCAGATCTGAAACCTCTCCAAGCAGAGATTTTCATCATAAGAGAAAATTTGGTCTCCTGTTGGGGTTGTTGATATTTCAGCTCTGTCTCTTGTTAGCTCTTGGAAGAGATGTGTCATGGGAGTTTACCTACAAAATTGAATTGATTGCAACAATGATTCAGGATTAAACAAGATTATTGTATTTCCTTCCAAGTAGCATTTCTGCTGCTTTTTTTTTCCTTTTCTCATTTGTTTTTGTTTTTTTTTCCCCCCATCTCTTCACTTGTACTTTGAAACTCGGCCATTTTGAACAGTATAAAATCAGTTCTTGGTTTTGTCCCACCTTTCCACTGCTTCTTTTGCCCCTTTTCTGTTGTTTTTCTGTAATTAATTCCCTTGCAGTTGCCCCTGGAGTCTCCACTGAAGCCCATAGGAGTGGTGATGAGAGGCAGAGCACAGGTTGGGAACAGCATCCCCGCAGCTCCAACACAAAAAACAAGGCACAGAAAACAGAGCAGAAAGACAAAAAGGCATTTCTGGAGATCTGTGAATGTGTCTCAGCTCTTCTGAACTTTCTGGTCATGCTCTGCTCACGTTTTTTGGACTGTATTATTGGCCATACTCAGATTTGAAAATGTCTTCTGCAGGCTGTGAGGTCACTGACAGTGATGAAACCTTTTATTTTTTTTTGCACTTTTGGAGCCATTATAGGAATAAAAATCATTAGTTGTACACAGGGCACAATAACTAAGGCAACTAAATTTCATGATAACAAAATATTTACTCCTTTCAACTACCTCTGTAAAACTACCCCAAACCAATTCAATATATTGATTGTGAAGTCATTCTTCACATATTTTCTTCAGCGTGGAAGAATATTAAATGCTTTAGGTGTTATGTACATAAATTCAACGTTTCTTCAGATTTTTCAGAAGTACTTTTGGTTAAGCTAAACCACTTTGGACAAGTGTTCAAAAAGGCACATGTTGGACACTATGGCAATGAATGATCTGAAAAAAACAGTGGTATTTAAGCCACCAGAAAGATGGATTTTTTTGAGCATCTCAGTTGTGTTATTTTTTTAAAAAGAAGAGGATCCTGGATACCATGCTTGGACATGATCTCTCTTTTGAATAATGGGTCCAGCCTGTAAGTTAAATGCAACTTCCATGGCCTGTCCTAAGCAGAAGGCAAATCCTGATGACTTCCAGTGGTCCCTCCCAGCCTGTGTGACTCAGAGCCTTGAATGCTGAGTTTATTCTTCAGTTTTGCTCTTAGAAAAGAAAATTATCTCCATTTTCTCCAGCTCAGAACATAATGCACTCCACCAGGATGCAGAATAAATGCCTGATTTTCCCTGAGAGGATTGGAAACCTCATCCTTCTCCAGGAGAATGCACTGCACCAGATTAGAAATATTCCTGGGTGAAAAGTGGAAAGGATATCCCTGACCTCTTCCTTTTGGGTTTGTTTCATTTCATATAATGCAATTAAAGATCAGATGGAGGGAGAGAGAGAGCTTAAATCTCCAGCCTAGTTGGTTCATTATTTCATCTGGGAAAATTCTGATTTTTGTCTTCTGCTCCAGGGAACTTTACTGTATTTTATACAGTATGGGGGTAAGAATAAAGAGACCAAGGAAAAATGTATTCTAATTTAAATATTCAGATTTTTCCTCACATCTCTACTGTATTTTTTTTTGGTGAAATATGGCTAAATTCAGCCCCAAACATACTATAAAGCAGAACCTTATCCTTCCTGAGATCCCTAATTTAGAATATCTGCCCACTGATATTCCATTACAGCATATTTTTTAAATATGTGCTCTTCTTCTCCTTCATATTACCAGGATAATTTTCCAGCAACAATATCCTTAACAAACAACCCATTTTCAAAAGGCATCTCAGCATTATCTGATTTCCCATTCAGAGGCTCTTATGGTACTTAATAATGGGGTGAGCAGGAATATATTTTTATATATATTTGTTACATATAACATGAAATATGGACATTTCTAATATTTAAAGATGAAAGACAAATAGATAAAATCAGGAAGAAAATACATCATCTCAGGCTGCAGACTGAGATATTTGTCCTATAAAAAAACACCAGAAAACACACAGGGAACCATACGTTGTTTCCAAGGGGTGAAGTAAGCAGCTCTTTAAATTCTGGCAAAAAGCTCTCTCTTCTTTTTAATTTTCACACTCCTCTCATCTTTTGGAAAATATTGCACTAGGAAATGCTGGACTTACTTAAAAAAACATTGCAGTAGTGCTAATCCTGGCCTCCTTAGCTGCGGAAAGGCTTGAAAAAGCAAAACTCTTCTCACAAGATGGAACATGCTTTACTCATCTATTTGCTCATCAAGCTTAATTTATCCTTCAGTGGAAGAGTTGATGCAAAGTTCATTTTCATCTCAAAACAACCTTGACAGGCAGGAGAAATCACAATAAGTATTTTTTTAAAAAAAATCTCCTGCTTCTTATTTAAGATAAAATATTTTGATGGTTTTGTCATCATATTTTTAACTCCTTCTTTTCATTAAATGTTAGTCCCTCACCAGCCTTTTCTTTCCCTAATATTCTGTCTCTGAATGCATGAAGAATAAGATTCACATCTCCTAACTTTATAAACCTTCACACCTGAGCAAAACACCACAGGGTCCTTGTTTTTTTTTTCTGTCAAAGGCAAAAATAACTATTTCAGAGTGTGATCTTCTTGCCCAAATGTAGTTATCTGCTTTAGGATGCAACTAGCAGCACCCTAGAGTCACTTGTTTATTTTCTTTTACTAAAAGAGGAGCCTTCAGTGACTCACTGTAATAATTTGAATATCTGCACTGTAGAGTCTGACTGGTCAGGCAATTCTCATCCCTGACATCAGACTTGGACAGTGCCCAGGTCATTCAACAAAAATATGGAGAATATCTGAATCTATCTATCAATAGCTTCCTTCTCCCAAAATACCACAGGGCTTGATTTTGAGGAGGACAAAATCCCTGCAGATCCAATCCCAGTGATGCCAACAATTGTTCACCTCCCCCAGGAACATGAGACAACAGCAGCCACAGCCTTCCCACAGTGCACAGGAATAGCCAAAACTCTCCACAGGAGCACAGATCAGCCCCCAAGCACAGCACAGAGAGAGAATTCTCTCATTTTTCCTGGTGTTATTTATTACTCCTCATTTTCCATCAGCTTTGTTGGAGGATGCAATTCCCTCAAATTGCTTTACACAGACATATAATCTACTTCCACCTATTTCCACTTCTTTCCACAAGAAACAAACCCTCAGGTGTTTTGGGGATGTGGCTTTGTGGTGGACTTGGCAGTGCCAGGTTAATGGTTGGACTTAATTACTTCAGAGGGCTTTTCTGGCCTAAATGAGTCTATGATTAAATGTGACTCATGTTTAAAAGCCTGGCTGTAAGAATATGGGGGTTTATTTCCATTTGTTATTCCCTGTGTACTCCTTGTATCCAACAAAAGCTGAGCAGAACAGCCTGCTGTCCTCAAGGCTAATCCTGTTCCACTGCTACTGAGCACTGTAAGATTTCCACCATTATGCAGAACACAAACCAACCACAAGAGTCCTTCTGGGGTCAAAAGCAGGAGCTGCAGATTGCAGGGGAATGCAGAGAGTGACTGGTTAATGGAAACTTAAAGCTCTAATAGCAGGTCATAAAACTTCTTCCAGCATAACTAGAATTTTGTTGTCACACAGAATTGCCCAAACAATTATGGCACTGTCAAGACAAGAGGTGTTGTCAGAGCAGGACTGAAAATTTAGTGGCTTTTACTTTTCCACTCATGTCAGTCATTGATTTTTTTCCCCTCTTATCAGCTTCTCTCTAGTGACCTATTTATTAGATAAACAGAATTCCTCTCATTTAACTTTTTTTTTGTTTTAATTGCCTGTGATTACTAAAGAAGCACTTGTTTTCAGTCACTGTTTGAGCAATCTCTCAGCTAAACACTGTGGTTAACCCTCTCTATATTACAGTAATTTTACACATGTCAGAAATGTCAATAAAACACAAACAGGCACCTATAAGCTTCTGTCTATTTTATCACATGCTGTATCCATAGACTGTAAAAGGTGTTTTTTCCCTGTAAGGGCTGGAAACTGATAAGTTGCTGACATTTAAAGAGGAGGTTGTGTGGTCTGGGAGGGATGTGCTTTCAAATTGGAAATGTTGGTAATCTGAAGATATGCAAGGAGTTTATGTGCTCACAGATTCTCAGTTGCCACTAGAAGAAGATTTTATTATATCTAAAAGTATCTAAATTCAGCAGATAATTCCTTCAGGATCTCATCTAAAAGATCCATTCTTTCCTTGAGCCAGCAAAGATATTATTAAATTTTTCAACCCAAACCAAAATCCTATCTTAGGTGATTTAAAGATCTTTATAGGCATGATTCCTAGAAATTAAATATCAGATAGTTTGCCTGGTGAAATGATTTGCAAAAGGCAGAGGCAGGAGTTGTGAGATGCAGAAGATCTTTTGGAAGAGTGTGAAAGGCTGAGGGGCACGGAGAGCCCTTGGGGCTGTTGGGGTGAAGTGGCACATTGCTGGGAGGGAGGGAGGGAGGGATTTGACCACTGCATCCTGCTTTTCACAGCCCCCTCGTGCCCCTGCAGCAGTGCTGGATCAGGGTTTTATCCTGTTCATCCTCCCAAAAACTCCACCTGCACAAGCTGCACCTCAGAGGGTCCCTCTGCACCCCCAGCACCAGTGGAGAGGTAGGACCCAGAGTGTGGAAGCCTTGGGCAAACCTTCCTAAATTCTCCTCAAGATCCTGGTTGTAAACACCCCCAGTTCACACTGTCACAGCCCAAGAAATGTCAAATAAACAATAAAAACAATAACAACTGCAACAACAACAATAACAATCACGGGGTGGATTTCACCTGAGGACACAGTGACACCTCCCAGTCACCCTCCTTCGGTGTCTCTGGGCTGTGACATTTTACTCCCATGATCACAGATAAATTAGGAATCAGCACTGTGCACAGGATATTAAAAGCAGCTTTGCTGGGAAGGGATTCCTCTGTGAAATTTCCCTGCCAACCTGAACATTGATACCACTGGTAGACAGCAACACCACGGCCTGGCTAGATAAACTCAGATTAAATGGAAACCAATGACTTGAAGCTAATGGGACTTGGAATCACTATTTAACTGGCAGAGGCCCTCAACAGCCTGAAGATTCAACTGCAGGACTGATATTGATTCCTTAAAATGAATACCAGTAATAAAAAAATAAAATATATAAAAAAAAATGTGTACAAGCAACGAGACAGGATAGGAAGCGGGGGTGGAGCAGATGGGGGATATGGTGGAGAGAGACCATCTTGAGCAGGAACAGGCAGTTCTGAGGAAGGGGAATGCTAAATTATACATCTTCAGCTAGTCTGTGATGTCTGATAGATGTTTCCTGGGAGTTATGCAACTCAGTAATTGCTGTTATTTTTTTTGGTGCCACGCTGATTTTTATTAAACCATTCAGCAAATGCTAATTTCAGAGCCTCTTGTCCAATTAGTCACGACACTCCACGGGTATCTCTGTGAGTGAGCAGATCCTTCAGCCTTTCCTCATCCTCATCCATGCTTTTACCCCCTAAAATAAGGCCTTGTGCTTCCCAGGGCAAAGCTGCTCAGACCTGCCTTTGATATTTCACCATACACAAGTAATTTGTTTAGTCTTGGGTTCAATGTCGAAAAAAATGGCTCTTGTACATGGTACTTTTCATAGAAAATAGGTAAATTATCTGCCAGTCTAGATTTTGGCAGATGAAACAAACATCTTTGTTTATAACACTTAAAAAATTAATATGTTTTCAGGGAAAGGGAAATAAGAAATTACTACTTTTCTACGTTGACTAATTTAGATGTGGCTGTTACCAATATGTAGATTTCCTTTTGAAAGCTGAAAAAAACCCTTGCTAATTCTAACTGCCAAAAAACCCAATCCCAAACCCTCTTTTTATCAGATTCTTGAAAGCAAAAGTTATTTTTTAGAAAAGGAACTGTTCAATAGAACATTTTCAAGCAGCACTATTAAGTCTCTTAGCAGCATGCAATGCAATCTTTTTTGCAGGTAGATATTGCACACAAGAATGATTACCTAATTGGCACAAAGAGAATGTCTAATCTATTGGAAGTTTTAATAATTCCTAGTTTATTTAATTGAGCAGTAAACATTAATTTCCTTATTCTACCTTTATGAGGCATGATAGTGTAGAAAAGGCATTTTATGATATTTCAGTTTCTGTTGTCTGTACTGCTTGTAATGTATCTGACCTCGATTTCTGCATCTGTAAGACAAAGGGAGTGGTTGTGCTTATTTTCTCATTTTTTACAAAGTAATATTCCATCAATGAGAAGTGTTACATAGGAATCACTGTTCTTACCCCCAGAGAATTTTCTGCACAGTTGAATGTTAATTACAAAAATATCACCATGATTATTTGCAATTATTCCAGGAGAGGATTCTTTTCACCAGGACGTTGAATAAATGAAATGTCAGGGACCTGAAGCTCCTCTTCCTTCACAAAAATCCCTCACCATGAGTTCCAGCAGTTGATCATGGGATAAAGTTTATGCCTCCATTGCTGCCTGACTCAGCCTTGTCCCTTGTCACATCACAAGAACGTGGAAGGAGGGGGGAACTGGATGATCTTTAAGGTCCCTTCCAACCTAAACCATCCCAGCCTCGTGCCTCACCACAAGGATTGTTCCTTTCCTGCAGCCCCTGGGCTTGCTCAGCCCAGCTGCTGATGAAGGAGGGGGTGAAGTGGACAGACAAACCTCCTCTGGATGCAGCTGTGATATATTCCCAGAATTCCAGCAGGCTTGTGGGTTAAGACAGAATATTGATGGAAAACAAATTTGTCTGGGCTTAAGTAATTAAAAATTGTCCCATGGTTTAGACCAAGCTGGGAACAGAAATTTGGCTGTGCAGGCAGCAGGGACTCAGATCCCTTAACTATGAGTTTTGCCTAATTTTGCCATGTTGAAGGTGTGCTGTTAGTGATGCTTTCCTCCCTGTGATTCCCTCCTTGGCAGTCTCCCATCATACTCCATTTCCCTCAGAAATATTGCTCAGCTGACAGGCTCTGGTATCCTTCCATTGTCCTATTTACTTTCTTTGAACAATATTTAATTTGAGGAGTTGACAGAGTGTGGACATCTCTGAACAAATCATCCTAAACTGCCTTCTTCACCAGCAGTGAGAAAGAGGCATTTCCCAGGGCTCAGTTAATCTCACATATTTCATGATTATGTGTGAGGATGTAATGAAGTGGAGCTCAGCTGCACCCAGCAGTGTCATCTTTGACTGCAAGATTTACTTGTCCCCATTAGCCCAGATGAATGTGGGTGATTTCCAATCCTGGAAAAAGATAAATCTGAAAACACAGCAACCCCTCGTGCCCTGCATCCACATCCTTCACATGGAGAGAGTGTTGGTATTTAGATAAATCAATATTTAGGTAAACCAAGTCACTACAGGCACATCAGCCTGATGCTGGTTCTGAGGAAAATAATGGTTGACACAAGATATAGCAGATAAAGACCTAAGCCAAGATGATATAAATCATGTTTTCTTTTGAAAGTGATCCTATCAAGCTAATTTAATACCTCCTTTCAAGAAATTGCACATTGTTGAAGTGTATGCTGTCAGTTTTGCATATTGAGATTGCTGTGAGGCATTTTTTATGCCTTTTCACACTATTTGGGCTACCAAAAAAACCCAGAATAATCTCTAACCCATAGGAAGAATATATAACAAACAATGGAACAAGAGGAAAGAGCATCAGGTTCTGCTGGAGGAGTTAGGTTGGATATTTGAGAAAAATTCTTCACAGGAAGGTTTGGCATTGGCACAGCTGCCCAGGGCAGTGCTGGAGTCCCCATTCCTGGAGGGATTTCAAAGCCCTGTGGATGTGGCACTTGGGGACAGGGCTCAGTGGTGGCCTTGGCAGTGCTGGGGAATGGTTTGACTGGATGATCTCAGAGGGCTTTTCCAACCTCAATAATTCTGTGATTCTCTGATTCACAGAGATGGGACAGAATTAGTCCAGGCTATTTTTTTCAGCTGGTTCATAAACACACAGCACAGAAAATGTTGCTCTTAAAAGGACATACTTTGGCAAAACATCCAGCATCCAAAAAAGTGTCTCTTTTCCACTGGGTAAGTGTTCCAGTGTGCAGAACCTGGTGAGTCCTGCCTGGAGCACTGCAGGTGAAGAATGCAGAAAAACAATCCTGGGTTTAAAATCCTCCCAGGTAATAACTTAAAAGACCTTAAAAAGATTATTATTTGAGTTCTAGAAGGAAATAGTAGGAAGATATGGAGCACAGAAATCTTTCCAGCCTTGGCTATATTCTATAAACCAAACCCTTCCCCTCTAACTCTTAAAATATTATGGCAAATTTATTCTTCATTTCTATGACAGATGTGTTCACATGGTGCATCATTTGAATAATATCTTGTCCTTCTTCAGAAAAATTATTATCCAGGTTCTGCCCAACAGGGGCCAGAGGCTTTCAGAGAGAGACCAGAACTGACAGTGCCTGTTTGGGGCGTGGAGCATCACAAGTCATCTCAAGCAGAGTGGAGAGAGCCTCCTCAATTTGCTCTGAAATGTTTTAAAATACAGAAACCTGATGGTTGTCAGGCTTCATTTTCTCTACCTCTCTGCATTCCCCCCATTTGACATTTAACAGTGCTGATGTCAAGGTGCTCTGTATTTCAGAGTTATTCTTAAGTATTCCAACTTTAACACAGACAGGAGCTCATTGGTAACACAGAGCTCTGATTTCCTTCTCATTTTTATGCTCAGAGCCATTAGCTCTGTGCCTTGTACTGTGCCATGCTTGTGAGAGGAAGTTTAAATGCCTGCAGCAGGGCCTCAGAGTGGAATCAGAAGTCTTGGTGAAGCCACAGTGCAATAATAAAAAGATACACTCAGAACAGCTGTAGCCAATATTAAACACTCAGCCATTAATTATTGATGAAATATGCTGCTTGTGCAAGAATGCTTTTTAGGAGCTTATTATTTAGAATTTTTAGTAAGGCTTTGTCAGATAAATACAGCTTCCTGCAGTTTGAATACCTCAGAGGCTTACCAGGAACTTTAGGTTGTTTCATGTTTGGGTATTTTTTTAGCTTATCTGAACTCACTAACTCAAATAATGTGCTTTTAAAACCCAAGCTGTGAATAAAGGAACTTATTCACAGAATCAACAAACCCCAGAATGGGTTGGGTTGGAAAGCACCCTAAAGTTCATCTCATTCCCCCCCTGCCATGGGCAGGGACACCTCCCACTGTCCCAGGGTGCTCCAAGCCCTGTCCAGCCTGGCCTTGGACACTTCCAGGGATCCAGGGGCAGCCACAGCTTCTCTGGGCACCTCTGTCTCACCACTCTCACAGTCAATATCCAATCCAAATATACCCTATTTCCACCTAAAGCCATTCTCCCATATCCTGTCACTCCAGGCCCTTGTCAAAAGTCCCTCTCTAGCTCTCTCAGAGCTGGATTTGGGTACTGGAAGCTGCTGGAAGCTCTTCCCAGGGCCTTCTTCTCCCCATACTTGCTTAAAAAGACAGTCTCAAGAACTGGCATAGATGTACAGGCCTACAAGTTGTGGAGAAAAAAAAAAGTACCCCAAGCTGTGGGTTGCTCTGAGCCCAGTTAAACATCAGTGGTTTCCCCTTTCCTCTGGAGAGGAGCACAAAAGAGGCCTGAGCCACTTCCCAAGCAGCTTCACGTTTGGAGGATGCAGCAGGCTCAGGGAGCTGGTGACTCCCTGGAGACTCTGACTGAACACACTGCTGGTGAAAAAGGCAGAGCAGGCCCTGGGAACACGCTCTGTGTGCCAGGCATCTCTGCCACGGTGCCAAACAGTCCCTCAGCTGCTCCCACCCAGCAGCTTCCCACCCCTTCCCCAGGGCTTCCTCGGCTTCTGGCACCGTGTGTGCTCCTCACCAGGGTGTTCAGGTGGCAGCACAGCCAGGCAATTCCAGCCCCCAAGCATTCCCTGGGAACTGTGCTAAAGGAAAACCTGGGCTAGCATTTTGAATTTTACACTAAAAAAAAAAAAAAAAAATTAAAAATTACAAAAATAACTCCATTAAAATTACAACAGGCTGCCAAAAAGGTAATGAGCTGCCATTGATTGATATTACATTGGATGAAGCAAATAAAGAAAGATTTCCTTCTTTTAAACAAGGCAAAACAAAAAGACACTGTGGGAAACATGTCCTTACTAGCACAAATTTCAATTGGGGTCAAGTCACTACTGTTGGAGAAAACAGATGTATAAGAACAAAATCTTTATTCAATATCAGTGCATTATAAACTAAGCAAACTTATGACTGAAGGGTCATTTTGGCAAAATAGTGATAATGAATTTATGATAAAGAGAGGATATTTTGAATTTTCTTCTCTTTAATTTGCATACATAAGGGATATGGAGTTACTTTAATGTTACTGCACGGGACAAGGATCCGCAGTTATGAAACATTTGTGTTACAAATTGATACACGGTTTCTTAAGAGAATCTCAGTCAAAGATAATTAAAACAAAGGATGTTTGTGACAATTTCAAATAAGCTTAATATAATCTCCTGATAAAATTTTTCACAAGGGGCCTCAGCATTGGTGATATGACTCATTGCTTCAGTATTATCCATATTTTAGTGGTGTCTAATCTGCCAATATATGGATTTTAACACAGAATTACTTGCAGATAGAAGATTTTACATAGCGTATTTATGAAGTTCCTATTCACTGAGACACTTTTATGGCTTCAGGAGGGAGGCTCCTGCAATTCCTCCACCACTTATTGTCAAGTTTAAATTGGTTTCTGGGGCTTGCACGGGGAGAGAGCTCCTGTGCTCGAGTGGTCTCCTACAGACACGGTGTCAGATGAGCAGGTTAATGAGACAGGCAGCCAGCAGAGACAATAAAGGCAGAGCAAACAGGTCAAAAACCCTCACTGAGCTTTGGGTCATCCCTCACAGGCTGCTCCTGACCCCTCCCCAGCCCCAGCACTCCAGGCACTGCAGTCAGAGCTTTCCTCTGAACACACACACCAGGCAGCAGGGAAAACTCCCACACCTGATCCCAGAAAACCATCCCAAAACTCCACCATTCAGTGCAGAAGCTCTGAGTATCCTGAAGGGATCAGTCAAACTCAGCTCTCACACCTGATCCCAAAAATCAACCCCTAAATTCCCCTATTCAGTGCAGAAGTTCTGAGTATCCTGAAGAGACCAAACTCAGCTCCCACATTTGATCCCAAAAATCAACCCCTAAATTCCCCCATTCAGTGAAGAAGTTCTGAATATCCTGAAGAGACCAAACTCAGCTCCCACACTTGATCCCAAAAATCAACCCCTAAATTCCCCCATTCAGTGAAGAAGTTCTGAATATCCTGAAGAGACCAAACTCAGCTCCCACACCTCCCTTCCATCGATGGTCCTTTGCCACCCCCACCACCAGTTTTGCCAGATTCTGTTTATTTTTTAAGCAATCTGACATTCTGGGGAAAGATTAGTTGTACCTCCAAATGCAACCTAACCCAAATAATTCTGCCAAGTTCCCAAATACCTCCTTTTACACCCTAACTGCAGTAAACAAACCAAGCCAATGTTACCCAGCACACACCTCTGCACCGTGGTCTGCAAACAAGTTTTGTGAGCCTTTCAAAGGCACTGACCTGAAAATGGAGAAATTCAAGTGTCTGTAACAAAGACACCAGCACTTCAGGGTCTGTCTATGAGAGACTGAAAGCCTGGGGAAAAAGGATTTCCAGGCAAAGGAAGCTCTTGCTAGCCAAGGGCCACTGCTGAGCAGTTGGTTCCCACTGTAACACCTGTGCCCTGCAAGGCAATTTCAGGTCAGACAACACACAAGCCCCCAAAAGATAAAACGTGGGAATTAATCTCTCTCATCAAAGCCTGCTGTGAGAAATCACACTTTGACAGGAAGTAAATAAAAACCTAAATCCCCCAAAACCCAACAGAGCCAAAGTGAGGGAGGGAAACAGTCTGGTTTCACATTTGAAGCAGGTGGGAAAAGGAAGGTGTCCCAGAAGTGTATGGAATCGCTGCAGGGAAATTGCAGACCCCTCTCCTCCTACTCTGCATTGCTGGCCCACGGTGTGGAGCCCCTGAGGTGCTTTCCTGGGGCATCCCAGGCAAGTTATGCCTGTACCAGGCAGCAGCTGAGCACAGAGGTTTAGCACAGAGGGGCTCAGGTCACTGCTGAGTGCATCCTAAGAGGATAATGCAGAGCCAGCCATCAGCCCTCCTCTCAGGGTAATCAGCACACAGGAGAGCCAAAGGGAACATTCTGCTCCTGACAAATAATGCTTTGAAGCTGGCCTGGGGTGGCCCTGCTTTGGGCAATCCTAATTCTGAGACAGAGCTGCACATCCTCACCCCACAGCACCTGGGGCAGGGGCTCCCCAGCCAGCTTGGAACAGAGATTGCTATTTGGAAAAGTGGTGGGGAGAAGGAGATGTTCCCTGGAGAAAGGGAAATTGGCTCCAGAACAGAGCCTGGAAAAGGGGAAAGGCAAGGAGGGAGCACAGAGAGCAAAGAAGGGCATCTGAGAGGTGCAGGAATTGAAGCAAATGGGAAGGGAGTCTCTTTGAGGACATTTTCCAGCCAGAAAGCCAGAAACTGATGGGAAACAAGCCTGAATTCAGGGAACCAGCTGCAATAGTGCAGTGGACAAAAGTGGTTGTTCATATCAGGGTTTTTTAATGACTATCCTGTTTCCTCAAGATGTTTTGCACTTTAACTCAGAAATATTCTAATGAATCTTGGCTTTTACAGTTATTTTAATCTCCTTATAAAAGATTACTGTTGAGAAAAGTCATGTCTTTCCTGCATTGAAACTCCGGATAACTTTTTCAGCTGTTGTAAAATGCTGCTACTCAGGGCTTTGCTTGCTCAGAAAAAGGCTGTGGGGTGGTTTTACTGCTGCTGGTTTCAGGTGCAGCTCAGGCACAGCCAGTTTGGTTTTCTCCAGGTCACATTCTGTGGCACAAGACAGACGACATCTCAAAAAACAACACAGAGGCCTGGACCCATCTGAACAGTCTGAGATGAAGATCCAGGACAATTTTGAAACCATTTAAACCTTTTTGCTCTGGATGCACTTGGCCCAAGCTTCCTCTTGCAGGAATGTGTGATAAAGGACAAAGCTGTTTGACAACATTTCCTCCATCCCAGGCTACAGAAAGAACTTCCTGATGCCATCCCAGTGGGGAATTATGAGATGCCCACCCAATGAGGTTAATGGTCCTCCTGAACACAAAATGCTGAGGAGGGAAGAGAAAAAAAAGTCATAAAATAATAAGGCCTCAAGTATTTCCTCTAAGCAAGAACACAGCTTTCAATAGCTTGACTGCAAACCAAAAATCCCACAGCTTTGGAAGGAGTGAAAAGAGTATGAAAGAAAATAAAAGAGCAAGGTGCTCTGTACGATTGAATTAATAATGTAGAAAAACCTCCCAAGAAAGAAACACCAGTCCTGAAAGGAAAAATAAAACATCTCTGCAATCTAAAACCCTTCATCAATAACAAATGCAATTCACTCTGAGGTCTGTTGGCTCGTTTTTCCCTGCAGAAGAGCTGTGAGTGCAGGTTGCTCCTACGAGCTGCCTTTGCCTGGCTCAGGAGGGAGATTGGGCTGCTCGGCTCCAGCCCTGGGAGAGGAGCCTCTGCCTCCCCAAAGCAGAGCGGGGAAGGCGAATCCTCCCTCGCCCGCAGCCTCACAGCCCTGCAGCGAGCAGGGGATGCCCCAGGGAAGAATTTCAATTAATGGAGGGCGTGGCTGCCCCAAAAAAGCATCTGGGAACCAAGGGCCCGGGAAGCAAAGGGCAGCTGCCCTCTGCACCCGCAGGACGCTCCCACAGCCCCGCAGCGGCGGCGCCTTCCCGTCTCTCCTTCCAAGCCTCATGATGCCCTCGTTTCCTAATTAGCCGCATAAAGCCTTGATGAGGAGGGCGTTATCAGGAGACGGCTCAGGATGCCCGGCACACGATGCCCTACAGGTCAATTAACAAACTATGCTCTCAGACAGACTTTTTGGGGAGTAAAACCAGTATAAATTAACAGGTTTTGGAGCTGCCCTGGTAACTCTCCTTCTCTCTCTCCTTCTCCTCCTTCTCTCTCTCCTTCTCTCTCTCCTTCTCTCTCTCCTTCTCTCTCTCCTTCTCTCTCTCTCCTTCTCTCTCTCCTTCTCTCTCTCCTTCTCTCTCTCCTTCTCTCTCTCCTTCTCTCTCTCCTTCTCTCTCTCCTTCTCTCTCTCCTTCTCTCTCTCCTTCTCTCTCTCCTTCTCTCTCTCTTCCTCTCTCTCTTCTCTCACCAAGTTTGAAAGGCATTTGAGAATGAGTTTAAGGTAAAAATCAGTGTCATATAAGGAATTATTTCTTCACATTTACACTAAACCAAAGCAGCAGTTTCTGAGATGTTTTTTACAGTTATTTCTGAGTCTGAAAGAAGGTTTCTGCTCTACCTTTCTGTAGTGAGGGAAGGAACTAAAAGACCCTTTTGCCTGGCTATGCACAATGACGTGATCTGGGGATGTGGGTCAAGCTAATTTATAAATTCATAAATCCACACAGGTTCAGCCTGGCCAATACAACTCCCAGTGTGAAAACTTTATCCATGGGATCAGCTCAAATGTATCAACTTTCAGAGGAGACTTGAAAATTCCCCATAATCCACAAAATTTAAATCTGGAAGATGCCCCTGAAAGTTTCCCTGGGAAGGATGGGGAGCACAGAGTGCAGCCCTTTCAGGAGGGGTGTTGTGTGTTGGGTTTGTGGTGTAACATTGGCAGATTTGATATCTGGAAAAATCAAGAGACAACTAAATATGTATCAGGATGCTCTTTTCTTGTTTTTCCTTTTTTAATCTTTTTGGCTGGTTTCTGTTGGCTTTACAGGAGAAAAAAAAAAAAAACACCAAAGCAAACCACCACAGATAATTTATTTTTTCATAAGAATTACACAATAAAAATTATCTGAGGAAATCAATGGTGATAAAGTAGGATGCAGTAACAATATATATGTCTCAAAATGCAACCAACAACAGTACAAAAAATATTTTTACTGATGAAATATCTTGGGAAAATGAACAGAGATTACTGGTTTACGTGTGAGTGTATCTGTGGGTGTAGGCTGAGACTAATTCAGTTTTATTTTTCTTACTATCAACCAAGTTATGAAGGTTCAGTGAGAGTCTCCATTATTCAGGAGATGCAGTGAACAGTGGTTTAGGTACCTTTCAGTCTGAAAATTTGTATGAAACCTTTAGAGACCTCTTTTGTTCTTTCAAATTCTTCTTTAATATACAGCATATATTTACACAAAGTGGGATGGGAAACTCTGCATCAGCCTGGATAAGCACAATAAGCACATCTGACTGCAATTTCCCCATGAAAAATCCTTAGGATGATGAAAAGGAGTGAAAAGAGACATTGAAGATTGATCAAACCCCCATGTTTCCCTACATTCTTCTTTAAGATTTATTAAAATTTAACTGATAAAGCCTCCATACACCTTTACATCTCTCTTAAATTTAACATCAAATAAGTTGTTTCAAAAAAATACTTCTCTAAATTTATTTTAACCTATTTCTTCACTTATTTCCAAGGAATAGAACTTCAAGATGGCAATACCTGACCATGTCCTGGTTTATTTCAGGTTTTGTTTTTTGAGGCTTCTTTCCAGAGTGTTTTTTTCAGAGATGCCAGTGCAAAATGCTTTTTCTCCTCCTCCTCCTCCTCCCAAAGATCCTGATTTGAAAATTTTCAAGGTACAAAATGTAATTGCTTTCACAGAAATGCTGTCAGAGAGATAAGGACTGTAACCCCCTTTTCATGATTCTTTTAAAAGTAAAGACATTTTTTAACTGATTGATTTGTACAAAAAAATCAAATCCCAGCCCTAGAATTTTAATGGGTGAAATAGTGATCCATGTCCCCTTCAATCATGACATGCTTCCAGCTTCTTCAGGCTGAAGTGATGGAAGTTTACACATAAAAGAGAAAGAATAGGTAGAAATGGATCATTCAAAGCAGGAAAGAAATTATAAAGAAATAAAGGAAGAGAAAAGGCAACCTGCAAGATCTTCTCCAATACAGTTTTTGTGACTCCAGGAAATACCTATGATTTATGAACTTATTTCATCCTTCCCACAGACACTCCTTTCATGTGTCCATGCCAAACAGGAGCTCAGATGTAAATTGGGTTTTTTACCACTTAATCATTCTACAAAGTCACTGTTGCAGGTAAAAGGAAAAAGAAGGATTATTCCTAGGAGCAGTAGAAGCACTTGAGAAAAGCCAAAATCTCTTCCTGCGGACTGGAGGCTCACGTTCAGTGTGCAATAAATGTGGAAGATACCTGCAGCACACCCTGTGCCCTCAGCCAGGGAATGGTTCCACAAACCCACACAAACACAAATCTGGGGTTTTAGCTGCTCCCAGTGACAGGGACCTCCCACAGTGTGTGTGTGATTTTTGAGACTTCGCTGCCAGTGAAGGGAGACCATAAATATTCCCCTTTGCTCCCCAAAGAGAGAAAATTGTGTGAGCACCCAAATCAGTTTCAATCAGGGCACCAGGGAAAGCTGGAGAAGTTTCTCTTTTCTCAGGACAAATAAAGGACTCACTGAAAGGCCCCAGAGCTGCCTGAGCCCTCAGCTGTGCACTCTGATTTACTGCCCTGCCTGAAGGAACCTCAGATGGGCTTCACACAACCCTGTGACAAAGTCTGGTGATCTTCATTTATTCCACAGTTATGGAGCAAGCAGTGGATCTCCCCTACAGCCTCAGGGGCAGGGCAGGGCCTAGGGAATACTGAAAATTGTGTATGACAGCGAGCAGGGCGTGTCTGGGAGCTCCTGCAGGGGCTGTGCCACGCTGCTGATCTTGGGCTGCTGCAAGGAGAGCAAACCAGGGCTCAACTGAGCCAGGCTGGGCTTCCACACAGCCAAAAAAACAACCAACACCAAACACAAAACCACTAAAAAATACATCTGGGTTCATATATAGAGAGAGATGTAAAATCATAGATGCATTCAGGTTGAAAAAGCCCTCTAAGATCATCCAGTCCAAACATTCCTCAGCACAGCCAAGGCCACCACTGACCCCTGTCCCCAGGTGCCACATCCACACATTTTTTGAACACTTCCAGGGATGCTGAGCCCACCACCTCCCTGAGCAGCTGAGCCAAGGCCTGGCAACCCTTTCTGTGAAGATTTTTTCCCAAATATCCAACCTGCCCCTCCCCTGGCCCAGCCTGAGGCCGTTCCCTCTCCTCCTGTCCCTGTTCCCTGGGAGCAGAGCCTGACCCCCCCTGGCTGTCCCCTCCTGTCAGGGAGTTGTGCAGAGCCACAGGGTCCCCCCTGATCCCCCTTTTCTCCAGGCTGAGCCCCTTTCCAGCTCCCTCAGCTGCTCCAGACCCCTCCCCAGATCCATTCCCTTCCCTGGACACGCTCCAGCCCCTCAACATCTGTCTTGGAGTGAGAGGCTCAATAAATTTGTAAATATACATAAATATATGTACACATGTATATATTAAAATTCACACACTGGGATCTCCAGAGGTCTTAAAAGCCTCACTACATCCCATCCAGAAGGTTTTGTGTGACATTCTTGCAATATTCCAGTCAAATAAGTGCAAGTTCTTGGGGAGTAGATTGGTGCTTGTCAGAGTTTTGGTCATCTCTGTATCCTGGAAATTTTTGTGCAGGCACACCCAGAGTACAAATAATTAAAAATAGTCACAGCTGTAGAAAATTATTCAAATAGATTATGACAAATAAAGACTTAAACTGGATTTTTGTTTTCATTTATCCTCCTGCTAGCATCCAAATCTATGGTTCAGTGAGGAGACAGGGACAAAAAGATAATTTAATATGACCTCCTTGAAATACAGGCCAAAGAACTTTTTTTTTTCAAAATAATTTCTGCATGAAATATTTCAGGAAAAGAAAATAATAGATCAAACACATCCTTGTAGCAGAGTCATTACCTCTGAATATTCCAGGAGGCTTTGGAAACATTACTTTATCTCTCTTTCTTCCTGGTGTTTAATTTTTAGTGAGCTGGGATGAAGCAGGTAAGTACAAAACACTTCACATTCTGCAGAGACTCCACTCCTTTCAAGCCCATTACTCTGCAGGAGTTACCAAACAACACTGGGAATTCGAAATTTTGCCCAAAGGGAGAGGATAAGATTGGGTAACAGCTGCTCACCTATGACACCTCACCTGACAGCATCAAAAGAAGGAAACATTCCTCAAGTAATTAAATATTTATTGCTTTAAAGGTATAACTAGAGCACAAAAATACATTTCTACCTCCCACAGCTTTTATCAAGCTGTCAAGTTCTCCATAACTTGGTGTTAACTGAGTCATAAAGGGAAAAATATCTAAAGCAGGAGAAATGTGTGAACCCTTGCTTGAGGATGCACTTGGTCATTCAGTGAGAAACTGGGAAAAATCCTGGTTATTCCTGATCTCAGCAGCAAGATCAGGGTGTGCTCAGCTTCCAAACAGGTGCTTGAATTCCCTGCTAAGAGGACATGGATAATGTGCCTGCCCTTGGACAGACCTGACCTTTCACTTCTGGGCAAACTCCTGAGGAAGTTTCAACCCAAAAAATTTATCCTTTTCGTCCCTTCCAGCTTCCTTCCTTCTCCACACACACATTCAGCATTTACAAATTAACTGAACAGCCCAGTCTGGTCTGAGGGGTTCTTTGACAGTGTATTCATAAAAAGAGTGAAAGGAGGGACATTGCTTTATTTCCATTTTAAGATTTTAATTCAGACTCATACCAGGGGCTCATTTAAAAGAACCCAAACCTACTAAGTTTTTGCTTGGAAATCTGACTGAAATCTGCATTTTTATATGCAGAAATGTAATTTTAAGCCTATAAATATCTATCCTCTGTATTAAAATCCAGTTTCAGACACAGGAACCTTGCTTTGGCCAGCTTTCATGTGGAGATACAGCACAAAGCATCAGATATAACAATATCCTCACAGAATTTCTGTGTTTGTGGGACTCTCTCCCTCTGCATTTCCACACCTTGGTCCACCTCTTCCTCAGGTGGAAAAGAACTGAACTCTTGATGAGCATTTCAGACTCTGAGGGCACTGGAGCAGGAAAATCTTGGATCAAAGTGAATCTCTGCAGAGATGCTTTGTCCCCTGCTCCCTTCTTGTCAAAGCATTTATTCAACTTTAAACATGTGAAAAGTGTCATTCATATGGGGCCAAGCAGTTAAAATCATGTGTGGTTTAATAATGAGGCTGAGATCAGCAGAAATTAAGGATTAACGAGTGCTATGTCTGACTAATGTACAAACTTATTTTGCTGCACTCCAAACCTCTATTCCTTTGTAGTAATGTCCTGCTCAGTAGCTTTTTGACCTAAAATACATATTCAGCTATGCCAATTCTTCACTTTCAGATTCTCAATTTAATAAACAAGCAAGGGGGAAAAAAGGTAGGAAAATCATTTTGAAAGTTATCTACAAGCTTTCTGTTTTCTCTGACTTAAATCAGGAACTGTCTCCTTGCTGAAGATGTGTATTATAAATTGAAATATTTTCATGGCCATTTTCCCACAGTTTATTAAAATGGAAAAGCCAAATTTTTTTCTCTAGCCTTCTTCTCATGGCCACAGGTGAAAAGCTACAGGGATTCCTGACTGACTTTGGTAACTTGGGTGTCCAGTTCTCAGAGAGAAAATACAATGCCTGGCATATGAATAACAACAGGAGTGACCACAAAATTGAAAACCACACTAGAAACTGTCCCCAGCTCAGGGAGGCCTCTCTGACCTTCATGTTGATCTTCAAAACAGTCACTTTTATCTGCTGGAAGCAAATTATTTACAAATAATTAATTCTGTCATTAAGAAATATATAAATGTATTCATTTTTCTTGCATTTTAGGTACAGCTTGAACATTTTCCAGGCTGTAGGTACACAGGAAGATGTGTGATATCCACATATTTTGGTTGAGAACCAAGGTGATAGTCATGAGAAAGAGATGCAGATTTCTGAGCAAAGGTGTGGAGTTCCTTTTTTTCAGTGGAGGACTGGCTCTAGAGAACATTTCTGAAATCCACATTCTTTTTTTTAAGCCTACCCTTTATATTACACTTAAAATTCTTCTGGCTCTGCAAGCTTTGCAAGATTTCAAGCTAGAAAATCTGTGGGATGAATTCTTGATTGATGCAGTTAATGGAATTATCATTGTGGCAATCCTGACATTTTGAAAATGAATTCCACAATTTACTTACTTTAAGAAAAAAAAATTCTTTTTTTCAATATTGAACTTGCTGTTTGATGGTTTACTCTGTCACCCCGAATTTTTGAGCTCTAAAGGGCAGTGATGACTTTTTGCTTATTTAGTAATTTCATGGATTTTATGGTTGGGTCAGAGGGGAGCTCAAAGACCATTTAGTTCAAAACTGTCAATGCCTTACCTGATTTATTCTCTCCTTGTGAGACAGCAATTCCAGAGTTTGCAATGCTCCTCTTGTGTCCCTGCACTTCTCCATCCTTTGTTTCAGAGGAGTGGATGAAAGCTGCACGAACAACTCAAACTCAGGCACCCACTGTCCTCCTCTGTCAAACCTCTGTGCCCTTCCTGCTGGCCTGACACTGAACTGGCACCTCCTGCTTGGGTCCTGCCTCATTTTTTCATGAGCATTATTTATTATTTATCAGCACTCAATTTGATGGTGTGACCATTAAGATATTTAGAGCACAGGAGGACAAAAGGCAAATAATCTGCCCAAAAGTAGGACTCTAAAGGCCATACACTGTCACCCAACACCACTCTGGATTTTTCCTTCACTGACTGATTCTCCTGGAGCATTTCACAGACACAGTGACTGTTCTGAGGCAGTGACTGATCCCAGATTCCCTTCACTGTGGCCTTTATCCATGGAGACTCCACCTGTTCCTGCAGGACATTTGCCTACATGCCTGCTCCTAAACTTTTCTGAGATGCCTTTTAGAGCAACAACATAATTTTAAAGAAATCACAGAGTTAATCCATCAGAGTTTTAGAGGAAAACACTTCTGAAGAAGAGCTATTCCTTTTATTCATGCCAAATTGCCTATTTTCGTTTCTCATGCAGCATGCCAGGACATTTTTACTTGTCTGTTATTTGTTATTTTTGTCTTTAGACCCTGTACTGTTTTTCATCTCTGTAATCTCATTTGTAAAGATCCCAATTACTTTTAGGGGGTTAATTGTTCCCACAAGCAATGTCAGTCTATGTCAGGCTCCAGGGCTTGGTAGGGAAAGCTCTGCAAGGACTTCCCCACATCTCATATATTTTGGTCATGTCTACACTCTCCAGTTCTGATTGGGGAACTGATTTTATTACACACCACAACTAAACAAAGTAAAAATAGTAATTTCCTAAAAGACCTCTGTGAGTAGATTTCTTTACATAGACTGTGTAGGAGGGCAATAGAACAAAATTTGGTGCTTTGCTATTCTGAGGAATAATCAGTGTATTTGAGACAACGTCCAAACATCTCCCAAAAACTCTGTGAGGGCTACACATGTCACTATTGGGGTAACTCAGTGTTTATCACACTCTTCCAAATCCCCTGTGAGGCCATCATCGTTCCTTTAACTTTACAGTATTTAATTATAAGGAAAATTAATTGTTTTTCTTTAACATAAAACAAGCCTTTGGATAAGGTTAACACAGACTCTGTAGCTGAGCCAACTGTTGGTGTTAAAAGGGAACAAAAGTAGAATATTTGTGCAGTGGACTTTGTACAGGCAAAGTGGGGCACAAAAGATGACTCCAAGGTCCTGAAGTGCCCGCCCTACAAGTTAATAAATTGAATTATCTTTATGATTGTTCTGAGGTGTTGCATTTAAACAAATAATTTCATCCTGTATGACACATATGTCTCCTATGTATTGAGGGTTCAATCTGTCTCAGAGTTAAACTCTGAGTGGGTTTTGACCCACTGACCGTTTTTTGCTTATTCTGGTTATTAAAAAAATGAGAAAATTCACAAAAATTAGAGGCAGAGTTAGTAACTCTATACATCAACAAGGATGCAGGACACATCTGTGCAGTAAAGGAGACGAGCCAGATTGAGGATTCCAAGGTTAAATGAGTTTATTGAGTTAGTGGTTACAATGGTATGTCAGATACCTGTAATCCAAGCTACACCTACATATTTGCCTCTAAATTCTCACACTGTCAGTTTCCGTGTCTCTAAACATTCCACCACCAGGTCTTCTAGTACTAATATTATAATAATAATCAGAATAATAATCATAATATAAAAGGCAATGTCAATCACCATATTGTGCTTCATACTCCACCATAAGGAATTCAATTGGCAAAAGTAAACCTCTGGTCATATTAATGGGATTAATTGAAATGTGAGCAATCATAACACTACTAGAATATAAAGAACAAAATCTGGTTTAAAAGAAGCATTTTTAAGATGAATTAGTTTGATTCTGTTTTAAAAATTCACATACTATAATGAAGATGACTTAAATGTTATATCATTTAATCATTGGGCCACACATTGAAGCATATTGGCTAGTACATTTTTGCACTGCAACAGAAGCAATACAAGCTTTATGGTCTACCATTACAATTCCTTTTTTTTTTTTTATTATTTTTTTCACTTAATATACCTGCCAACCTAATGTTTCTTGCATGCATAAAAATTTTAGGGTTTAGGCTTGAATTTGTCATTTATTCCACATGTACACCCCCGTGATGCAAATTCTTTGGCCAATTTAATGCTATAGTTTAGTTTAAGGAGGAAGCTTGGAGTTAAGTCCACTTAACATCAGAAGGCAGTGCCCTGAATTTTGGGCACTGCAGAGTTATTAACTGGAATAGAGTCTCAGGTTGCATGCAAATTGTCACTTTGTCCCCCCACCCCATGCCAGACGCACACAAGTCGGCAGGTAATCATAGAAAAAAGAATATAAAACCCTCCTGGTAAAGCTCGGTGGTTCA
This sequence comes from Notiomystis cincta, assembly GCA_013398075.1. Lineage (NCBI taxonomy): Eukaryota > Metazoa > Chordata > Aves > Passeriformes > Notiomystidae > Notiomystis > Notiomystis cincta. The sequence goes on from VZRX01011942.1 coordinate 193,318, forward strand.
GAATGAATCCATAGCTTTAAATTCACTTAAGGCCTGTACAGGGGAAATATGTTTCTTCTGGGACCCTCTCCTCACTCTTGTCTGATATTCTTCTGGTTTTTCTCTCTTTACTAGAGGCTTCTTCTCGGGGGCCTTCATCTTCCAGGACACAACTGGAGAGTTCACTGCAGCAGTACCATAGACCTTCTGATATTTAGTGGAAGCCACATATGATGCTTTCACTGTAAGGACCACAGCGTTCATCAGGTTTTTAGCTGCCTGGATGAGAGAAGTGGCACTGTCCAGCTACAAACAGAAAACAAAGAAATGAAATATAGCAAGGTTACTCCAAAACAGAATACAGCAGGGTCGTTCCACGGCTGGATCACTGTGCCCTTTCCTGGCTGAAGCCTGGATCCTCCCAGGTCTCATTAAAGGTGGAACAAATCCTCTTCCTCAGGGTACCTTGGAGTATCCAGCACTGGCAGCAGCATGCATTGAACAGTAAAGGTAAAGGTTTTTTTAATGAGTTAAAGGAAAAACTTGTGTTGTCTGTGGGTTGTTTTGTTTGTTTGTTTGTCTGTGGGTTTTTTCGGTTGTTGATTCCTTTTCTACAGTTTAAGAAGTTGTCTGTTTTCTCACAAAAACCCCTTTACCTCTCACTTAAACCTTTAAAAATTTACTGCTACATGTCAGAAACTGCAAAACAGTTCAACAGGGATTTTTCCCAAGTGTTCCAGTTTGTTCTAATTATTCCTGTTAAGCCCAGGATAACACCCCCAGTGATGCCTACAGGAACAGTGTGAGGCCAGCACTGAGTTTGTAAGAGAATCCCTTCTGAAAAGATGAAAGGAGGTTCTGAAACCCCTACAGAAATGAAAAGATGAGACAGTTAACTGCAGGTTTTGGCAGCTCCTGTAAAGTGTGAGTTACTTATGGTCTCAAGGAGTGTCACTTTGTGGTTAGCAGGCTTTTTGTACCTCTGTGCTTCTCCCAAGTCTGCCTGAGGTTCCCAACTCCTCGGGAGGTAAGAGCCCTTGGGGACTTGCTGAGCTTCAGAACACTGGGACTTCCAGTCAGCTTCCATCATACACTGGAGTGGAGGAAATACCCCTGGCCAAAATTTTCAAAGCATTTCAACATATAATGGGACTTCCAAGGCAATGTCTGAATGCTCCAATATGAATTAGACACTTGCCAGATCCAAGTGGATATTCTCAAAGCAGCAGGTCCCAAAAATATGCTCCTAGAGGACCAGGTTACCACTTATGATGTTCAATTATCCCTTTCCTAAAATACTGAAGGAGTGGGATACACTTTTTTTTGTGATAAAGCCTTTCAGATATACCATGGAAGCTGCTTCAATTATTAATGTCTTTCCCAGACTGTAGGAATGATATGGGATGTAGTATCACTTTAACTCTTTGATTCCACCCCACATGTTCAGTAAGTTTTTAGCTATTTTTAATTGGTATAAATGGTCTGTCTCACTCCAAACCTTTCCTGCTCCGTATTTTGGGAGCATATGGCTCTGTAACAGAAATGCTGAGCAAGGAAAGCAGGACAAACAGACAAAAGGCAACAACAAAAGCCACACCATACTTGACCTCAAGCATTTTGAATCATTTACAGAAGAGTTCAGAAGAAATCTCCTTCTGAAGTGTCAGTGACTGATGTGAACAAAACCAGACATTACAGAAAGTCTGCATTTGAAACCACATTAATCTATACTTACCTGGGGTTTTTAATTTCCTTTGCTCTGGCCTTAAACTCTTTAGGGTTCATAAAATACATAAACAGCTACATACAGTGAGGTGAAAACCAGAAAAAAAGCATTTTAATGATATTCATGTACGTGGTGCCATTCCCTGAAATGCACAGTTAATTGCCTGCCCCCAGTAAATATTTTTCCTCGGGACTAATTTGTATTTCTGTTAGTAAAAGAAACGAAGTTAAAAGATGGAAAATTACATTACATGGCAGAAACATGACTGTTCAATAGGGAGTAATGAAATATAATCCAGTCTAGTGTTATTCTATAACCACACTACTGCATGATTTATAAGGCAATCTGTATGTTTGTTGGCAAATAACAGATCACACTCTATTAAATTAGGTTATTCTAATTTACTACAGAGATCTACAATCAAGCATTATTCATTGTTAAATGATTCTTTTTGAAACACTGGTGGATTGATATTGAATATAAAGTGATACCGTCAAACAGTGTTTACTTCATAATCAGTGTGGATAAACTGACTGGATTGAGCCTCTATTGCACATTCCTGAATGAATTCTGGTTGCTGAAGGTTTCCAACAGCTTCACATTTTCCATCATGAAAAGCATTCTGGTAGCAGTTTTACTTGTATTAAGAAACAGAATAATTAAAGGAAGCATTTCAAAATGAGGGGGGCACCTAAATTAGATGTTTAAACCCCTACACAGAGTTCAATCAACACCTCTGAACACAGTAATCAGTAATTTTATGGGCTGTATTGATAAGGACATGCAGAATCTTGCACTTCTGCAAGATCAGATGCAATGACACCTTCCAGGAAGCCCTTTATGTATTTTGATGCCATTTTAACTCTCTTCAGTTTCAATATGCTGTTAGAGTAGATAAGAGCTCCCTGTTTTCACCATTATTAATCACATTTTGAGATGCAGATTCTCAGTCTTTGACCCTAATATGCACTTAGCTTGTAAAACACTTCCAAGTCTTGGAATAGAAAAGAGACATAAAACCCCATCAGAGGCTGGGAGTGTTCTCCAAAATCTGCTGCTGGCCATTCCATGGATTCAGTTTGGCCATCTAAGCACTCCCAGTGATTTTCTTCAGGCCTCCAGCTCCTGGCCTGTATTACAGCTCAGTAAAGAAGAATTAAACAGAATGAGCATCATTCCAATTAACATTTAGCTCTTCCTCCACCGCTGTTGCTCCAGCTTTGAGCTGTGCTTTGCCACACTGGCACAGAGCTGGAATGAGGCAGCAGTGAATCAAGGCCTGAGAGTGTTCACTCCTTAAAAAATCTGGGCACAGAAACACATGGACTTCTCCAAAATGTTATGTTAATAATAATAATAATAAAAAAATCCTAAGAAGGAAAATTAACATTTCAAATAAAAGCACCACTAGGAAAATTACTTCACAGCACAGAAGGCAACCTTTACTCCCTGCTATACCCACAGAATTCCAGATCTAAGGATGGATTTTGGTCCTAACAGCCAAAAGAGTCTTTGACTCTCTGCACAAAGTAATAGTGCTCTGCTGCTTGGACCTCTTTAAAAATAGGTTTGCCTGCTTTGAGGAAAAAAAGCTCTCTCAACCACAAAAGATAAACTTAGGTCACTGTCCCACAAAACTCTAAGAACCGTGAATGCTGAGGAAAGTTCAAAATTCATAAAGAACCTAAGAATAACTGGATCTGGTCACTTAGAATCATTAAGATTGGAAAAGATATGCCAAGAATATAATTCCAGTGTTTTCTTCCCCCTAGAGAAAATCCTTCAGGTTTGGAGGAGGTTTTGAGTTGCGTATCAGCTGTGCTGCAATTTTCCTGCTCCATTTGCAGAATTTTCCAGAATCTCGAGATAATCAAGATTTCTTGCTTCTTTTACATATACACATAATCTAAGTAAAATAACCAGCAGTTCCATAACAAAACAGCTGAAGAACTGGGAGAGAATAAAGCTGGAAATGTTTGTCTTTAACAGTGAAGCAATGAAAAGAGATGTTCTCCCTGCGTTGTCACATGCCTGTAATGGGGAGGAATTATCCTTTATGTTTTAGAAAGGAGAAAACCTAACTTCCAGAGATGTCTTCATATTTACAATAAAAAATATCCATAAAAATTAAGGGAAATTGAGGGGAAAAAATCTGTATTTCCAGTGAGTAAAGATATCGAATGGGTAGTTTTAAAGGAGCTGGTGGCTTAGGAATATTCTATATCATTACTGCTGGTTTTAACAAACCTTGAAAAGTGGGTGAAGACATCAAAAGAATTGTAGATAGTTTCTAGTCTCGAAATATTTGAGCAATGAAAATAAAATGACCTGTGAAATTCTAGGCCAGCTGAGCTGACAGCACTCCCAAATTAAATGATGCAATGTCTGTGACAGACTCCATAAATAGAGGAAAGAAATGCAGTTAATGGTAACCAAAGGGCTGTGTGGGTTAAAGTATTTTCAAAGTAACCTACATCATATTTTGGTATGATTAAACTTTGAATTGCTTAAAATAATGCTGTGGGTATAATTGGATCTTTGAAAGGCCTTTTGCTTAGTAATACATGACAGTTTGATTAAAAACTCAGTTGACACAAAACTAACAAGACACATACACAGAAGAATTCCAGATTCTCCAGCAGCTGCTTCCAGAAGTGCATACACACCCCCAAAAAATCCCTGCTCAACAGTGAATTTCACAGCGGGGTCTTGGAGAAACCATTTGGAGGCTTCACAATATTAATATTTCTACTGAAACCTTGGAAAGGAAGTCACTCATTTGATCAAACTGGCAGAAAACAATTGGGAAAGTGGCAAGTGATTGATATCTAATTAGCTGCTAAAAGTCACAAATGTAGATTTAATTTTGGCCAGATCTACAGCAGATGATACCTAATTACACAGAAAGGAACTTTATTCTCTGCAGGATCCCAGGCAATCACTCCTTGAGTACACAGAAAGGAGGAGACTGATGAAATAGGTTTAATTATCATATTCAGTTTATCGTCTCTCCACGGTTTTGGGACACTGAGTCCTCTTCTCAATGCAAGAACAATACTGAGGAACTGGGAAAGAATTTTAAAAAACTCAGTAACAAAACCCATCTTTTATGGGAAAGACTCAGCCAACTGTGGTTTTCCCACTTCCAAGTGAATGACTAAAACATGAGTTGACTGAAATCAGCAAGTACATGATAACAAAATTCAAGTTCCACAGGTTAGACAAAGATAAAACAAAACTTAAAGCCCGAGAGATGAAGCAGGTAATTTTAGTTATTAATTAGCTGAAATTATTTATTTAGCAGTTCTATTAATTAAAACAAGAACTGAAAGATTGATTCTATTTCTTGAAATCAATACTGGATGGTTTTGTATTAACTATTGGACCTTTTTTTAGTGCACATCAATTCAGGGAGCCTGTGCATCAGTTATGCAGGAAGGCAGCTTAGATGATAACAACAGCTCCTATTGACCTTGAAAGGTGTGAATACAAAAAAATTAGTGTTAGGAGCTATTGATAAATGGAGTTTGGGCTGGCTCACTTTGTACAGATTGGGAGGAGCAAATATCATTTATTTTACACGTGGAATAAAGAACCTGCAGCCCTCACCTGCTCTTGATTTGAACACCTTTAGCAGGTGGCTCAGGCACTGCCAAGCCCTGAAGGCTTTCTGTGAATTCTGGGTGCATTGATGCTTCTCCTCCTTTCCAAAGGGAGCTCACACTTTCCTGGACAGGTACACATGCTCTTATCACACCTCAAAAGTCAATCAACAGTTCCCAGAGAAAATAAGGCCACAGTTATGCAATGATGAACCTGGATGGTAAATCAGGACTATGGATTTCTCAGACTGTATTCTTAATGCGACAGAACATTTCCCTCTCAGCTGTGCTCAACAGTAAACCCATTCCTACACACACGAGAGGCATGCAAGGAAAAGATCTTATTCATAATATTACATCTTACATTTCTGTGGCACATTTCATGTATAAAACATGACCCTGATAGAGAGAGCCAGTGCAAGAGTGGCCTGTTTGCTATTCACATGCTCTCTTCTCCATGGAAGGAGCTGTCTGCTATTTATCAGCCCTACTGAGCAATGGCTGAGGGTCTGTTTTAGTCACTCACTTCAGAGTGCTCACAGGGTTCTTGCTAGCTACAGTCCATTGTGAGGAAACTGTCCTATATATGTGAAAATCTCTCTATCTCTCTCAAAAGTATTTATCTGGAATGTAATGTGGTCACAATGATGCTAAAAATGAATCCGTAGCAACACAGAGAAAATCGTATTGTACTTGTCCTTTCCTTGCTATTTGTTTTCACATTGGACTGCAATTAACTTACTCCTTTATACATGATGAAAACTTAATTCATTCTGGGGGTAGTTGTGCTTACAGGTGCCCAATCCACTGAACAACCACCCTCATCTGCATTTTTTCAATTACAGGTGAGAAACCCGAGGGATTCCCAAGTCCATTGGGTTGTATTTAACAAAGGCTGCCACATCCAAGGAAAGCAGAAAGCACAAAAATACAGCAATAACTATGGGTATCTTCTGTCTTCTCTGGACTATTGTCTTTTTAAAACACATTACCAACTGCTCTATGCTAATTTGCAAAAGCAGAAGCAAATAAAAATACTCCCAGAACTGACATTCCCAATAAAAGATAAACAGGTATAACAGAAATGCATTTCTACATTTGCTTTAGTTATTCCTGGTAAATATTTTAGTATTTTAGAAGCAAAAGGATAAAAGACAAAATGATATCCTAATTAATTTGCTTTGAGAAGAACACTTAATGTGAAAGCTCATATTTTAACAACTGAAATGGTGAAATGACAAAAAGACAATTGGAAACAACTGAAAGTTAACTAATTACCTAATTAATTTTCTGGAAAATAATTATTACTGGTGTCTCTCCAGCCTGGAGGTCCCAAAGGTGCAAATTACATTTTTGAAAGATATTAGGGTTTTTTCTATACAACAAAAGCATTTACAGTCAATAAATTATTTCTCCAATGCTATTGCTATAAAAATTACAATTTTTCTTGTAGTTACCAAATATAATGTAGGTTATTTCCTCAGTAGTTAACATTTAATTTATATCTTGTTGCATTCCTTTCAGAATTTAATGGGAAAAATTATTTTGGCCATAACAAAAAAATCTTTAGGAATATTTAATTTTCTTTTTCTGCTCAATATCTGCCATTTCACAGGAAGAAAAAAATGCCAAACCAGAACAATTCTTACCAATCACCAGAAACTCTGCAAGGACAATCAATCCTGTACAGCACTGAAGTTTTAAAATTCAATTGCTTTAGCATTTTTTTTCATGCTACAGCAATGTCTCAGAACTTTCAGAGTTTGCTGTTGAATTAAGGTATTTGATAACAATCTGAATGCCAAAATATCTGGAAAAATTCTACAGGACAAGGAAGAAATCCTCAGTGAATAAAGCTAAAAGAGTTTTGTAGATGGAGACAGAATTTCACTCCACGGATTTGGTTGTTTATGCCACACGTTTTCTTTGCTAAGGTGGAATGGAGAGGAGGAAACTCTTTCTACATCAACCTAGAGCCAAGAAACACAGCAATGAGTCTTCTGCCACGATGGCTTGAGGGTTTTTTCTTCCAAATCTTCCTCATTCTGCACAGAACTGATGTCTGGAGGATGATGCCAACGATGGAATGTCCTGGACAAAGAGCAGGATTGAGTGATGCCCATCCCAATTCCAACACCACCTGAAGCAAACTTAGCACAACCACATTTACAGCTTCAAAACCATTCTGCCCCATGGAATTTGCTCTGAGTTTTTGGATGATGAAGAGGAAACAGAATTTCATATGACTGATTTAAATCTAATGTTCAACAAGATGCAGCAAGATGAAGTCCAAACTCTATCAGAGGGCAGAGGCAAAACTCCAACTATAACTAAAACATTTTATATTGCCAGGAGGACTCCTGAAGAAAATCAGAGTAGGAAGTCTGTCAAAACTCAGTATCAAGCCCAATAAAAAAGCAATTTACACTAATTTACACAGGGATTCACATGCCAGAAGTCCACCCAAGACACAACATTGTCTGAACCTGAGGTCACAGAAAAACATGGACAAGTCTCTGTCAAAAACATCAGTTTACATTGCCATTATCATACCCAATTGCAGCCAAATCTGAAAAAAAGAGGAAAAGAGGATATCTAACTAGTCTGTGCTACTGATCTCCCTGCTCCCAACTTGAGTTCTGACTTGTAATTTACAGATAGAAAGACATTTTAAAAGCCAAAAATAATCTAGGGATCTTTCAGGCTGAGTTTTAGGAGCAAATCTTTTGTTCTTTATCTAGAGAACAGGTAGAATAACAGGAGAAAACATGTCTTTCTAAGACTCTTACCTGAAAGGAGTCCAAATCATGTCTGGTTGGCTGGAAATTGTACTCAGTGATAAAATGCAGGAGACTTTGGATAAGAAAAGAAATCAATAAAGCATAGAAACATTCTGTGCTTTACAGGAGTAAATGTGTTATCTCCTGCTATTCCTCCTGATTTTGTCTCGAAGAAAACGAAATGAAAAGCAGCATAAAGCACTTTTTAAGACTGCAATGCTGAGAAATGTGCTATTTCCCCAAATTCTTTTTTAATTTGTACAAGTGTCAGAGTGGTATTTGTATGTGGTTTATCTCCACATCTTCAGCTGCGAGGATCTGCCACTTTTTGAGGCAAATCTGCTCCTTCAGCTGCTTTCCTGTCTCTAAAGCCAAGCCTGGCAGGTCAGCACAGGGCCACTTTGAAGATAAGTGTTCCATGGGCACAGCTGCTTTTCTCAGGAAAGGGCTTGGAAACAAAGCATCAAACACATCAGAATAAATAAAATCAAATCAAATCCTGTTGGAGAATGTAAGATGATACCAGGACAACTATTGCTTGCTTCCTAACATTTGCCTGCTGTTGTTCATGTATATTTTATGTCTTGTAGAAGCAGATAAAGGCTTACTCATTCAAGATATTGATCATTTCTGAGGTGCTAAAAGGCTTTTACGTCCTTGGAGCTGAGGGTCCTTCCAGTGTTGCACAACTCAAACAGTGAAAACATTCCTTTCTTTGATTCCCCAAGCACTTTTCAGGAGTTTACAACAGTGTGCAATAAAATAAAATCAGAACCCCACAATGGTCTTCAAGGGGAAGCTCCATTTCAGTCACACAGAGCTGGCATAACCATATATAACAAATAATTTCTAATGGAAATTATATATATATATATAAATAATTTTATGCCAAATAAATTATCCATTATTAATTGTTTTATTTAATTTGCCAACTCAATCAATGGTTAAACAACATTCAGCAAGTAACAAGAATTCCCTACTAGAAGGAATTTTTTCTTTGGTCTATTACTGAGCAAGCAATTTGTAAATGCATCTGTTCATTACATTTTAAAACTTTAGCTAACACTAAAAGTCATTAAAAACCATCAAAACAGGTAACAATTACCTGTTCTTACTTACTGAAACCAGAACAAAATAGAAACATTTGTAAAGGCAATTCACAGGGACAGAACGAGCAAAGATGACAGCAAATTGAGAATAAATTGGAATGAAGAAAACCTTGCTCTGAATTCTAAGGGCTCATTTTTAGTACTCATGTTTTATTATGCAAATATTCTTTAAGGATGAAAAGAACCTTTTGAGGTCATCCAGTGCAATGCCCTGTTGAAAATTTGAATTACATGAGGTTGTTCTGGATTTTGCTCAAGTTCAAGTTTGTCCAAGGATGGATAATCTCCCACACATCTGTGCTAGAGAACTCCACCCTGCCCTTGAATTTCACTAACCTCCAGTTAAAACTTTTTTACTTTATATATAACTGGTATTTCCCACATGAAAACCTGTTTTTATTGCTTTGCCTGTCCCTATGATCACAGGTCTGGATCTGATTCTTTAGATCCTCCTCAGAGGCAGTTGTAGACAACAATATCTTCTGTGAGCCTTCTCTGTATGCATGCAAATGTATCTATGACTTTTGCAGACGATGCTGGCAATCTCATTTTCACTGCTAAGAGAGCATGTGTCCTATCTGAATGAGGAAAAAAAAAGAATAATTGTGGAAAAGGAGGAAAAAATATTAATTCCTGACAAATTTTTAATAGCTCCCTGAGATTGTTTAAGTCCAGTACTATTCTCTAGAGAAAATACCTGTGTTAAGGATTCCTAATTTACTTGGAGTCTCTTTTCTTTTGCAACTCAGTACTTCAGGTATTATTTTCCCTGAGCAACAAATGCAGAAATACTGCTCTCCTCAATGATCCAAGAAATTCAAATGGTTCCTGTGCTTCTCACCTCATGACAACCATCCCTCCACAAAATCAATTAATTCAACCACATCTCCAAATCTTACCACTAATCCCGAATTTACCTAAAGGGAATGAAGGTACCGACTTCAGAAGAATGGTGGAATGAAAAAGCATTTCCAATGGCTCTTTTCCCACAGAGTTCTTATTTAAATAGTGTACATTAGTCAGGATTACCTACAGACCTGACTGTACTTAGTTGGCGTCAGAAAAATTCAAACTGAGTGTAAATATTAGTCATGATCCACCGTGGCTGGTGTCATTTGAACCCCCAGAATCTTATTCAGATGCCTCTTATTAAACAATTTCTCTTGGAATGAAAACAGGAAAAATAGGGCTGTTCATAAACCCCACAGATTGGGTGTGTTTGGTGATCTTGTCAAAGTGTTCAGAGTTTCCATTTCTACACAGTAAATCTCATCCTGCACTCCACCTACCCAATTCCAGGTTCTGGACCAAAAGATTCCAGACTCCTTTTGTGCTTGGTGAAGAAGACCAGGAACCATGGAGCACCTGAGCCCTTTCATGGGTTCTTTCTCTACAGAGATGGGCCAGAGCATCTCAACTTTTAAATTCAATTTAGAGATCCAAAATTGCATTAGAATCCTAGAGATGGTACAGTGAATCTGGGCAGGTGGCAACATCTGCAAAAAAACTCTCCTTAGATTTGTCCTAGTGGTCCAAGAATTCAAACAATTTAATGAATGTTTTCGAGACTGTTTTCATTAGTTCTCCTCCTTTGGTCTCCAAAAGTGTCAAATGGGTGAAAACCACAAACCACACAAATCTCTCCTACCTCCAGGAACTAATGAGATCAGAGCCTCAGGACACAAAATGTACCTAGATAAATACTCCTTATAAAAGCAATTTAAATATTTCAGTTCAGAAAATATTAGGCATCAGCTAAGTTCACAGAAAGTTGATATCACATATCAAATACAAACCCTCAAAAGAACACCAAGGCTCAATTTTCTAACTCTGTACACATGGTTTAATTCTCCTGTTTATGGCTCTGTACTTTTTAAGGTATTACCAATCTAAGCAGTTTTGTCTACCTGAAATAAGAATAATTGCCCTCTGGAAATGGCTCCTGAGTTCCCAATAAAGGAAGCCTCGAGTGAACATCTCAGATGCAGATTTACACTTGGCTAGATGAGTCACTATTCACACAGCAACAGAGATGACAGCAAAAACCCCTTCATAATTCAATTAAAATCTTGCTGAATAATAAAATAATCAGTTTCCATTACACCAGAGACCTACTCTCATCTTTTTGCACAGCTTGAGTGGAGGAGCCTCCCACTGTTACTGCAGGATTTTGTTCTATCTTTTTCAAACCACACTTAACTTGAGTGAAGTCTTTCTCCTGCTGTATTTTGGTGGGGGCAGTGGTTGTGGTTCATTTGTTTTTTGGGGGTTGTTTTGTTGGTTTTGGTTGTTTAGTTGGTTTTTTGGTTTGGTTTTTTTTGTTGTTTTTTTTTTTTGTTTGGTTTGGTTTTTTTTTTTGTTTGTTTTTTTGTTTGTTTGGGTTTTTTTTGTTTCTTTGTTTTAGTTGTTGTTTTTTGGGGGGGTTTATTTGGTTGTTTGTTTTTGGTTTGTTTTTTTTTTTTAAATTTGTCCATCCAGAGTGGAAACTGGAATATTGGATGGAAGACAGAGAAATGCTTGAGTCTTGAGGGAGTACATAGTGTTTGAAACCCATCATGATTCTATAGATCTTTTCTGCCTTGAGTGTGGCTCAGCATTATTTGCAGAAAGGAAATAATGACAATATTTACTTCTGTTTCCAGTTTTACCAGGGTACACCATGTGTTTGCTTTAACACACTCAGATGGGACTGATAAAAATCCAAAGGATTATGATTTAAGAGAATCATGTTCAATGTCTTTGAGTGCAACTGCCCCAGGATGACAAAGTCCAGGGTGTTAAGGCAGTCCTGGTTTCCTCCATCCACTACACTCAGTTCAAGTGTTCTGTTGTAAATTCAGACAAGCTGAGGTCAAGGTTTAAAAGGGCTGCAATTGAAATCAACAGGAAGAGTCCTGAATGCTGTGCACTGTCACTGTGACTTCTCCTGCTTAGATAAGATGAAATCCACCCAATTCCTGTTGAGGCAATGGTGTTAAACCAGCCCAAAACTGCAGCAAGAGAGGGCAGGGGGAGAAGCATCTCTGTGCCAGCTGACACGGTTTGGGAACAGATGGTGCATTTCACAGCTCTCCCTCACTTCTCACAGAGAAAAAGAAGGTAAGAACCAGCCCACAAAGTTTTAATTCAACTTGTAAGAGAAATCAGCCTGGCAAATTGAGAAAAATTGGGCATTTCACATAGCTGCTTTAATCAGACTGAAAAAGGGCTTGATCCTTGATCTTACATCATTAAACTATTGCTCACCCTTTGCCTGAGGAATAAATCTATCATTTAAATGTTGAGCTCCTTAAATATATAGGTGCAAATATACTAGTTAATATATTGGGTTTGTTTTGAGACAGTTGTACACGAGGTGCTTGCAACTATAAATTTTTTAAGGATATCATATCAAAAATTAAGTTTCAGTTTGCCAATAATTTATGAAGATTTAACTCATTTGAATTAGCATGTATTAGAAGAAATTTCTCAGATATTTGCTTTAAAAGTTTTCATATTAAACACTAAATAAAATCAGCTGAAATCTAGGCCTTAAAATAATTTAATGTAATGTACATGTAAATCATATTAAACAAACTTCTTAACTGACTTACACATTTAAGCCTAGGCTATAAAATGTAGGAATCTGTGTACTTCAGACATTTTAATATTTCTTTTTAATCATTGCTGCCAGTAAAATAATTTAACAGGGGAATTAGCTCAGTAAATGTAACATTAGTTTATTTACTCTCCCAGTGTTAAGTTATTCAGGCAAACTCACCACCTGGGGTTACCTGGACAAAAATTTGTTATTAGAATTGGCACAGACAGATTTCAGGTTAATTATTGCAACACTTCATGTGATTTGGAATCTCTTTCCCTCTACAAACTCCCCACTATACAGAAGTCAGCCAACTGCTAATTTGCTCATCTTGCAAGATAAATTTAGAATGCAAATTTCTCGAACACAGAATAATCCGCTGACATGTCTGTTCCATGATATCCCCTCAGTGCTGATCACTGTCTCTAATTCACCATCATTACTGAATGACACCAAGTCTGACTCCCCTTTCCCAATCCTTACACCACTCTGAAGAAGAGTTTCTCTCTCTATGCCACCAAAATGCTTTTGTATCATTGAACTGAGATGAGAGCACTGTACAGTTGCTCCTTGTGTTTCATCAATTCCATGCAAACACTGAAGTCTCCTGCATTATGCAGGAATAATTATGTGCTAAGACAAATTGATAAACTCATCAGCAAAGGATGTGCTTAGGATCTAAATTAAATTTTACCTCCAAACATTTGCCTCTGAAAAGAACAAGCTTCAAATCATCCTTAAGAGCAGCAATTCCAATAAAGTTTTCCCAGTGAAGCATTAGAGATTGACTAACCTGTTTTTCCTTTTCCTTTCCTGAAAAGATTAAAGTTTGCTGGTGAACCTAAATTTCCTAGGCAAGTTGGTGGCTTTGCAAAGGAAGATTTGGAGATTTCAGTGTTTGGTTTACTAAAGGAATATACAATAGTAATAAAACTCCTGGTGCACATTATTCAAAGCTAGAAAAGCTACCACCTGCCAGGGAGACATTTTTATATCCTTTGTCGCTGTTTTTCTCTTTGACAGGGAGGGAAACAACCATTTGTGAAAGTTTTGGTAGGTAGCTTTGTAAACAAGACCCTCACCCTCTCTGAATTTCACCCAGATTTCCTGTGCATTGGTGCAAAGAGCATCCCTGAGCCAACAGGGAGGAATCTCTCTCCATCACTGTGGACCAATTCCCAGCACAGGCCGCTGACTGGAAGATGGAGTGGTTTGCATCCTTATCCCACTGCTCAAAGCCACCTGGTCACCTGAAAATAGGATTAGTGCAGCAATCAGCCTCTGGACCACCTCTGCTGGGAAGGCTGGGACTGCACTCTCTTTCTTTGATTTATCGAGGACGAGTTGCTGCCTTTAGTGCCTCTCACTGGGATATGACAAGACCCCACATGAAGCTGATAAAGAGCTTTAAATGAACAAGAACAGCAAGATTTGTAATATCCCTAGGGCCCAAAATCTTCATATGATCCTTCTTCTGCCCTTTAGTATGAGAGCTCTGACATCTTGACAGCTTTAATAGATACCCAGGAGGCAGAACAAGAAAGGAAGGTCTTCGTAGTCCATCTTGTCTTTTTTAATATGCTGAGGGATATTAAAAGAGTGAAGCAGTAATACCTGGGGCCGAGGGAAATAGGTTACAAGACAATGCTTTAAAGTAAAATCGTAACATTTAGGTAGTGAGACAAAAAACACACCAAGAAATTCAGTCAGCAGTATCCCTGCCCATCTCAAGTTCTTATCAAAGAAAAAGAAAATCAAATGCTTTGATTTATAATTTCAAAGGTTAAGTCTGAGTTACATCTCCTTTGGGTTTTCTGATTAATTTTATGTCTTCTACAATTTACCTTTGAATTTTATTTCATCTATAAAATAAGTCTTATTATTGGCTTATTGTCAATACGCAGCTTCATAAATATTCTGGAAAAAGTGAATAAAAAACAGTAATAGAGAATATATTAAAAAAAAAAATCCTGTCCCATATAAACAGCCATTATCCACAGTTAGTAATGACAAATATATAAATAACACCACCTATCTTTAACCATAAAAAACTTCAGGAAAATTATGGCTTGGCACTGTAATTAAATATTGTAATTAAATTAATAGAAGTTTAGCAACAGAGTTCAAGGGGAGCAGAGCCTGCATTTTCACAGAGCAAGATAAACATTGAAGGACCAGTTTAACCATCAGCCAATGGACCACCTCTGCAGAGAAACGTGGCCATTGCTTTGCAGGTGAAGTTAACTCTGGGGCTCCGGGACAGGGAGGAAAGGCTTCTTTGCTTCTTTGACTAAGACAACACATGCAATTAACTCTGTGAGTCCTACAGTTAATTAAAAAAAAAAGAGAAGCTATCAAGAAAATCCCCCATTCTCACATCTCTTCCCTCCACCCCCAGACCTCTAAAGACATAGATGAGACAGGAGGTTACTCACCGTTGAGGAGTCACCGCTTCCAGCCTCAAGCGTAGCTCCCTCAGCACAGGTGGGTGGGTGGGTGGAAAGTTGACTAGCCCTGCCCCCATCTATGACATCACACTCTACCTCATAAAAGGTAGTGAAAGTGCTCTGAACTCCAGTCTGATTTCCGAGAGATACAGAAAAGAGATAGTGAGAGAGAGAGCAAGAGAAATATTGCGCCGTAGCGTAGAGGTGAGGAGAGGGGAGCGTGTGCTGAAGGAGCTATGCTTGGCCAAGGACACAGGGCCTCCTCCACGATGAGTAACCCCACTGGCTGGGGGCTCCTCTCGCTCCTTCCCACAGCACAGGGTCAGCCTGACAGCCCTGCAGGGCTTGCTCATTCAAAGGGGGGAAATTTTGGCACCTTTTGATGACAACCAGGGAGGCAGAAAGCTCCATCCCGATTAAACGCTGACTGACATCAGACCGGGCGTGAATTTGGTGAAGAGATTGCCAAATGATGCTGGTTTAGGTGTGGTTTTGTACAGCCAAACTGCACAAAAATGTCCACACAGCTGAAAATTCCAGTGATTGCAACAGGAATTACACTTGTGCCCCTCAATGTGGGATAAATATCCAATTCACACCTGTGGATTGACCCTCGAGTAGAGTAATCCAGAGGGTTGGGCCCCCTACTCCACTGCATGAAGCAAAAGAATTGTGGGGTTTTTGCATTGAAAATGAGAACTGACAAACTGTGCTGAAAGAACAAGTGAGGGAAGTATAAAAATTTCTGGGCATACATTTATTTACAGAGCACACTTTCAAGTTCCAGAAAATATCAATCAAATTGCAAAGAGGTGATGCTTTTAAAGAAGGACATTTTTAGACAATGACACCTGTACAGGCTGAGGCACACTTTTATTTTTTTTCCAAAAAACATCCCAAGGACTGAAACTGGAGGGCTTAAAATGGGATATTCTGTCTAATTTCTTGTAAATGGTATTTTTATCATCCGAATTCTGGAAAAGCAGGTTGGGGAGTAAACATAATTGCTTATATTATCCACTGGGATTTTCTTAATAACCTAGCTGTAAACTAAAATTGAAAAAAATAGTGTATTTTTTTCTGCTGCTAAACTTAACTCTATTAAATAAAACTGCTTAGAGGATGGGGGACTATTCAGTGCCAGTAAAGACTGCAAACATAAGATCCTGCCTTTTGGAAGAGGAAAAATAAATACTCCTTAAATCTCTTTTAAGGCTATGTATTATAAGCACACAGAGTTAATATTGATGCTTTCCCTCAGGCTTTTTGGTGCTACAAGGATCGTGTGAATTGTAATCTAATCATGATTAGTTTTTCTGTCTTAATAATGATTAATGTGCATTCCCTGCTCTGTCTCTGTGTTCTTTCTCTCCTTTCCTTCTATTGAAGAAAGGGAGAGTGTGACTCATGTCTAGTACAGTCACTCCACCTAACAACAAAAGTCAAGCATTTTCCTTCTTAACCTTCAAAACTTTTACCATCATCCTGCAGTATCTGCAGCTGTTGCTTTAAACCAGTGCATTTGTGGAATTAAAAACTCAACAAATGGGTGCCCAGTGGGCGAAATGAAGAGTTATTGTGGCTGTTAGAGATGAAATGTAACTGCAGGAACACAATGCAAAACTAGGCTGCAGCTGAGGAATGCTAAGTGATGAGTGCTGTTCATAATTTAACTGTTTTCTCTTTACAGCATCTCTTGATTACAAACTATTTTCACGTTTGAAGACAGAGAGGAGGAAAACCTCTGGTCCCCTGTATTGAATTGACTCCTTATTAATATTTATGTCTAATGGCCTGCTAAAGAGAAAAGAAAAATCCAATTTTGAAAGGCTTTTATGGTAAAAAGTACCAAGCAGTATTCAGTGAATTCATAACCTCTGGCTTGACTACTGCACCACAGTTGTTTTTGCCAAATAAAGTAGGAACATATTTCGAACTCCTGTGACCACCAGACCTCATGAGGCCTCAGTGAAGTTGCTACTTCTGATAAAGAGAAGGATGTTCAGAGGATATTACCTTAAATATGAGAAAAATTACACATGTAACAGCAGCTCTCCTAAAGAAAGAGTTTAGAGGGACAGAGTTAAATTGTCTTTTATTGGGATGAAATCTATGGAAATAGCACAATTAAATCCTGGAAGAAGACTGAATAGGGCCAAGGATATTCTCTAGTGAAAAGATAAGAAATATGGAGAAATATGGAAAATCTCATCATGATAATGTGATATAAACAGTTCAATAGACTGGGTAGCAGATTATACCCCAGATGGTATTTTGGGGCTAGTACTGCTTAAATCTGAAATCTTGTTTTGACCTGCTTAGTATGATTCCTGTAGTTCATAAAGAGAATATAAAGTGAAGATCTAAGTTAAGACTGAATTATGAACACAGACTAGAACACATTACTGAATAAAAGCAGAGAAAGGACACACCTCATGAAAACATTTTAAAAAATTATATACATTCAAGAAAGTGCAGAAATCTTAAAAATGCTCCAAGAAACACAATTAAGATTAATTAAATGAATGCAAGGAAATGCAAAGAGACAGTAAATTAAGACTTTAATATCAAATATTTTCTTAAGGGATGTAAGTTAAGCCCAACAGCATAAGAAAAGTACGTGAATGCTGGTCAAGTAATTAATTTAATCACTTGCACCCAGGCGCCAGAAATCAGCTTGAAGTGAGGGTCCATGTTCAGTCTGACCTCTAAGGATCTGATGGAAAAACAATCCCAATGTGCTTTCTTTCTTGCTTAAAAGGATGAACACGTGGTGGGAAAGGCAGGCCCCACACAGGGACCTCTGGTGCACAGAGAACCAACCCTGCAGAATATTTCCCAGGCTGGTTCAGACACAGAAGGTAAAAAAGGATGGACTGGAAGGAATTAAAGGAGAGCTGGAAAAGGCCATGTAAAAATGCCAAAGTGACACATATCATAAAAGTCTGAGAGCTTAACACAGGCACATCTCTGACCCAAAGAGGGCCAGCTGCTGTAGGGCACCAGCGTGATGGATAAGTGGGAGAATCTTTTTTGTACATTATCTGTCAGAGTCAAGGAATGAAGAAATGTGGAACATCCTACCTGAACCTCAGCAAAGCAGTAACTTCTCTAACTTTTTGACAGTGAAAGTGTTGAATCCAGTTGCAGGTATAAAAAGGGATGAAAATGTTTCTGCAGTCTTTTGGCTCAGATATTGATGCTCTAATGCAGTTTTACAGAATTCTAATTTGGTCTTTGATGAGATGTAGGACACATTACTTGTATACTTCATCTCAGTTTCCAGACATACTATTACCTAGCTGGTAACCCAGTTCATGAGATTTTGATGATGTATTAGTCAGAATCAGAAAGAACTGATGTTAAAAGAAAGCTTTTGAGAATATCTAACAGTGAGAGGTGATTGATTTTTCTGATACTGGATAGGTTTTTACTTTGCCTTCATATCAATGTTGTAAATACATTATACAAAAAGAACTCTTTGTTGAAGCAGCTGCTTATCAGTCATGTAAGATTAGATGTGATAACAGAACTATTCTTCCTTTGTTTCTACAAGATACATAAATAATAATCTTAATAATATTACGTCCCACGTGTGGAAGAAAGTGTTTCAGAGGTTAAAGATAAAAGGCAACTTTTAACCCTCCTCACTCAGTTTGCTCTCTTCCTAAAGGCCATTATGACCTCCCTCATTTAATGGAAACACATCTCTTTTGTGAATTTCATTAAAGGCTTTGTTGTAAGCTGTTCTGTTCAGTATTTGCAGTCGATTTTGCTCAGGCTGGAAAAACCTGTTGATGTTTTCCCTTGAGGGCACATCTTGTCTGTGAGTAGCTCTGTGTGTGTGTTACTTGTCTGCAGTTCAGGTTGTCAAGAAATACAATTACAGTCAAAGTAACTGATGAGTCTGAACTTTAGTTGGTGTTCTTTTAATATCTGCAAAAGCACCATCTGATTTTTTACTTTTAGAAGTGGAATTTAGTGTCACCACTTTCCAGCTCAAGGAGTTATATAATTGCAAGAGCTACAAGATGTACTTCTGTATAAGAAACATAATCCAAAATCTCCTATTGTGGGTTAAATCTGTCATTATGGAAATTCAGTCCCCATAATTCCATGTGCAAGAAACAAATCTCATTTTCATTCATGGCCTTGGGATGAACCTATTATCAAATCTATGCATTAGGGAGACCAACTGAGAATACCCCAGGGGAAAGGAATTCTTATTTAATACAAAATGGTGACATTTGGTCTCAAACCATCTCTTTTAAAGGCAATAAAACAGGAAAACATCAGATAGCACCAAAGTCCTCTCTATCTTCATAGAAATTCTTACAGGAACAATCCTTTAGGACCATATCTTAGGCTGTGTTAGAATGGTCTTTGGGCCTTGCTAATTATTGCAGGGCTGGTATAATTTGTGTAGCACAAAGCCATTATATTCCCATTTTCTTCTCAACTCATGCAGCATGGCATGGAATAGGAAAACAGGCTGAAATGAAGCTGTAACTACTATAGCAGGCAAACTTTGAATTTTTGAGTGGCTACTATTTTTAAAGCAAAAGCAGTGTGTAATGAAGCATGTACAATAGGATTTCTTTCAATTCTCTACCCTTTTTCTATGGTCATATTTGTTTCAAGCCTCAGTCTTGAATCTGTAACATTTTATGTTGTTGTCAAGGAATTAAATGGCTTAATATTGTTTGGTATCAGAAATGCTTTTCTTTGCAGGAAATTCTTCTAATGAGAGATTTCAATAACTGTAATCTTCACAAATGCATGAATATTAGTCACCTGATAAAGCACAAGAGCATGTTCCCCAGAGCCAAAATGCTTCTTAATAAAGATAAAAATCTGACCTGTCTAAATTTAAACCTACTGAATGCAGACATATAGATGGTGTGTGTGCTTCTTGTCTCCATGAATATATTCTAATGAAGACAAGTGCAGTGTAATTTTGCTTTGCAAATTAAATTCTAGCTAACATCTTTCCATTTATGCAGGATATATAGTTTCATATTTCTGTGTGTTTACACGTACACTCATATAAAATGAGGTATTTTCTTAGTCCTAAAAATAGCCTTACAGAAAAAAATTCTTCAAAAGAACCAAGATTATTGCACAAGAAACATTCTCCTGTTGGATTTTTCAGTTGTGTCTTGAGCTTCATTCATCTGCTTTTCCTTACGTGAACTCTGCCTGCCACCATCCACCTTCTTTGAAGGAACGGCCACACACTAATAAAAATAAATTAACCTTTGCAGAGGCTTCTGCACAGCTTTTTCTGTGGATCACAGTTATGATCCTCCTGATGCCCAAAGCTCAGGCTATGCACTATTATCCAATCCAGCACCTTCCATAAAGGCAAAGCCCTGTGAACTCCCTGACACAGGAACAAGATCCTGCGGGATCTCTCACTTGGCTGAATCAAAACTCTGTACAAATGTCACTTTAAAGAGACCTCTGGAGGGCTCTTGTACAACTTCTAACTTGAAAAGAATTGATTATCGACATCAGATCTTCTCAGCTGCTATGCTGCTTACTCCAGGCTTGAGTCCCTCCAAGGAAACCAGCTGAATAAACTCTGAGTTTCTGGTCATGCTGCCTTTACTGGGATGCATCAGGTAAGCACCAAATAATGAACAAAATTCCTATTATTGTCAAATATTTGGGAGAGGCATTGCAAATGGCTTTAGAGCCACTACAGATACATCTATTTATGCCTCTTGGGTTTTTTTTAATTTATCTTTATGATGTTTCATAGGATAGTTAGGAATTCTTTACTGTTTTAACTTTAAGAAAGCCCTAAGACAGAGCTTCCATAAAATATATCATATATAAGGAATATATGACCATGAGGGATTTTATCAGCACTCATTTTGATTAACCTGCATAACTCACTGGTGCCTTTGTCCTTTAGGAGTAGTAAATTGACTCAGTGTCAGGATGATAAATTTTTTATGTTACCACATCATCAGGTAGTCCCTTCATGGACAGTGTACTGAGGAACATTCTGTGCCAGCAGGAGTTGGATTTGTTCCAGATAAAGGTTTATCCAAACCTCCAAAGCATATATGCTTCATACAGCCATGTATTTTGGAACAGAGTCCAGTTACTGTGGCTCACCCTCACACGTATCAATATATCTGTATACATTCAAACACCTATGCAGAGTTACTTAAACATATCTCCAACCCAAAGTGTCCACCTGAAACATCTCTGTATTGTCCATGTCTTTGATGTCTCCCAAAGCAGATGGCATGAGTTGAATACACAGGGCAGATCAAGGTCTCCCACTTTCCCCACCCAGCCCCAGCCTTCCTGTCCTGGAATCTGTTTTTGCACATTGCCAAAATAAAGACCCTGAGTTTTTATTCTCTCTCCCTGCTTATTATATTAGGAAAGTAGAGATTATTGTGGAGCTCAACCAACTTTATGGTCCTGACTTTATCTCAGTCCTTTCCCAACACTGCAATTCTTTGATTTCATACTCCTATCTTGCTTTTGGTAAGCAACATAATTTCATATCTCCTATTTCTTGGGCTTACTTCCTTACTATTTCCCAAGTGCTGTTCTTTACCCTCTGCTTCCACAGAATCACAGGATTAACTAGGTTGGAAAAGACCTCTGAGCTCATTGAGTCCATCCTATGACCCAGCACAATGATGGCACTGAGTGCCACATCCAGGCTTTCCTTAAACCCCTCCAGGGATGGTGACTCCACCATCCCAATGTCTGATCACCCTTCCTGTGAAGAAATCTCTCCTGATGTCCAACCTAAACCTCCTCTGGCACAGCTCAAGACTGTGCCCTCTTTTACTGTGGCTGGTTGTCTGGGAGATGTGGAGAATCCCTCCTTCCCTGCTGTCCACGGTGCCTTGGCTGTGGCTCAGGGAATGTGTGGTTCCTGGGCTGCCAGTGCACATTGCTGGGTCATGTGGAGCTTCTTCACCAACCAACACCCCCAGGCTCTTCTTCTCAGGGCTGCTCTCAGTCCATTCTCCTCCCAGCCTGTGTTTGTGCCCGGGACTGCCCTGACCCAGCTGCAGGACCCTGCACTTGGCCTTGCTGAACTTCATGAGGTTCTGACAGGCCCACCTGTCCAGCCTGTCCAGCCCCTCTGGATGGCACCCCTTCCCTCCAGGATGTCAGTGGCACCACACAGCTCGGTGTTGTCACGAAACTTGCTGAGGGTGCACTTGATCCCACAGTCCACGTCACTGACAAAGACGCTGCACGGTGCCATCCCAGCACCGACCCTGAGGAACACACTCATCCCTGGGGCCACTTGGGCACTGAGCCCTTCACTACAATTCCTTGAGTGTGACCACCCAGCCAACTCCTTATCCCCTTCTCTACAGCTTAGACACAAGGATATGTGGGCCAGCTGTTCCATTTCTGTTACAAATTTACAGCAAAACTCATTTTGTCACTAGCTGAGCAACCTTTTTGCACCACTGAGAATCCAACGAGAACCAACAGGAACCCAACAGTTTGGTCAATTTACCAACTCTGCCTTCAGGAAACTTTCTTTCACATAATACTTAATTCTTGCCTGGTTCAAGAGAATGAAATCACTCTATTTACCAAACACACCACTGTCCACTCTCTTCAGCATTTTAAATGCAAAGGTCCTCTCTGATTGCCAACTTTAAAAGAAACCAAGGAAAACACCCCAGAAAGGGTGTTTCTGTTTCAGGGAAATGAAACACCCCATCAGTGGCTCTTAGGTAACTGTTTAGGTACCTGCTCTTAATCCAAATTCAATGAAAGATGGCCTTGCTCACTTTTAATGACAGCTGAATTTCAAATTACCTGATTTTTCTTTGAGTCTAAAGAATTAATAAGTAGTAACTTGATACTTCACTCACCACATGACACCAACTTGCTTTTACAGTATAAGGCAGTTTAGAGTGATTCAGCCTTAATTGAAAGAAAAGTAGGACATTTAAGCCATTTTTATTTGATATAAGATCCAAAGGCAGAGTTGTTAGGGAAACTGCTGGTGAGCTCACCTGAAATAACTGCTGGATGCTCACAGTTGCTCTGTGATAAACAATGAGGCTCATTCATATTTGATGAGGACCAGCTCTTTTTGGTTACCTTACTCTTACCTCTGATCACAAATAAACATACAATTGTTTTGCAGTCTGTCCTGTCTATGTTCATATTTTATCCACCCTCCCAGTCCAGGTGTTAGGTCAATTTTCATCATATCCTACCCAAAATTAAGGGGGTGGCTCCAGCCCTTTTACCTTCCTGTTCCTGCCAAACTCCTTGATAAAGTCAGTGTCTTAACTAACCTGTCATGTACCTTCAACAGAATATAGGAATCACTCTCTGGGTATCACAGCTGAGCCTATTATGTTAAGATAAATAGGCCCTGGAAAATAACTGGGAAGTGGCTCCAGCTGAAGTGTGTGTTTGGAGTGTGCTTTAGCAATTGATTCCATGGTTTTGGACAGTGTTCAAAGGCACATGGCTGCTACTCTGTATGACACTGCAGATCTGTCTGGTTCAGGAGTTTAAGACTCTGGCAAATTTTCTGATACCACAGCTGATTTTATCTGTAGAGCTCTAAATCAAACCCAAATATGATAAGGAGCTGCCTTGGAAAAGGGATTTTCTTAAATTCTGCTCAATCTAATCCTGCAGGAAAAACTGTGGCAAATCTCCTAACACAAACAAGAACTTTATAAAATGCAAGCTCACAGCCTAAATGGATAGTAGGAAAATGAGCTGTCTGAGCAGCAGTAAACAGAACAAGTGGATATTTATTCTAGAATAGGAAATGAATATATAGATTTGTTTTATTGTAATTCTCTTGCTAACAGGAGGCAGACAGGAATGCTAGAAAAATAAAGCAGCCCTAGAGTTAGAAGTCTGATTTTTTTTATCCAAATGAGAAACATCATCATTAAAAGCAACTCTATTGAACAAAAGTAGCTCCCACAAAAAGGCAAGGCCATCAGCAAGAGCTAAGTGTATGTAAATGGGATTTACTTCACTGAGAGCAGTGTACTCTCAGCACCTCAGAGGATTCATTCCAACACAATACTGCAAGTGATTATGAAGCAAATATGCATTACCTTAAATAAACCAAAGCAAGAGACAAAGCAAATTATTTTGAAGTGCTTTTACTCTGTAATTTCATTAAAGGAGGTTGTTTATTCTCAGAGGGGAACTAGAAATTGAATATGGAAATCTAAAATTACAGAAACATATATCTGTTTATGGACCAAGGTCAAAGAGAGTTTTATTAGGAACAAGGGTATCATCTACACAGTTAGAAATGTTTTTTAAATCTTCTGCAATTTTTAGTATTAATTTCTTTTGCTTTTATCTAACATCCTCCTCACCATTTTTGGTTACTTTCTTCCCTCCAATCATTTTGGGTTTCCAGGGCTCCTCACTGAAAAATTGCCATCAAGATTTTTCCTTATTTTACTTTTCAAAACTCCACTGGAATCGGGAATTAAGAATCTCACCTTGGAACACAAAGGGCTAAGTCAACATTGGTCTAAATTGTCCTTGCCCTGTTAATATTAACGAGGAATTAGGTTATGTGTGCTAGCTCCCAATTGACAGGTTTTACTTGACTGGTAAAAATAATTTTGTTATCTGCATGGAGGGAATCTGATGGGAAAGATCAAAGGAGAAAAAAAGAGTGGAGGGGAAAAGGAATGGGAGAAAGAAAAGGGAAAACAACAGTGGGTTCTTTACTGAAAAAAATTACAATTCAGGGCCATGACATTTTCTTACTTTTTGATCTGTTTTCCTATTTGCAGCAAAGTCACTGATGCCAAAAAGGACCCTTCATATGCTATGCTAGAATCATATCAATCTATAGAGGAAAAAGCAAACAAGATCAGCTTTATGCTTATTTTCAGAGATAAACCATACTGAACTACTAAATCTTGGGGGGAAAAAAAGAAATAGAAGCTTCATCAAAAGATAGATGGCACATTAAATGTTATGTACACAGTATTTTTGAAGTTGTTGCAACATATTTTTCTCTAACAAAACTGCAAGAACTGTGGGGTGGCTTTCATCTGTCTTTTAGCTTATAATTGGTTTTATGTCTCTTTCCTTTATATATAAACATGCATACACCCACACATAGATTCAAACATACATATGCATACATTCATTTCATTTATAAATATTGATTAATATTCTTAATAATGAAAAAAATTCCAGCAGAGATCCTACTCCCCATAATAGTTCTGAATCGTAAGTCATCTTTTGGATCGATCTGAATTGTCTTGTGGTTCTTTGTAAACACTGTAGTAAATTACAATATTGTAATAATTGTCATGGTGCTTGATATTTACATCAAAAAACCTTAAATATAGCACAGTCACAGAAACTTACTTCTGTAGTCATGGGAAGCTTGAGTTCTGGATTTCTATAGTA
This sequence comes from Notiomystis cincta, assembly GCA_013398075.1. Taxonomy (NCBI): domain Eukaryota; kingdom Metazoa; phylum Chordata; class Aves; order Passeriformes; family Notiomystidae; genus Notiomystis; species Notiomystis cincta. Next base: position 218,957 of record VZRX01011942.1, read on the forward strand.
CTGCTAACATTGTACTGTATGCAAGTTGCCAAATAATGGTATTTCATTTTGGGATAAATAAAATACTGTTTATTTGAAATTGGCTATCCAAGAGAGAATGAAGAAGAAGATGGAAGCAGAAGCAGCAAGTAGACAAGCAGATGTGGATGTGCACTTGGATACCAGACCTCTGGATAGCAAAGGAGCATACAGTACCCAGCGCCCTGAAGATCAACAGCTCAGGAAACACCGTCAGGAAAGCTCTGCACTGACTGTGCCGTGTCAGATCACAAGATAATGCTCTCACAAAGGGATGCACAGGAGGTCAGCTCACTACACCTCCTCCTGTTCAGAGCACCAGCAGAAGAAGCAAGCTGGGCAATCTTCAAATTTTCTGTAGGTCAGTTTTCCTGAGCCTTTGGAGCAGACCCAAATGATCTCCTTGGCTGAAGCTCGTTTTGCCTTTGAGACTGACTGTGAAAAGCCCACCAAACAGAAACACAATGGTGATGGAGCCTGGGAAGCAGCGGGTGCCAACAATGCCAGACTGGAATGATGAACTCAAGCAGTTTGGCCACTTATAAATCCACAACGGATGGGGATGTTCCAGGAACGGGGAGATGCTCGAGGTTCACAATTCAGCATCCACAAACACTGAATAAAGAGACTCCAAAAAAGAAACACACACAACCACAAAAGCCAAGCCGGGAGAAGCACTGATTGGGGGAATTGTTTTAGAGAGATGAACATGACAACTGGATGGGCATGAAAGGCTGGACCCAGATGGCAGGAGGTAAGAAAGGATCGGAGCAGTTACGATGTAGCTGTCAGTGACACAAGGACAGAGCACGCCGCTGGTGCAGGAAAATGGGAGAGGATCTTTTCGTCGCTGTGGGAAGACCAAGGTGTTAAAGTTACATACGTACATACGCCAAGAAGTGAAGGCCAATTGCAGGGCAGATACAGGAACCTTTAAGCAGCTCCTTTTAGGATTGTGTGTATGACTTCAGAATGCCTGATCCAAGAAAGCCTGGTAAATGTTTAAGACCTTCTACAGCGCTTTGCAAAAACAAAAAGTAAAAATGTTACGTGACTGAGAACACTCTCGGTGACTTCTGATACGTTTGAGGAGGGCCAGTGATGCCACTGGGGAATCTCATGGATGGAATGAAGGGCACAAGTTTGTTGTCCTAATAATCTTCGTACTTGATTGGGCTTAAACAATGAAAGGGTGCTTTTTCAAAACCACATTTGGAAACAATTTGTTTCAAGCATCTTGGGTCTCACAAATCACTGTTGTTTTGAAAACACTCAGGAGAGTGGAATATGTTACAAATTTACATACATATGGTCTGTACTTGAGTTAGAGGATAACATGGGGCTAAACTAAATGTGAAAGAAAAACCAAAATCATGAAGAGCAGTCACTGCTTCTGCTTAGTTCTAGCATACTCCCAGAGGCTCAAAGGCCAACGTAGGAGAAGGAAAGAAAAACTATTAAAAAAATGTAAAAATCTTATAATATTACTGCTTCCTGTCTTTATTTCTACAAAAGGTTGTGTGGGAGGAGTTTGTAGTGTCCATAATATCTGAGATAACTGGGTGGTATTAGAGTATATAATCACTGTGCTTGCAATAGTACTTGAAAACAGCACATGCATCGAAATTTAAAATATTTTGCTGGCCTTCCAGACTCTTTTGCTAAACCTAGTGTGCATTGGAACCTGAGTGAATGAATGCCATTAGTCATCACCATCTTAACAATATGCACTTCATACAGAGTTGGCTTCTGCACAGAGGAAGGAAATTACCACTACTAACAAAGGAAAGAAGATTTATAATGAGCAAATATACAAAAGCTCCAAATAATTATAATATTCACAGCTTGGCAATGACTTTCTAGGCTATGAAATTACTTTCCTTTTGGAAGAATGAAGATTCTACAAGGTTAGTATAAACAAAGGGTAATTGGAAAATCAAATTGCTCTACACAAATTACTGTAAGGCCGAGAATAATGGTGATAGAATTTAAAGAAAAAACTTGCTTATGAATCAGTGGATTTTTGTTTTGTACATTATTGCAATCAAAAATGCTCCCTTTCAAGTGCTACATGGGAAACAAATGGCTGAATGCAAATGCCAGCTTACCCCTGATACAATGAGTTCTCCTCCCAGGTTCTGAACTTCTGCCTTCACTTTGCTGCAGATATTGAGCTGGTGGCAGTACAGGGCAATGCGCTGCAGGTAGGCCAGCAGGTCCTGCTTGCAGGCTGAGTCTGGGCACTGCAGGCAACAGAAATACTGTTAGATGTAGCTGAGCTCGTGAGATTAGAGCAGGTGATCAGATAGTGGCAATGTGGGTGTATTAGCTGGATCTATTCCACTTTGTCTTTACATGGATTAAGTGTGAAAACTCAAATTCTACCTTTCATTTAAGATTTATGAATTTCAGCCTAAAGATGCACTCTACCTTTCTGTAAAATGAGAAGCCTCTTTATCAGCATTATGAAAATAATAGTTTTAAATTACACTGGGCATTAATTTATGGGGTTGTACTGAGCAGCCAAAAGACCAGGTTTGACATAAAACTCCAAGCTGTCTGCTGGATGTCCAATTTAAACATCCAACATGGACCAGCCCAGACAAACCCAGTCCTGACTGGTTACCCCACTCTAATGCCAACTCTTGTCTGCCTGGCAGCTCCCCTGGCATTTGTGCAGACATTCAGAGAATCAGATTAGGTCAAATGTGCTGGATGCTGAGAGGGTTTCATAATCAATAGAACTAGAAAAGGCCCCAGCACAATTTATTCATAGTCTCTGGGACTCTAAATAGAAACTGCAGCATCCCCCACAATATCAGCAGCATATCAAACACCAGCCTTGTAGTTAATATTCAAAGTCCTGCCTCAGGAGGACAGACCTCAGTAATTTACTCTGCTGAAACAGAGCTGCATGGGGCCATTGCTGACAGCATGTCTCCAAGAAATATTCTTTGGGGCTACCAGCAAAGTCTGACTGAAACTGTTCCTGTGGAGCTGGGGGAACAAAGATTCCAAATATGCCTTTTTATCACCTTACGGAGTTCATGCTCAATTTTAAAACAAATTTAAAAAATATTATCAGAGCATTTCAAGAAAAACTGATAAAATTAAATGCACATGAGTCAAGAACATCACAGCTCCTGCCTTGAGATCAGTGCTCTGGCCCCAGAAGCTAATGCTGGCAAGGAGTGTGCTCATGGTGAAGTAGGTGGATATATTGCTGCCTATAACCCCAAAAAGAGTCACTTGGCTTTTTTCTCTCCCTTTAAAACTAATAATAAACAAAGCTGGAGCTTCACTGTGGCTGCCACAGAACTTCTCTTCCTCAGGCAGTTACCACACCTTTCAGGCATTAATCCCTAAAAGACCTTTTCTCCCTACAGATGCCAATTTAATATACAAATATTTACTCAATTCTTGGAGCTATGAACTGAAAAGAATGAACTTTAAAGCAATACTTCTGCAGAGTTGTCAAGGCTTTAAATATAAATATCTTGAAGTGAAAAATATGTAAGGGCTCTCTGACTGGAACAACAATTAAAAATGCAACTGTCCACAAAAAAGTTTATTTTGCATCAGGGTCTCCAAAGTTCTGTGAAATATCATTAAAGTGCAAGCATTAAAACAAATACTTCATTCTCAAAATGATTTCACTGTTTATTATTAGGGTTACAGTCCTTTGAAATTTAAAATGTGACTCAAGTCAAGGCACTCTAAGCATAACAAGTCTCCTTCTGTTTCTTTCTTTAAAATATTCCACCTCTGCAAGTACTGCAGACTAGGAATTTTATCAGCTGACAGATGGATTTCTTCTTTCTTGTGTTAAAAGGAACAGATGCTACACTTGAAGGATTGGAATGGGTTAACTACAGGATAAATGCTTGCTGCTGCTGCAAACCTAAACCCAGAATTTCTGAGGTTACAGGAAAATGGGCAGCTTTGGGGTTTTTGCCACTCTGGCCCATATTCCATTGCAGGGTGTGTTACACACTATTACACTTTCACTTGAAGAAGAAAAAGAGAAAAGACTTTGAAGTCTTTCTAGTCTTTCTCTCTGAAGAGGCAAGGAAGTTCCCACTTCCAGCAAATTTTCTCTTGCTGACAATGAAATGAAAGAAACTATGGGAAATTTACAGTGGAAAAAATAGTAAAATTTAATTTGCCTGAATCTAAAATTATCTATGTAGGACCTGGATTTGAAATTTGGCTCTTGACTTTAATACTATGCTTCCTCTTGCTCTCCACATGAATAGATAATCCAATCTGAAAATACATGTACAGCAAGGTCACCTGTGCAGCTGTGACATGAATTTGGTAATGGGAGTGAGGACACAGACCCCACAGCATGCACAACACACTGAGGCAAACCAAAAAACAGGGAGTAAAGTGCCATATCAAGGGAAAATTGCTGGAAGAACGAGCTGAAAAGAATCTAAGGATTCCTAGGAACCCGGCAAGGGACACAGAGCATCCAAATCCCTACTGCTTTTCTAACAGCAGATCCATTCTGGATGTGATTGATCTGACAGGTCTTTTCCCACCTGAAAGAGTCTCTATCCAATTCTAACAGGCCCAGAAGTGAGGCTGGGGAACAAGTCAGGCACTTGTGAGCTTTGGAGAGACTCATTTATGACCCAAAATGCTGATGGGTCTAGAAGAACCAACTTCTACCCAATGGGAAGATCAGGATCCAGACTCTCAACAGGTGATTTTCTCCTAAGACAGACTTTTCCTGCAAAAGGCAACTCATCCATAGAGGTTACACTGTATTTTTCAGCTCATTTTGGGGCTACCTGATCAGCTACTGCCCGTGCCAATTTGTCCATCCTGGATCCTGCCTCTGCAATCTTCTTGGCTGCATTAATGACATCAGACGTGTTCTTCAGGGGGCCCTTCCCTCTGTGAAACACAAGACAATTACCCACAGTCTCAATAAACCATGAAAAAATAAATCATTAAATAAATCAGTTTTAGTGACCCCGTTTAGTGCTCGATTTTCAAGGAGTAACACGAATGTCTTCTGAATTTATTACAATTTTGCCTTTTAAGTATTTTGTAGTACAGCTTGATTAAGAAATCTGCCTGCTGTATTTCCTCTCCCTTACAAAATGCCTCACTGGCAATTTAGTCCGATGGTGCCTTCAAGCACACGAGCTGTACTTAATAGTATATGCATTTTTAAGTGCTCATTAAGCCAATGTTCTTCCTGGAATACACAACTATTTCAAAATTATGTGATTCCCAAGCCAGTGCTAAATGTTCAGCTCATCATGTCTAGGGCAAGAATGTCACCTTTTAGAAAACTTATTTTTTAGTAGATTTTTTGTTGGAAAATAAAGATAAGTTAAGAATAATCCTTACATTACATAATTAAATGTTACAGTTACAACATGTATAACTAGCTTTAAGACTGATCTTTCACTATATTTTTAAGATGATGCACAAAATTCTGGTCTCCACAGACTTTCCTGAGTTTGCTTCAGACTCAAAACTTTAATCCTGCTTGTACCAATAAAATTGCTGCTGCTCCTGAGAAAAGCTTAGCTGCAAGTGAGTTCATTTTCCATTTTTTTTAATGTGGAAAATCCTAATATGATCAAACATTTTTTTAAATGAAACAGAAGGCATTTTTTTCTGAGCACAACACTGCATTATTTTGGGATTTTTAATCTATAATGGCAAGGGTAACATGCTGAAACATATTTCCATTTTAATCTTCTTTCCAGACTTTCATTACCACTTTAAACAGATGAAATACAAGTATCCCACTTCTGGTGAACTTAAACTGCAGCAAAAATCCTTCTTGGTGACCTCGTGTGCTTCTACATTAATTACATGAGCAGATCTGACTGTCACAAACTCCACACATTTGAAAAATTATTCTATTTTAACACTGCTGAGGTTACAGCCAACCAAGAAGGTGTGAAAGGCTTGTTTCTGTTTTAATGGAATATATTAAACAACTTGTTATTGAATCTGATGCAGACAGAGGTGCACTTTGATTTTTATTTTTTTTTACTTCAAATGTGACAGTAGTTATTTCTCATTCTCAAATTAGTTCTGTTCTTTTGATGCTAGAAAATATAATTATAAAACTTTCAATTTCATGTTCAGTGGATCAAAGGTTGTTCAGGAGGTTGCAGAAAATGTGCATATTCTGGGCTGTAGATTTGGGAAACAACTTTTTCCTTCCATGACACAAAGACACTGTTTGGGCAGTTTTCACTCTGTTTTGTGCTGGCAGAAGGATCAGAGGCACCAAGACAATACAAATACAAAAGTAATATAAGAATTCTGTAAAATATCCTCTCCATCCAGTTCCACCCCCTGCCATCAGATCTGGTTGCTCCAAGCCCCAACCAACTGGCCTTGAACACTTCCAGGGATGGGGCAACACAAAGTGATGAATAAATGGATGTCTGATTTTAATCCTGAAGAAAACCAGGAAGATTTTCATCTTGTGCAATCACATTTTGATACTTTTGAACTCACTTTAAAAATAAACACTGAACAAAATTTAATTTATTATGGCGATTTGGAATTCAAAGAATCTTGTAAACCCTTCTCCCTGCTGTGATTAACAATATGATCATAGTTAAAGGTAATTCTGTTTACATTGCATAATCAATGAATGGCCTTTTGACACTCTGCAATTAGAGAAGAACAAGACATGAAGAACAAGACATCAAGAGAGAAAAGAAATGAAAGCAAAGAAAAAAAATCATTACTGACAGACTCCCACGAAGCATTAGATCAAACCAGTTTCATTTCATTTGGGATTTTTTTTTTTTTTTTGAAGGAAGTTCAGTGCTCAAATGATATAAATAGTTTTGCCATTATTTTTGATTGACACAAATTGTGCTGAAATGTTGAAAGTTCAGAGAGGCACATGCATTTAGATGGGTACTAAACGAAATGTCACTGGAGTGTCTCTAAGGTCACAGACTAACTTTGCTGCTGAAATTCAAAATGATCTGCAAATAAAGGAGACTTGCAAATAGCACAAAAACTTCCTGTGATTAATCCCATTTGGACAAACACCCAGGGTGGTGTAGATAATCAGTATTCCTTGGCTTTGCATCCCCAAAACCACAACAAATCATCTCAGAAGGGTTCAAACTGAGCAGCAAAGGGAAGATGTGGCACATCTGAGCTCCTCAGACGTGGTTATTTCCTCCTTACCTGGTGAAATCTGTCATCTCCATCATAATCATGCACATCTGCTTGGCCAGCACGATGATGTCATTGCCACTGTCATCCCACTTGGCCACCTCGGCGTCCAGCTTGCTCTTCTCTTGGTGGAAGATCTCCACCTGCTCGGCAATCTTGGCCTTCTCCTCCTGGGGCAGCTGAGCCATGATAGCCTGGAGACAAAGCAGGAGTGGGGCATGAAGAGAAGGAAGCTACAAACTGGATATTTCCAGCGGTCCCAGCAGCTTGAGCTCCTTTTTATGGGAGTTGGAGCTGCCAAGCAAAATCCTGTAGGCATTTGATTTCTGTCAGGGCAGGCAAAACCACACTCACAGCTTTTTTGTGCCTCTTCTTGCACGTTCAAGATGATAAAATTTCTATTTATGCTGTCGTGATTATTCACCAGTTGGCACAGGAGGATTAAATTCCTGTTAAACCTCAATTATGAGGAAGAATAAAGTGAGTGACATTTATGGGGAAAGGCAGACTGAATTGCAGTGTCTCCCCTAGTCTCATTCTCTGTCAGAAACAGAGGGTTTCAGATTAACACAACACTAAAATAAGCTATGACACACAAGACAATACATTTGAAGTGAATTGTATCAAGCATATCTTTTAATGATATTTAGTGTTCTAATTTTCTCTTGGAAGAGATGCAAAAAGGCACTGAACAGGTTGATACTGATCTGCCTCAGCATGAAAAAAGCACAAAGTTCCCTCAAAAAAAAATCCTAAAAAATTACAATAATTACTTCTGAAGATCAAATGGGCACTTTGAATAATGATTTCCAAGTTGAGCTACTATGTGGCTCTAGGGGTTCTGAAGACCACATTATGCATTTAATGGGGTGTGACACATATTTAAGTGTCATTACATTTTTTTCTTGTTTATGTCACTTTCAATCAGCTGAAGTCTTTTTCTACATATTCTTAAAATGCTCTTGGCTTTTAAAAATTCGTAATTGACCTTTTCCAAAACTGAAATTAAAACGGGTTATAAACAGTAGATGAGAAAATGAGAAATTTGCAAGTTAATCAAATTAAAATTCAACACGAGTTTTAATTAGGCCTTATCAATGTAACTCAGCAGTTTCAAATGTTAGCATAATAGTCTTTGCACAGAAAAATGCAGTGTAAGTCAAGCTAATAAATAAATATATAAAACACACATAAAACACTGGAACTGAGGAATTAACTGAAGTTAAGAGAATGTGATAGGAGCAGTGAAATTTGGGAAGTTTATCTGTATGACCTGTCTGTGGTTTCTTCATGTGGCAGCTTCACCTGAACACTTTACACTGGTAAACAGTGCTTTAATATTTCTGTTCCAGCTGCTGATGTGCTTTCAAAACAGCCATATCCTACAGCAAATGCAGCCCATAAATTCCAGTTTTATTTCTGCTGAAGACCAACACAAGTCTTTCTACTGAGACACTAACAGCTTTATGGCATAAGCATATTAAACAAATCCATTCCATCCCACAAATAAAAATATTCTGCATCTCTTCCACCCAAAAGGTTCAGATAAGATTCTGTTCTGCTTAGCACCCCAGGCTGGGGACTGGGCAGCTTCTCTTAGCAAGTTTCCCTTTTAGGTTTTTATCATTTGTTGCTTCCTGTGCCACGTTGCAATCTGTGTTATTCAGGAACTGTCTTTATGATAGATTATGTTTATACAGTGTGTAGCTGATCAAAGCAGAAGGTTTTAAGTGCAGCAGTAATAATAACCACAATAAATGTAATAGAATTTAAGACTCCTAAATCCCCAGGTGAACTCGATTCTCAGTAAGAAAAATTACTGCAGTCTTTACTTGGCTTTCAGATCAAGAAAGGATGATATGTTACCCAGTCCTAAATGTAACCAAAAAGAAATGAAAAAGGCTGTGAAATTTGACAAAATCATCTGTACTCTATCTCATTTCTCTTATACCTGAGACTTACTTTCGTAGTCTATACTTTGAATATCTCAAACAGGACTTTATGCCCTTTAAAATACAAAAATTTCACAGGATAGTCACCTACATCCAGAGCAGTTCTGCCATCATTCTTGAATAAGGTATCCAGGTACCACTCTGCAATTTTTGGGACTGCACATTTTTCCTTGTCAGTTCCTGGTCTCTGGGATGGGACCTACAATCCACCTCCCTTCATGCAGATTATAATGGATACATAAATTATGTCCTCAATGTGAAAACAACATTTTTTGTCCCAGGGACGTTGTGATAGAAAACCAGCTTTTCTGATATGTGGTATGGTTTATTTACCTGTTATATTCAATATTCAAGGAAATAATTTTAAGACAAAAACAAATCTCTGCCCATTCCACTGGATCCATGTCTTGCATTTCTCCCATACCTCTGAGTAAGCTTCTTTCAGATTTTTGTTACTCTACTGTTTCTTTTCAGGGTGTAAAACCTTGGTGTCAAGCCCCAACCTCCTCTGTCCTGGTCCTCTGAGCTTGCACAGCACCTCTGCCTGTTGGTCTTTAGCTTCTCAGCCATTCAAATCCTCTTCCAGACTCCAAGGCAAGAAATCCCCATCCCAGTTACCAGCTTTTGGTGGTGTTTGAGTGTGTGGAGAGGATGCTTCTCATTTAGCCCATAATTTCACTTCTAGCACATCAGAATAAACCAGACTTCTGTGAAACAGCCATGAAAATCATTCAGATAATTCCCAGTTTCCCGCTGGTTCTCTGCTGGAAAATGTTAAAAGGCTTTTCTTTAAATAAAAACCCTTCCTTGCCAGTCAAATATATTTTCATGATGCATTTTCCCCAGAATTATATTCTGATTTTTGTTTTTAATAATCTGAGCTGAGAAGCCTATTCAGTAAAAGGTAAACATTCATCAGAGGGTGGCATAATCCTGAGTGTTAACAGGAACAATCCTGAGTGTTAACAGACTTCACTTCCCCAGCACCTGTGACCCCTGAAGCACTCATCAGCTTAATTTGCAATCCCCATGCACAAGCTGAGGTCGCAAATCACAAGGACTGGAGTTTATCATGATGTAATTACCCTGGTAGAATTACACTGACTCAGTAGCAAATGTCTTCAATTACAATTAAATTACAGGGACTACTCAGTAGCTTAAACAGATCTTCCTGACAGGTTTGCACACTGGGAAACATGACTAATGTAAGATTTCTCTGGATACAGCACATGGTGCCCTGATGGGTTTTTTTTCCTTTTTTTTTTAATTTGCTGACTACTCCCACAGTTTCAGCACATTCCAAGCCTGCAGAGCCTTCTCCTACAGCACTAGCTGGAGCAAACAGCTGATACTAGGCACCACGAAAGCCTCAAGATCATTCAAAAATGCTACTTAAATAGGTTTGACACGAAAAAACCTTCTACACCTCAGTCAGCCTGGTCCCATCCTTTCTTAAAGGACCTTGAGGACTGGAAATCACTGCCTATGCTTTACTGGTCAGCACTGGATGTTTCCACTCACCCTTGCACTCTGGCCAGCAATGAGCTGGTCGTCCTCGGTCTGGACACTTGTCCGGCTGCGCACGTCATAATCCTCCTGCTCGAAGTCCGAGTCGTCCTCGAGCTCCTCAGGGGTCTGCAGAGAGAGACACAGGGAGACAAAGCCACAGAGAGGAGGTGACAAGCTTAAAAAGGACACAGACCAAGCCCTGTGCACAGCGAGTTCTCATTTCATTGACTACCTGCCCAGGAAATGCTGTTCCATTCTCCTTTGAAATGAACTTGTCTGCCCCAGCAGTCAGGAACTGAAATTGAATTGTCTTAGAAATTAAATTGTTTCAACCCTAGTTTTCTTTACAAATGGCATTTGTCATTACCTTGCCACAACTTTTCTTGCTGCAATTTCTCTTAACTCTGTTAACATGATGAATGCAGTTCCAGGAACAAATATCCTTTGGAAACACTAACAACCGGAATGCAGTATTTCAAAATAATGTTATTTCATATATAAACCGACACTAACACTATTGTGTCACTAGAAGCTACGTGTAATCTTCAAAAGAGAAAGTAAATACCTGGGAAAAAGCAACTAACATCCTAGAAGAAAAATTTATAAAAGCAAATGAGAGATTTCCCATTGAAAGAAATTGTAAATGATGTCAACTGGTTTGGAAACAAACGTGAAATTTCCAACCTGTGAAATCCTGTCAGTTCACATGGTTCTTTCATGTACAGAGTTTTGGAATTTGACTCAGCCCCCAGCTGAGACCATGGTGTCTCCACTGCTGGTGCTGAGAATGATGTGAAGGTTTCTTGGAAGATTGATTAAATCAAGTTATATATTTTCAGGCTTCAGATTGTTTAAAATGTTGGAGGGAGGGAGAAAAACAAATTAATTAATGGATCTGTTCATTTGGGTTTTTCATCTTCTAGCAAAAAATTTGGAGAAAAAAAAGTCCTTATGTATAGTTTTATTAATATCACTATTTAGGACCATATTTAATATAAATGGACCAAAAAAAATGGAATCTTTAGAAGTAAGATTATATTCCATTTTATGATTGAATAGCACCTGGTACAACAGCCTGGCCATGAGTAAGTTCTGCAGGTACCATACATGACAAGGGTAATAGGAAAAGCAAATCACAGTAACTGTGCAGAGAAATCCTCACCTTACTGGACACCCATCCCCCCCAGTGACAGCCTAGGAGGCCAAAGCACTACAGGAGAAATCATCCAGGCTGGCATTTCGTGCTTGGAGGCAACGTCAAGTTTTCTAGCAGAGGTGCTAATCACTGCCAGTTGTCATTACAGCTCAGCCTGGAGGATGCTCAGTCTCCAGGAACGGCTCCAAGGCCTCTAACGCAGCGCAGAGGAGTCTTCTGGTGATACTTCCCTGGCTTCCACCACCAAGTGCACATCCCTGTTTGTAGCTGCATGGTGAAGTGCACAGGATGGGAGAGGACAGCACAGCCATCTTTGTCTGACTCCAAGAGTATGAATTAAATTCGTGCTTGGACGCTGAGCGCTGGAGGAAGAAATAACCAAGTGTGACAGGGTGTAATGAAACTTGGTCTTGCTCCTCTGAGGGGAGGCATGCACAAACAGGAGAGGCAGGAGAGGAAGTTTAGATGGAAAATGAATTTACCTTCTCTCTCCTGTAACAAGTAAAACAGAAGGATTGGTACCCATCATTATAATGACCAATGGTCTTGTTTTCCAATCACCTTTAATCCCTTTATTCCCTCTGCTTGGCTGCCTGAGGGCAGGATGTGACCTTAAAATCTGTCATAAATAAGCAAGCTACAAAGAGAATCATTCAGCCCCCCTGAGCAAAGAGTATTTTCTATCACAAGGCTCAGCTTTTCATCTGCCTGGGCTTTGCTGTTTAGAACAAGGACAGAGTGGAGAGCTTCAATAAACAGCTGGCTCTTCCCATTCTCCAAGTCCATCCAACGAGCCACTTTCACTGTCACTGTAAAGCCAGCACCCTTTCACACCCCAGATATACTCCTCTTAGTTTCTTCTGTCTCCCCTTTTAGAAATAAGATTATGAAAGGTAATGTGCAGTTCTTTCCCAGTCTTTCACAGCCAGACTTGCAGTAAAGATGTAATATTCAAAATAACTCATCTCAACACTGTAACCAGTAAGGACATGAGGCTGCCTCTTAAAAAGACAAAATATTCGGAAAATTCTATGCAAAGACTTATTCTTGAAGAAATATCCAGAAAAAAAAGAATTGCTGCTACTGTCTGACATTCATAATCTTAAAATCTGTGGTCTTTAAAAGACTGGAATTTAATGGGTATAAATGTTGAACTTAGAGAAAATGTAGTGCAAACCAAAAGGGCAAGTAATGCAAGTGTTAGCAATATACTACAAGCACAAGATGTCTTTCCTCTCTACAAGTGAGACCTAATTCAAAGTGATCCTTCACATTCACTCTTGTTATGTTTTCAAGTGTGGTGAATTTAACACCCTCATTTTCTTCCCCAAACAGCTGCATTTTTCAGCAGGGTGAAGAGCTGGGGTTAACTTTTATCTGAATGCTGCCATTTCAAACATGTTCACACTTTCCACCCTTGCACCACTGCTTTGTTTTAGCTGATCCCCTGGAGATGCAGCCCATACGGAATAGGGTCTCCCTTTTGTTCAGACACAAAGGTGTAAAAATAAAGATTATATTGAATTTCCTTGACTTAAAGGACTACTCTTAGCAGGACCTTCTAAACATACGAGAACAACTCTAATTTTTGTGCACAACTAACGAGACCTTGATATTTAAAACCTTGTTTCCAAGACAACAGAGTCTCAGACTTTATTTATCAGAGCTGGAAGACAGAAAGACTGGTTCTGTCTTGCAGACACCTGGATTTATGGTCACACAAATGTAGGAAACATGGATCTGAAATTGGAGGCGACACTTTCCAAACAGAGCTGACAGCCACCAGTGGCAGAAGCACCTAGAGGAGTATTCAAAATGAATGGATTTTATGAACTGATTTATTTCGGCAGAAAAATGGATAATTTTCTTAATTTTTAATCTGTTTTGTAGCATAAGCCATAAGACTTCCCAAGACTACTTTTTTTTTTCAAATACAGTATCTCTACTACACACAACATTCATCTAACTCAGAAGAAGTCTTGCAGTGAAGAAGAATCTTTCACAATCCCAGATAAATCACACAATAAATACATAATTTGTTTTTAAGATGTATGTTTTATTTCTAATATGAATGTGGTGACTTTCAACTTCCAGGCACTGGAATATCTTTTTTTTAGTATCTCTGGCTGTTAGACAGAGCTTGTGTGAACAAAATATCTTCCAGCTATGTCATTTTTTTATCTTTTGTGACTGCAGTATGAAAATGTGAACTATGCAGGTGTAAGTCATAAAATGGCATACATGCAGATTTATAAATGCTATTTGTTTCATATTTTACTAACTCAAATATACTTGATGAAGATAGAAACCCTCCTTTGCTATGCACTTAAAAATTGTAAGATGCAATTACAAGAATTTCAGCACTGTGAACACCCTTGTAATGAGAGCAAAGACTGAAGAGATGAAAAGATACTCTCCCATTTTTTACAATGAAAATTCCCTGTAATTCTAAAAGACAAGGAGAAAAAAAAGAGGAGATTTTATTATATCCAACTGCACTCTAGTTTGTACATTTTGTTTTGTACAACTGCAGCCTGAGTGCCAGCAGCACCTGAGTGCCTCAATCAGAGAACCTCTCTCACTGCAGATCTTCACTTCTTCAGTGATTTACAGTAAAATCAAACACTTCAAATTCAATCTGAGAAGCAGCAGGCACTCAATGGAAACACTGCACCCCATAACACCCTTTGGAGATAGGATATTTCAAAAGGTGATGGAAAACCAAATCTGGTTTTCCAGAGGACCTGAAATGTTGCAGCACTTTGGATTTCACCACAGTTGCTGCCCCAGAGGTGATGGGGGCAAAACCTGACAAGTCTGGCAGAGAAGAGCATTAATGCACCCAAACAGTTGGGGCTGAGGACCCCACAGTCATTTTGGCTTTATTTAGACTCGCTGTGGTCTTCTCCCAGGGACTGAAAATCCCTTAATGACAGAACAGAATAGAAATGGAGTTAATAATAGAATAAAATACCCTGAGTTGGAAGGAGCTCACAAGGACCATCAAAGCCCAGCTCCTGGTCCTGCACAGGACATCCCCAAGAGTCACAACCTGCACCTGAGAGCATTATCCAAATGCTTCCTGAACTCTGCCAAGCTTGGTGTGAGAGACTGAAAAGGTTAATTGCTTAAACATTGTTAAAAAAGGACTTTGCCACTATGGCAAAATTGTATAAAGCTGTGAGCACAGGAGTGCAAATGTGCCTGAGGGGAACTGGCCTGAGCAAAGGCACCTGATGGGAGCTTGAGCAAAGAAAGGTAAAGGTGCTCCTCCTGTTCAGGTCTAAAGAGAGGTCTCAGGAGAGCTGAACAATGCTGGGGCAGAAGAATCAGCTTTGGCTCAGTTTGATGGGGGGGAGGAGAGATTTTGAGTGACAGAGGGAGTGAACCCCCACCCTGCCCTATACAAACTGGCTCAGTTGGCCATGTCCATGGGACATTCAGAGGAGCAGCAGAGGAGGCATCATAAACCATCATAAAACCATCAAAGAGCCCCCAAACACCCCCAGACTCATTGCTGAGGCCTTGCAGCTGAGCACTGCACGTGATGGAAGGCAATGCCACAGATCCAGAGTCTGTTGCAACAGAGAGTTTCAAACTTGTCCCCCCCAGGGGGGGTCCCAGGCATTCCCACCTGGCCCAAACACACATGAATCCATTGAACTCTGTGTTTTGTGGGACCCTCACCACTGAGGAGACCAGAAGAGGAGGATCAATGAGATGCTGTTGATATCCACAAAGTGGTGATATTTTCTGTTTAATCTCTCTGTCACTCTTTCTCTCTCACTCTGCTCCTCTTTCTCTATTTTCTTCTCTCTCTCTCTACCTCACACCACTGTTAAATAAAGTCCATACTACCAACTTCATCATATGGTCTTGTTTGCACTTTAATTCAGGCAGAACTTTAATAACCAGATCTTAACACTTGGGGCTGTGACCACTTCCCTGGGGAGCCTGTTCAGTGCCCAACCACCCTCTAAGTGAAGAACCTTTTCCTGATATCCAACCTAAACCTCTCTTGACAACTTCAGGCCATTCCCTGGGGTCCTAAGATGCTCCCAGAGAGCATTTCCCACCATCACCCCAAAGAATCAAGTTTATAGATGTTTAAAGTCTACTCTGTAACATGAATTAAAGCACAGCAAGAGGGAACACCTGGACAGTGTCTCCAGCAGTGCACTCCTGATGCAAACAAATGTTAACACTTGATGTAGATGGCACTAAAGGAGAGGCTGGTAATGGCAAAGGCCATGTTTAAAAACAGTAAGTTGGCCTTGGAGACACATCAGAATGAGAAAAGATGCTACTGTGAGTCCTCCTGACTGCAGAGAGGGTTTCTGGCCAGTAACTGAGGGAATTTCATAAGCAGCTATGAAAACACAAAGTGCAATTTCATCCCTGTGCATTAACAGGAAAGGTGCTGGAATTAAGTTATTATTTTCTATTTTATTTCTAGCTTCTATAATTATACTCTTACATTCATTTCTACTGCTTCCTAACTTGTGGAAGAGATCTTTTTCTTCTGTATAGATAATAATACTAGTCCTCAATGAAAAAATGAGTGTCCTTTCTCCTCCAGAGGGACAATAAATTCTCCCCTTTTAAAGGAAAAAGAGAAGAACAGAGACTATCCACCCTTTCCTTCAGCTTCCTAAAAGTAATAATACCAGCCAAAATTAATTTTAAAAGTGGCTTTATTTACTTTCTGGAATGAGAGACTCAGATAAATTCAATCTTTCACAGCTTGCACACGAACAATCACTGTCTGAAAATAATTGTGTCAGATGCTCTAAAAAGTTTGCAAGATTGGATTTTTTTCCATTTTTTTTTGTAATTCCGAGAAAGTTTTACCACCTGAATTAAAGGATGCATAATATTTGATAGATTATTAGATGAAAATATTCTAAAAGCTGTCTTTTATAGCCTCACCCTTTAATTATACATCCCATTTCAGTGTGAGATGTTCAGATGGAAATGCTAAAGAGCATGTCAAAGTGAAACTAATTTTGTTTTCTACAGCAAATAAGGTTCTGATTCAGCAAACCCTGGTCTGTGTAAGCTTATATATGTGGATTTTTCCAGTTAACTCACATGGATAATGAGTCCATTTATGTGCTTTAGTTCTCTGCCTGGGTAAGGAGTATTACATTGAGCTCCATAAATAAGTTAATTGTCTGAAGGCAAAAATAAATCTTTGTAATCTAGGCAAGCAGAATTCATTAACTCATATCATACAATGGGTGGAAAGTAGGGGTGATCCAATGGCTAAAGTAACTTTATTTTTCCTGAGGAGACTGAGAAGTCTGAATGCGGATCAGGTCTCCAGGCACACAGAACAATCAGGCAAGAAGAGAGTTAGTGATCAGGCACCCAAAATTCAAAATTTTAAATTAGAAACATCTCACCAAGATGGACATCTCATGGCAAACTCTTGGGGATAACTCTGATGTACTGGGGAGTGTGGAAGCTGGAACTCTGCAGAGGATGGGAGAACCTGGGTTTGTAGGAGATCCCCCCCAATGATTGTGTCATAGACACAATCACAATTCAAAGTGACTAGAAAATATTAAAGTGTGCTAAGCAATTGTTCTTGTCCTGAGAAAGTTTGGAAACTGTTGTTACAGACTAAAGAACTGGAAATTCTAATGGAAAACAGAGATCCTTTCCTATGCAGATCTTTCATTTCCCAGAATCAGAGAATCATGGAATGATTTGAGTTGGAAGGGACCTTAAAGCTCATCCAGTTCCACCTCTGCCCTGTGCAGGGACACCTCCCACTGTCCCAGGCTGCTCCAAGCCCTGTCCAGCCTGGCCTTGGACACTTCCAGGGATCCAGAGGCAGCCACAGCTTCTCTGGGCACCCTGTGCCAGGGCCTCCCCACCCTCACAGGGAGGTACTTCAAATAAAGATTTCCCCCCCCTTGCAGAAGAGCTGCCAAAGCCCCAGTGCTGCACACCCAGAGGACAGGATGGGTGTGCCCCCAGCACAAGCCATGGCTGCAATTCAGGGACCTGGGATGAGCACTGGGTATGAAAATGGAATTTGAGTTATAAAATTAAGCCTGTCAAAAGCTTTTGCTGTAAATGTTAATACCTAGTGACAGATGACTAAAATTGAGCTACTTTGGAGTGTTCCAACTGCCTGAAGCCTAAAATCAGTGCCATAATACACTCACAGCCACAAGTGCATGTTACCTGTTTGCTCAAAGGCATCAGTTGATGTTTTAGCCCTGTTATTTGCCTCAAAAGTTTCTTCTGTGATTTTCTCCACAGCTTCACTTGTACATGGCTTTCATTAGGGCAGATTCAAGGCAATTTGGGTTTCAAATAACAGTTTCAGTTGCTGAGGAGATGTCCAAACCAGGTTTGGTGTGCTGCTTTTCTTTTTTGAGTCTTTGTCTGCTGACTAAAGTGAAAAGCAACACACACCTACTCTCACAGTAATTATGTTATTCTGTGGTGTCTTTTGTTTGTTTATTTTATTAAAAGATGTCTAAGCAAATTGAATCACCTGGTTAGTCAACACTGAAATGATATATTTTTTACCTCAGTAAACATTCAAAACCATCCCTGCAGAGGCTCACTGGAGCAGTAAGATAATTTATTTATTCATTTAGATTTTAACCAGACCTACCTCACATCCCAGGCAGCATACATACATTAGGGATAAAAACCCCAAATAAACAGAACACCAAAAAAATCTGCACAAACTCTGAAGACCTTGGCAAATTAATGCTCTTACTGTGGAAACAGTAATGAAGTTTGCATCTATTGGCAGTTGTGATCAGACCTTCTCCTAGCTGATTAACACACTAATTGTGGTTCATCTACTAAATAACTTCATCTCTGTATTCACTAATTCTTTTGTTGCTGCACGTACTTCTCTTCCAATTCCGAGCTTTCCTGGCTTGCTACAACACAAGGCTGACTCCAAGGAGCTTTTAAATTCCTCCCATCCGTGGATTCTTCCCTGTAAATCCCAGGTTTCAGTGCCCAGGTGCTCTACATACCCTGATCATCAGCACAGCTTTCCTGATGTCGCGGACGCCGTCGTACACCAGGCGGGAGGCGTCGATGAACTCGTTCTCCTCGAAGGGCTGGGGCACGTTGGCACTCAGGGCCTCGATGGCCACCTCCACCTGCTCAGCAAAGCGTGGCATCACTGGGCAAAACAAGCAAAGGCAGCAGGGTCAGACACTTTCTGTGCTGAGCACTTTTCCTCTGCTCTGGGGAGGGGATAATTTCCAGGGGAGACACGGCACACGCTGTCCTGGCAATGCCCAGGCACAGGGGAGCTCGGGGATGGGTTTGTATCCAGCTCTGGAACTTCACCTGAGAGCATGGAAATAACCAGCTCTGTATCCTCTCCTGCAATTGTGCAGCAAAGAATAGAAAACTTGCTTTAAAAACTGGGATTTACTAGCTTTTAAAAGGCTGCAAGATATCTGAGCAGTCAGTGAAGTTCATTTAAAAGCTTTACAACCTGTAATGAGCACAGTAAATATTTGTATCAAGTGATCAAAGCAAACTGTAGCCATTATCCCTGCTAATTTACATAATTTACAGTCTAGCTCGTACTAAATAATAATAATTTTTATAAGGGACAAAATGCAAAATCAAGGATATTATTTTTGTGAAGACACCTAAATGAAAGTTCTGTTTCTGCACAATCACCATGTATATAACACAAAAAATAGCCACAGATATTGGCTAACAATATTATAAATTGTGGTTTGAACTTATTTAATATACAACTTCAAGCAATTATTTATTTTATTAATGGTATTTAATTAATGGTTTCAGGGAATTACTTGAGAGGCTTTTCTTCAAATTTTGTAGAGGATTCCTTGGGAGGTGTAATCACTTCCTGCACATTGTGTTTGCAGGAAAGTAAATCTTGCCAAAATCAGTGCTCTAAGAACTTAAACCCAAATCCTACAAACATGAAATCAGGCCCACTGATAATAATGCACCTCCATTCCTCTACTTGTTTACTCCTCTTCATAATTCTAACATTAATATAAGAGGGCTGTGCTCGTAGAGGACAAATATAATCAATGTTTCATTAGAAACCTGGATAAAAAATCCAGTTGGATTCATTCTTAAGAATTTAAGGACCTTGGGTCAAGTTTAAGATTTATAGATGGCCTTTTTTCATCATATTCACATCACTTTTATTCTAGCATTTGGGTATCCAGCTCATGTACCACTGGCTTTACTTTATTTTGGCAATATAATTGAAAGAACAGGAAAAGATGATTCCTAAATCAGTTGGTTGCCTTTTTTCTTTGGTTAAAATATTACCTTTTTTGCCTATCTTTTCCCTAAACTCTTTTTTAATACACTTATTGGTAATTTGAACCCAACTGATTGAATACAAAGGGGAATTTCCAGTGTTATTTTCATCAAGAGCAGTGACAATCCTTCCAAGGAACTTCTGCTGTGGTAGGAAACCACATTTTCTTCTTGACTGAATGTTCTTTGATTTATTTTAATCATTACAAAATCTACATTTTATGCATATTACTATCTTATTTAAAGTAAAACCACAAAAACCCTCCATGATTTAAGAATAGTTCACATTTTGAAGAACAAGTGGCAGCAACCAGAGCTCAAAGTTTCTGTTTTTGGCATTCAAATATTACTCATTGGATGCAAATGAGGAAACATTTAAAGGGATATGATGATTCAAATCTTGTTTATACACCTCTCTATATACATATTTATATATATAGATATATATTTATATGTTCACATGGACAGAGGGAAGAATGAATTGTATTTTCCATGCAGACAATGTCCAGTGAGTTCCTGGGATACACTGAAGAAACAGGAAAAAAGGGACAGCAACAATAGACTTTAAAAAAGTAAACATTAACAAAACATTGCCTGGCAGAGGGGAAACATTTTAATTAGAAAAGGAGTTTGAGAGAGCTGGAAGTTTTGGAAAGAGTATTTAATAAATGCATACATCAAATTACCTTAATTAATAGAACACTTGAAAGTGTAGTAGGAGACTAATATGATTGCATAAGGAAGTCTCTAGCCTGAATATCTGAAAGCAATCATTAAAAATACAATTAAAACAAGTAAACCTAAAGAATAAAAGAGAAATTATTTCCAGTTATTGGGATAAAACAAATAAAACTGGAGATGCAAAAATAACAACAATTAAAAAAAAAAGGAGGTAAAGAACCCCAATACTTAGGGTTAAATTCAATTTAACTTTAAATTTCTGTCTAAGATTTCCTAACTAGCAGAGGTGGCCAGGTATTGGATATAATTAATAGTAGGTCAAACAGGCCTGAATTGGGAATGGGCAGTTTGAAGAAAATCTACATAAGCAAAAGGAAATTTAACTTTTAGCTTTGTCTTCAAGTTTACAGAAGACAGTAAAATTTACCCTGTAGTTCTTAAGAAAAAAATGAAAACAATTTCTGAAACATCTCTGAGAATTCAAGAAAAAGAGTAATGGTGAAAATTCCAGGGATTTGGAAGAAGGAAATGAAAAGATTCATCTATTTTCCATAAAGGTATATAATCCTTATACCAAGGTTCATGTAAAGGTAGAGAAGAAAGGGAGGAAGGAAGATTTATACTATATTCGACATAATTTCAGTACCCAGAAATAAAATGAAACATGAGATGGAGCAATTAATGTTTAATTATCTGTAAATAATCAGCAGATGCTGGACAGGTAACAGATTGTGAAAATAAGCTGCAGCAAGCTTTGACAACATTTCCCTTGCCAGGGCAGTGCCAGTGGAGGAGGCAGATGTGGCACAGGTGGACTTTGGGGAGATCTTTGTCGTGGCCACACCTGACATCCTCAGAACAAAACAGGGGAAATTTAAATTCAGTGGATGTAAGGTGGAAAGTCACACTTTATCCACATTCCTGAACACGAGGTACCCATTCCTGACCATGTCCTGCAGACCTGGCTGTAATTTAGTCCCTAATTTACATTACTACACGTGAACATTATCTGCTGTTCTGAAATGGAAACAGATATTAAACTGCTTTATGCATTGCTTGCTGGCCAATCATATTTTTACATCAGTGCTTGCTTTTGATTAGACAAGCAAGAAAAAACCACCTTTAATAGAGGGCTATTACTTATTGCTTCTCTAAGCTTATATTGTCATTTAATGCCGTGAAGTTTTTGAAAATTGAAAATCGAGTTGAGATCTGTATTATTCTCCAGTTAAAGTTATTGAGTTCCACAACAACAAAAAAAAAACACTCCAGTCTTTCTTCTCTGTTATTTACCACACAAAGAAGGATATTCCTGTGCCAAAGGTGAAAGAAGCACAAGTAAAATTCAGGCAAAGGAATGAATTTCCACCTGGAGTTAAAACTTGTAAATGCATCAGACAGAGAATGATTTATTTACTATGCACAGAGAAATTAGCTATAAATTTTAGATTCAGAAGCAAATCAATACTTCTGGGGAAAAATTAAACATTGGTTTCTTACTTTGAGCTGTGGCCTTGAAAACAGCCACACATAGACTGAAAAATGTGGTCCATTAACATCTCCCAGCCTAACTACATGAATTAATTAGGCAGCTGCATAAATGTTGACAGATTCAGGTCCCAAGTTTAATAGCAACACTTCAATTCACTGACTTTGTCATTCCAACAAAATAAAGATTTTAAAGCCTATCTGTGGATGAGTTTCCAATGGCACTGAAAGCAAGACCACTGCCAACAAAATCAAGGTTGAATGGCTGCTGGAGAAAAACTGGGAATCAGCAAAGTTCAAATTACTTCCATTTTATCAATTGATTAAGTATTTTAAATTATACTTTTTTAGCATAATGGAAAACCAGCACATGATGTGTGAATTCATGCCTTGATCAAATTTGTATTTTTTGTGAAAACACCCTGTTCCACAAAGAAAATATTTTCTCTAAAGCTCTTCTTGATTTTCTCCCACCCACCCATATCTTGTACATATTAAAATTATCAAGTAATTACCTGTTTTCTAAAAATATATTCCCTATTGACTTTTTCTCCTACGGTAATCAGTTTGTATTGCAATTTTTGTACTTAGAAACATCACTGCAAATTTTGTTTAGTGATATGGGAACAATAAGACCCCTGAAAGACAGGGAAGTGTTAGGTTGCATAATAAAATTATTGAGATAAAAATTAAAAAAATGTCTGGGCGTTCTTGTTCATAGCATTAGAACAAAAAGTTTCATTAATATGCAAGATTAAATGAATGCCTTGCTGATTTATTGCACTTTTATGGCCTTATTATTTAGGAATTTGAATTCCTCAGAATCTTAAGTGGATGTGAATGTTCAGAAATTTAGAAAGGGATAATTAAGACACAAAAAAAAAAGCAATAAAGGTCAAGGACCCTCCAGGTGCATGGGTTTCTAATTCTTTGTAGCATCAATGGGAGTGAGGAAATTTGGTCTGGTTTTGTCCCACTTGACAGAACTGGAAGTTTTAAATCTCTTTCCTTACACCAGGCAGAGAACAGTTGATGTTTCTGTGAGACAATTAATCACACCTACCCCACTTTAAAGACTCAAGCTGAGCTGGATAAAATGCTGATTTTCCTGTGCCCACTGACCAGAGAGGGAGGTGTTTGCCTTACACCAGATGTCTGCTTTGGACAACCAAGGTAGGGCAGAAATCAGCCCCGTTTGTGCCCCAAGCCCTGGAACGCTCTGGGCTCTGAGCACCACGGGGCTCCTTTCCAGCCCAATCTCACTGGAACTGAAGGGTCTCATCTTTGGGGCATTCTTCTGGCCAGAAGACTTTTTCTGCATGGCACCAGCAGAGAGATTTCTTAGAGCTCCAAAAAGCAGCTGGACTTTGACTTTGACCTAGACCTTGACTCCTTTAGAATCCAGGGACTTGGATCCAAGGGCGACACCCTTCTCAAAGACCAGGAGTTGTCCCCTGGAGCCAGACTGTCCTCAGACCAGCCAGGTATTTGAGCTGCAGAGAAGTGAGTGCTCTCCTGAAATGACCCCACTGCCCCCAGCTGAGCCCTCTGGCTGGCCCTGATAGCTCTGTGCTCATTTAAGCATTTTTACCCATCCTTAAGAAAACTGATTTTCCCCATGCCACGTTCAAAGAGATCAGACATCATTTAAGGTACCAATCACCTTTTTAAGTAGCCCTTAAATGGCTACAAAAACCTGGGCTGATGTGGGTAATGTGTGTATTCACACTGTGAAAAGTTTCAGGATCCCTGAAAAAATGTCTGTGCTTCTACAAATCATAATTGTTTGTGTCACATAAATCAAGAAAATTAACTAGAGTGACTGGCAGGATTGTGAACTTCAGGTTATCATGGGAGACTAAACAGAAAAAAAAAATAATGAATGATCCATTACATTGCAAAAATAAAAAAAAAAAAAAAGATGCTCTGCTAGAAAAAAAGCCCAGCCATTATCCAGATTTAAGAGGTTTTAGTATAAAAATTTCACAAAATTACAGCTTAAAAATTTCAGGGCTCTGGATGAAATTTCTTCTGTTGGTTTTTGTGTTTGTGTGGGTTTTTTGTTTGGTTGTGATTTTTTTTTTAATTCATTAATTTACTTAACTGAAGAAAGAATGCAGTCTACTGGGAAGTTCAAATATTTAAAACAGGTATTTAAAAGACAATTCCTAAGGGATATCTGACATCCTCTGTCAAAGACAGTGCAGTTTCTCAGTTTCATTTGAAGGATGAATAAGGAATGAAATAGGATACCTTATTTAGCTCAAAGTGTTTGTCAAAGTCTGTCTCCAGAAGAACTGTACATTCCCTATCAGAAGATTCTAAATATTTCACAATATGTTTTTATGTCCTGGTCTCATAGAATTTACATTTCAGTCATGACTATTATATTGCTAATTGAAAAGAAAAAGCTTTATAAAAGTCTACTGAAATATTACACAACATATCACAGAATCACAGAATTGTTTGGGTTGGAGAAGATCCCTCAGATCATCCAGTCCAGCCCTTCACCCAGCACTGCCCAGGCCACCACTGAGCCCTGTCCCCAAAGGCCACATCCACAGGGCTTTCAAATCCCCCCAGGGATGGGGACTCCAGCACTGCCCTGGGCAGCTGTGCAGGGATGGACACCCTTTGAACAAAGAAAACTTTCCCTGATATCCAACCTAAACTTCCCTGGCCCAGCCTGAGGCCGTTCCCTCTCCTCCTGTCCCTGTTCCCTGGGAGCGGATCCCAAATTCCCCCGGCTGCCCCCTCCTGTCAGGGAGTTGTGCAGAGCCACAGGATCTCCCCTGATCCCCCTTTTCCCAGGCTGAGCCCCTTTTACAGCTGTCTCAACCTCTCCTGGAGCTCCAGACCCTTCCCAGCTCCATTCTGGATATCAAATCCCGTGTGTCTCACACTGGTGACTTGGGAACCAGGAAAAGCAGAATTAGGGCAGAGTGCTATGGCACAGAGAAGGATGAAATGTCCCTGTCCAATGCACAGGACTGTCTTCTACCTTCCTGCCATTTTCACTTTTCCCCTGATGAAATGCTTAAAAGTCAGCTGTGAAATGATGAATATCCACACCCTGCAGCAGTTTGCAGTGAGCACAAGACTTTCAGGAAGAATCAGCCTTCACTGCCAAACACTGATTTAGCCACAGACCATAAAACCAATGTTCTCAGGCTTCTTTGAATTTATGGCCAAGTCCTGACCCTTTGGCCCACTTGTTTTAAGTCTTCTGGCACTCCCTAGAAAGCTCCAACTTTATCTGTGGGTTTATGCAGACAAGCAGATGGACATGGGAATGGAAGGAATGGATTTGCAGCCCAGGTGAGATGGATGTCACAGGAATCAACAAGATGTCTGGAGCTAAGTTACCAGTGCTGGGAGACAGAGACACACACCAGAGGGAAAAACACACCTTCAAACTTGTCCTGACTGAGCTGCCACTCACAGAAAGATAAATGCCACACAGGTAAGTGTTGTTTCCCTCCACAGGAGGCCATGGATTAAGGACAGGTCCATCCCAAAGCGGACAGAGGAGGATAACAAATGTCAGCTGCAGGGACATTTGTGTCTCACCAGTCCTACCTCACTCTCCTGCCTACCTGGGCAAGACTCCACACACAGGGAGCACCCCCAAACTGTTACTCCTGCCAAACAGAACTCCCTTCAGGTTAATATTTCAAATAAAAGCAAACACCTCAGAAAATTCCCTCAAGAAAACAGTCTCATGCTGTTGGACACCAAGCAGGTTATGTAACAAGCAAACCACTCTTCCTGGCTTAGCTAGAAGTGTGTGTATATCAATATGTAGGTGTGTGTAGGCAAGGGGATGCAAGGAATGCCAGTGCTCTTATTTTAAAACATTATTGTACAATTCACACTTGTATTCACAAAACATTCTGTTGGAGTTGGTGGATGGATATTCTCTCAATTTCTCTGCCAGTATTTTCTAGACTTGGTAAATTTCTTTCTGCATCCACCACCACCACCACCCTCTTTATTTTAAAAAATGGCTTTTAAGAGCACAAAATGTTTTTGAGAACAGATTTGAACAGTGACTAAATAATAACGGTTTATGAAAATGGGCATTTCTATTATATTAACCAATTATTCATTATATAAGGTGTCTGGCACATTCAAAATAGATAAGCTTGGTATGTTTTTAAACTCTCATTGAGTTAATTTGCATCTCAATCCTGAATCTTCTTTGATTATGTAATCTTTATCTTGACCTTCTTCCATTTCTGGAAGATCTTTAGGCTGTGGAGAAACAAGTGGAAATATCTCCTTGGGGTATTCAGTGGATATCCTCCTGTCAGCACAGCACAACATCTCCAGCACCCACGTGAGGCTGTTGAACATGGAAAAAGAATCATTTCTCAGCTGCCCCTTACAATGCCACAGTTCTGAGAGGCTGAGTTAGCTCAGAACCTCCCTGTCAGTGCTGTTAATAGAGATTTAATTGTTCCATCTACCTAGAGAAATTAAACAAAAACATCTCTTAGTCTCATCTTCCTCTCCCAACCAGCACAACCAGCATTTTCTTTTTGGGCAGTTTTGCTCTGCCTATTCACCTGTTCATGAATGCACCTCCCACCAACCACAGCTCTGACCCTGAGGTGTCAGGAGATTCCCCCTCCTGCCTGCTCAGGGATGATCCCTCGTGCTCTGCTCGTGCCTCACCACCAGCTCTCAATCCATCAAAGCCCTTAAACCCAGCCCCTGGTTACCCCTGAGCCAGCCACGTGTGCAGCACGTCAGGAAAAGCCTTTGAAAATCGAAATCAATTAGGTTATATTCTCCTTTAGTACTGTATTCCATTTCTAATCTCTGAAAGTGGAGAGAAAAAGAACTAGCATTTCAGCTCTGAGCCCCAGTGGTGATTTATTCATCTCTAATGTTTCATTTAATTGCTTTATAATGCATTTTATATGATTTCTTAATGGATTCCTCTGTATATTGATCAGAGTTTCTCTGGTTCAAATTTTTTTGGATCAAACCAAGCAATAGTGGAACACAATTTTGGGTGTTCTCTGGTCCTTTTGTAAAATACCTTTTCTTAAATAATGCATTAATTTTTTATTTTGTTTTATTTTTTGTTGGTGACACCTTGACCTTTGGATTTAAGTTTAGCAAAACTTTAAAGGAAATGCTACAGTAGTTTGCAGAATAAAAGTCATAATTTGATCAAAACTCCTGGATAAATGATCTCATGTTCTCAGGATGATGGTACCCATAAGTTTTACTATAACTACCTGAACTCCCATAAAACATGAATTTAACATCATTTATTTTTTAAATAGGCTCCATTTTGCATCTTTTCGCTCTCCCTTGGATTCAATATGGGGATTTTTTTTTGATTACAGCTATACTTAAATTCATCTTGCTTCTACATTTTGTTTTCCTTCATATCACTGCTGAAAAATCCATCTTTCCCACATTTTAGTATTAGCTTTGATAACATCATTGAGCTGTCTTTTCCTAGTGATAAATATCTTTAAAGTTTGCCCTACTCACACTGATAAAGCTCTCACAGGCTTACTGCTGAACTGCCAGTAGTGCTGATTTTCAACTTTAGTCCATTCTGATAAAGACAAAATACAAAAATTGTGTCAAAACAGAAGCTGGAGTGACCTACTTAAAACCAGCGAGTTACAAAGTTACTGGGATGTTTTTACAACATGCTAAAAGCTGAAACTCAAATTTCTGGTGTGACTCAGACAAGTTCAAATTTCCAGTGTCCTTCTCAGGAGTAACCCAAGTAGTAGGGTAGCTGCTGTCCCAGAAGGGTTTCCAGACAGCCCAGTGCAAACTGAAGCAAAATTTAAAAACATTTTGGGGAAGTTTTCCCAGCCTTTCCCAGGCACTTCTGGTCCTACTTGTTCTGCTCTCATCATTTTCATTTCCCATTCACTTCCTCTGATCACAGCCCTGCAAAGTCTACTCCAGCTTGCCCAGCTTAAATTCAACCCTCTTGACCTTTAAAGAACACCACAGCTTTTTCTCCTTCCTGAACCTCAAAAATCTTGAAAAATCTGACCTCATTGCATCTTCCTCGATTGCTTTCTAGGGACAACTCTTTTTATTTGTTCAGAAATGCAGGGTTCTTGCCTTCAGTTTTTACAGCTTTTGAGGGAATTGCTGAGTTCACTGCTGGGTGAAGGTGGAGGGACAGTCCCAGCTGGCCTTGGTCACTGAGCAGGATGAGAGACCTCAATAATCAAACAGAAATTCTGCTGTTTCCTCTCTCTTCCTTCCCTTTCCTTTTCTTTCTTCTCTTTTCCTTTCCACCCTCCTCTCCTTTTTATTTTTTTCCCTTAAACAGGATAATTTCAGAGTTTTCTACAAACCTGAACAGCAACATAACATTGTACAGACGCCCCCTAAAAAAAACTCAACCAAACAAAAACAAACCCACAAAGAAACAACCCCAAACCACTTCAAAACCAACCAATCAACAAAAAAATATTGACCTTTGAAGTTCTGCTTTACTCCTGCACAAGTAACACCCACTAAAATCTATGAGTTTGGTGTTTGTTCCCAGCGAGCCCCATCGACTCTGTGGTTTTATAGGAAAATCAGCAAGCAACAGCTTAGTTTCTGTTATGGTTTTTAAAGGAAAATGAAAGTACACAATTTTAAAAGGATGTTAACCAGTCTGTCACTCCTTAATAGTGCTGCCAGAGACAAGAATCCAGCCTCTAGCAAGGATTTGGCTTTAAAGGCAGTTTGTGAGGCAAGCACAGGCAAAAAAGCACTGAAAAACCCCACCCCATACATTCTAAAAGCTGTAAATGAAAGCAACAAACAAATAAAACTTGGAGGAGGTGAGACTGGTTATTAAAGCAATGTTTGCAGTTTCCATTTCTCAGAAACTATCAACATCACTTTCAGGAGAGATTAATTTTCTTCCCCCTAAAAAAAAATCATTAGCAAGGTGCTTGTCTTTCCAAAACACTGAACCCACATTTCTCCACTGTGGATCCAACCCAATATTCACAGAACACAGCAAAATCTCTGGAAAAAGAGGCTTAACAGAGGCTTTCCTTTTCTGAATTGACAGTTAAAAGTAAATAATAATTATAAGAGAAAGGTAATGCGCTTATTTCTTTTCCATTATCATTTAACTAAATTTTTCCCACCTTCCAAAAGCACTTTATTTAAAATTAAGACCACTTTAAAAAAAAAATGAGAGGAGGAATAAAGATGAAAACAGTGAGATGTTCATGATTGTGATTGTCATAGAGATTTTGATGTGTATATCTGTGGGTGGAACCTGAACCCAAATCAATCACTGGCATCATTCCTGAGTGTTTGATAAAATCTGGGTGGGAACTCGAGGTGAGGAATTGAAAGAATATCGAAATAAATGTATGGATTCATAGGTAGCCAGATTATGGAATTACTGAGGTTGGAAAACACCTCTCAGACCATCGAGTCCATCCATTCCCCCAGCACCACCAGTGTCCCCCAGTGCCACATCCACAGCTTTTCTGAATATTCCAAGGATGGCGATTCCAGAATGGCACGGGGAGGTCTAAATTCCATTTTAACCACTTTATTCTGAGGGGATTAAAATAATCAGTAAATTCTACTTTTTTTTTAGTCATAGAGAAATAATAATCAATGCCTTTGTAAATGGCCTGAAAAGCTGCAGATAGAAATTGTGCTCTAATATTAATGATCCACATTCACGACTGGCAGAAATTGTTTAAGCTTCATCAGCTTCATTGAATTTGGGACCATTCTGTCTCCTGAACTACTGCTACACAATTTGTGCATGACATCAAGTTCTTAATATTGTAAAGATAATATTTGAATTTTTTTTTTAATATTCACAATTTATTTACACTTTATAAAATAAAAAATTAAGTAATAACTTTGACTCGGAGGAACAGGGACTTGTTCTTAACTATTGAATCCCAGCATTAAGACATTGATGTTGTCAAGATGCACTCAGTCCAGAGTTCATAGCACTTAGTTATAATCCAAATTATATCAAGAAGTGAATTAAATATGGAATATAAGTATTTGCTGTGCATATTATTGATCTATATAACAGCACTTTATACCTGCTGGTTGAAAAATTTTTAATTAAAAAATTTATAGAATGTTGGATCATAAATTTTAGCTCAATAAAAAGTTCAAACATACATTTTGTTTTGTTTAATAAGGAAATCTTAATGGTGGGAAGAATTCTTCATAGCCCCTCCTTGTCCAAAAAACGACTTTAACACAAAAGTGCAAGGAAATATTTTACCATGTCAAACTGAACAGATTTTCCTTCTGTGAATTCATAACACCAGCTCATAAACTTTTAAAAAGGAAGCTAAATTTACAGTACTTATTCCACTGATCTCTTGTTGGGTACTAAAAAATAGGCATTAAGCTGGGGGCTACAATACCACAAGTAATATTTAATCATCCCCAAATCAGGGTTTTTAGCTCATTTTGTTGATTCCTGTCCTCAAAGCGAACACAGAGACTGCAGAGCTAGAACAGGTTTTGCTTTTCCATCTCACAGGACAATTCCTGGGCTTTCTGTCTCAAAGTCACATTTGGTGTGTCCTGAACTGGTGCAATTTTCATTAGTTCTTTCTAAAATAATCTTGGTGGTTTAAACCCCAGATGAATGAAAGCAGGGGAGGATCAGCTCAGACTCTTCCAGACACCCCTGGTTTGTGCATCTCTGCCCCACCTGAGCAGTGTGTGGACACCCAGGCTGTGAAGCCAATGACAAGTGGAGCTTGATTCCCCCAAAAGCACCCAAACCCCCTGCCCTAAGGTGGGAGCACTTGGTAGCACTGCCTGCACTGAATTATTGAGAGCACTGATATAAAGGGCTTTAAAATGACCAGCACAGACCCAATCACCTACCCTGAGATGAATCCAGTCCCTGCTCAGGCACAAAAAACCAGATTGAAACAAAAAAAAGAATGTTTCTTCCCAGTCTATCAATCTAACAGACTCTTCTACTTTTATATAATTTACATATTTTACACAATCTAGCAGACTTTTATATTTTTTCAATCAGGTGCTACATTTTCAGTTGCTTACATGTATTTTTCAATGAAAAGTCATTTTGTTTTGCAACCCTTCAGTCATCAACAAGTACATTCACCTGCACAGACCAAAGAGTAATGTTTGCAGTGACTTTCTGCAGACTCATAATACATAATCAATCAACTCAGAAGAAAAGGCTGTGTGTTATTGATCCAAATCATAGCAACTTTGATGTAGTGGCCTAGTCTTGATGTGTTACTGAATCTCTTCTCTTATATGGCTCCTGTCAGTATGACTTCTGCAACAGCACTGAGTAGAGACTAAAAACCACACTCACAGCCATGAATTTATTTGTTTCCATCTTGTTTTCAAGCAGATTTCCCTCTGAGTTACAGATCTCAGAGAACTACCCGAAGGTTTTAAACAACAAAATAACAGGATTTCAAGAATTCTCTCAGCATTTTGACAAACTCACCAGTTTCAGAGAGCAGTTTGGTGGCTTCCAGCACCTTCTCAGTGTACACCCCAGTCTCATAGTTCTCCATCTCGGCGTTGATGATGTGGATGACTCTGGCTGCACGGCCCCGGATCGCTCCCGCGGTTCGGTCCAGCGTGTCCACGTCCCCCTCTTGCAGAGCAATCACACACTTGTTCACATCTTCCAGGATGTGGTTCTCTGGGATGGAGGGGAAAACAGAGCTCATTTAATTTCACTCTTCCTCACAGCAAAGCTTGCAGATTTGGGGAAATGTCAGTGTGTTAAAAAATTGATCTGTCTTTATCCAGGCTGCAAAACAAAAGCCCTTCTGTGATACTGTCACATAACAGTAAAAATCAGTGTGATATTTATCTTTAGTGGGGACTGGGTTACATCATCTTATCTCTACTGTGAGTCCCAACCTGTAATTCCTAGAAAACCAGTCACATTAAGGTCAAACATCACACTGAATTTTATCATAATGAAATTGCAATTAAAATGAACGCAAAGGGGAAGTATTTTTTAGATTCTCTAATAAACAGTTGGGCAATTTTTCTGAAGATGAATTTACACTCTCCCATAGATGTTTATTATGTTTGGCTCATTTTTGACTAGGTCAGAAAAGAAAGTAAATCATATTA
Organism: Notiomystis cincta; assembly: GCA_013398075.1. NCBI lineage: Eukaryota > Metazoa > Chordata > Aves > Passeriformes > Notiomystidae > Notiomystis > Notiomystis cincta. The sequence goes on from VZRX01011942.1 coordinate 251,345, forward strand.
AAAACACAACAGATAGCAAATAGACAGCACAAAACCTGGGCATGAGTAGCTCATCTCCCTCTCTCCATCTATGCCGGAGAATAAACTGGGAATTTCTGATACCACACACTATAATTATATGTGACTGTGCATATTCTGAAGCAGGAGTTGACAACAGTGGCTCTGCTCAGAGGAGGTGATATCAAGAATCTTTATTGGATTCTTGGGAGCTGTATTGTTATTTTTGTGGCTCTGAATCAGGCCATCTACTCTCTCGTGCTGCTCTGTCATCATTTATGTAGTATTCTCATATACAAATTATAGGAAAGCATGAAGAAGACTCTGACTAGGTCAGGCATTATTTCTCTACAGTCAGTTGAGTCAAAAACAATTTTAGTAAGATCACAACTGAATTTCATATTTGACCGAACTCAGTCTGAGGAATTTGGTGACTCTAAACAGCAACTTGATTTTCTGCTAGAGACACCTGTAAACCAAAAATGAAATGCTGTCCTTTGTAGCAGTAGTAAAACAGAATTAGTCAGTTCACCAAGTGGTTTTTTGTTAATGATCCTTTGTCACTAAAAAGAATGACTCACTAATTTTCACTGTTAAAACACCAAGGCTGGATCATTTGATGGTTCCAGAAATGTTTTACATGATGTCAAATTTTACACTGCAACAGCTTTGGACAGAAACTGAAAGTCCCCTGAGCTGTGAATCTGAGTAGCTTGCAAGGCAAAATTCTTTGTTTAAAACACTCCCAACTCAGAAGGAAAAGGCAATACTTTGTTAAAATTTTTCTTCATTGTCTCCATTTCACCATCACCAATTGCTTTTACCATGACACAACCAGATTTTTCCCAACAAGAAGTGATATATGGATTTGGACAGTGCATTTGGAATATGAAATAACTCCTTAAAATTATGGTCAGCTTTCCTTTGGTAGCCACCATATATGTTTTAATAAAAACACTGAATTGAATGTGGCACACCATCAAATGTGACAGTCAATATGAAGAGGAGGAGGTGTCACTTCAGGAGGTACATTTAACCAGATAGTGGCATTTTGAATGCTTGGCTGGTTTAACATCCAAAAATAAAAATACACTGTGTAAACTGAGGCTTCCAAGCTCTACAGCAAGAGCAACAGGCTTTCTGTTTCCTCATGTCTAACAGAGATGTCTATGCAAAGAATTAGGAAAAAAAATCTAAACTTTACAGAAATAATACTTCTCAGCCACCTTGGAAAGTTTGGATCTAAGTCAAAACTCTCTTTGAAGGAATTAAGATTTGAGAAAAAGAAATTAAAAACCCCATCATCCATTCAAATTACTTCTGGTTTATGGATACAAGAACTCAGAGTAAGCAAAGTCCTCAAACAAAGAAGAAAATGGACATTTGAGCCAAATTTCTGACTCTGGCACGTGGACTGCAGTTTACAAGCCTGGTCATCCCTTTCCCTGTAGAATTTGTTCTTCTGAAATGTGTTTGTCATCTTCAAATCCCAAACAAAAATCAATGTTCTCCCATACTCTGAAGTACCTCTCTATTCAGAGATCTCATCCTCATTGTCTTGCCTTGGTTTGCAGGAACACTGACAGGGCTGCTGGAGTGTAATTAACTAAACCAAACCATTTTTCTGTTAATAAGAATAGAGGATACCACTAAACAAGATAAAGAGGGCAAAAAAGAAAATTAAGGATTTTTTTAAAGGATAAATATTTTCTCTTCCAGTATTTTTTCCTCATAAGCTTCTACTGGAAAATTTAGGAAACATCAAGGAAAGTAATGTAGAATGAAACATAACATTTTGGCCAGACTGTCTCATGAAGTTTGGCTCTTCTGAGCAATTTGAGTGAACAAAGTCCTCTTGGCACACTCTGTGTCCTTACTCACAACAGTGAAATTCACTTTTCTAAGCAAAATAGGAAAATGAGTTTTCTGCAGCAGAAATTACCCCAAGCCATGCACCACTTTGCAACTCCAGCACTCCCTGGGTATGACCAAATTATAACAATACACTCTGCCACAAGCTGGAGCACTTTCCCAGGAGGATGGAGACAAGACTGTGACCCAGGGTCAGTGACCTGCTCTTCTCAACTCACTCCTTCTCTACCCTCCCAAACCAAACCATCCTGAGCTTCTGTAAAATTCATCTTTCCTCCTCTTGCCCACAGCTGCACAAGAATTCTAACAATTCCCACAAATACTGTCAGCCTGTAACAGGTCTGGAACACATTTTTAAAAAGTGGCCAAAATCCTGCTTTGTGCCTGAGCTGAGATGAAGCTTCTCTAGGAGCAGGAGCACAAATAGGGTGCTATTTTCTGGGAGGTCAAAGCCAACCATTGCTGCCAGGGATCAATTGACACGGCGTGCTTGGTCCTACTGAGTGCAGATCAGCATTCCAACAGAGACAGACTAATGGATTAAGGATGCTTCAGGAATTACAGCTTTTGTCCACTCTGACCCAGTACTTTAATTTAGGAGGATATTTTTAGAAAAGTCTCTTGATCCCAGTACCTGAAACAGAGAGGAAATCATCCACTGAAGTGATGTCGTCGACAGCCTCAGTGAGAACTCGCACCTGTTTCTCCCACTGGTCCTTGAACACATCCATGTTGTCCTGGGCTACTTTGCTCTGGGGTCTGGCAGCCAAGGTGAGTGCAGCATTAATTACCTGTCAGTCAAATCCATTTGTTAGAGGAGGAGTGGATTTATTTTTTCTTTCAAGGGAAAGAACAGATTGATTATGAACTGTGTTAAAAATACAGCATTAAACCCCATTTGATAGGAAGGGTCTCAAGATATGGATGGATTTTTCACAGTTTGTGGAAATCAGGAAACAATCTCACAACAAAGACAAGGCTGTGTTCTCCTTCTAATGCTGTTAAGTGCTAAAAGAGTCCTCAGGAACTTTTTAGCAGGAATCTGAACTCACCTGGGGGCACAGACTATCAATCTGTGTGGCTGCCATACGGACTAACTTCACACCTTCTTCATTATTGGAGATTGAACAGGCCAGATTTGCAACCTGCAATGAAATCATCAAATTGTCAGGATGAGAATCAAGTTTTAGGCAAGTGAGCCATTTTATACCTTCCTGTGTTCTTACTCAGCTTTGCCTGAAATGAAAGAATTTTTTACAAGAAGAATAATACACCTTCTCTGCTGGTGAACAGAAACCAATGTAGATTATTTCTACAGACAGAACTACACATCTTTAGATTTTTCTCAGAATCTTCCTTCACTGTCAAGTGCTTCATATCCTCCTCTATAGCTTGGAAATTATCTGCTGAGAAGTCATATAGGGAATGTGGAACATCCAGACATTTATCTGTACATTTCCTTGTCTCAGTTTCTTTTCCCTCTAATGACCCATGTTCATTATTAATATGGGTAATCAGGCTCATCCATACACTCTGAGCTTGGCAAAAGGAAGGGTTTTTGATGTCCTAACACATCAAATCATACTTTCCAACCCATAAACAAAACTGATACCTTCACTGATAGTGGGTAGTCACGTGTCTCTCAAAGATCTTCATTGTTTCTAATGGTTCTATGCATATTAAAATAATTTTAATTTTCAGGTGGACTTCTTTATTTCTGTGTGTTTGTCTGTCCCACAGTAAAATATCCATTAGTAACATCCATTAAAATATCCATCCAGTAAAATATCCATTAGTAGATCACAACTGAGTGATGTGAAATATCTCTGTTGAAAGCCTTATTCTGTAATACAGACCTGAAGATCTCATTCAAAGATCTTTAAATCCACAATTTCTTGCCCTGGCACAGCTTTGAGAAGCCTGAACCCCTGAGGCTGAAGGCTATTTGGATAAGATAAAGACTTGGAGAGACATCTGAATGCCATCAGAAATCAGATCACATCTCCAGGCATGGCAGAGCTGCATCTCTGTGCCTTGGATCCAAGTGGAGGAACATGTTCTCCCAGCTCATACAGCTCTTCCAAAACACCCATTCCCAAAAGCCTTGTGCCAACTCCATGAGTCTGCCCTGGGTTTTCCAAACAGCAATTCATGTCCCAGTGTCACAGGGGTCTCATGTCCCAGTGCACACTGTGATATTTAAATCATGAAGTACATTTTGGGATGGGAGAATACTGGGTATTTTTTTAATCATCCAAAGAAGTGGCTTTCTATTCCAATCTACACTAAAACAAACTTATAAAATTTTAAATATGCTTCCTTGACATTATTCACTGTGCCTGAAGGCAGAGCTATCAGTTGGAAATGATTCATGAATTAGTTCAAATGCCCCCATCTTTCCAATTTTCCTGCAGTCTCCCCCTGTGGTATTAATCTTCTCTCATCTGCAGTGCACATCCCTGCCCTGGCCCAGACCCATCTGTTCTGCACAGGACCTATTTCACTTCCAGTTCTGCGCAGTGTGGTTTGCATAAATCAGAGTGCCAAAGCCCAGGCAAGAAAGGAACCCAAATCTTCAAAGAGCCTTGCAGGCATTTCCTAGTCAAGATTTCATCATAATGTTATTTTTGTTTTCATTTCATGATGAGACAAATGAGTTGGTCTGTTTGTTAACAGCCTTACAGCCCTCATGTCAAAAACATTCTCCTGAGCTGACATCTTCCAATTAATTTACCATTTTCTGTAGTCACTTTGTGCACATCAAACAAAGCACTTTCATCTTCACCAGAAACAACAGCTAAGCAGGATAATATTTAGAATTCATTGAGGGGAAATTGCAGACTTTAGAAACGAGTAAATAATGTTAAGTTTAGCCAGTGCCACCTTCCTGTATTGGAACTCAGTGGCTTTTCAAATGCCCTTACATTTTGTGATTAACATGATGAGAATTTGTCCTAAGGCTTCAGATGTAACATTTACTTTTTTACAGATAAAAATATGTGACTGAAGGGGGCTGAATATCATGAAATGGCCATCAAACCATAAAGCAGGTCTTTAGTTCCTCTGGAAGAGAACTTAGCAGATATAATCAGCAAAAATAAAACTTATTTCTTCTCTTTCTCTGTTAATTACTCTTTAAATAGAATCTGACAAGATAATATTTGGATGTTGCAAAGTACCCAGACACAAGCAGAGAAATCTTTATTTTCCCCTTTTTTGTAAAATAGACTTCAGTATACCTTGTTTTGGGTGCTGCTATCAACACAGGAGTACAAATGTAACTTATTGCTGCATTAAATATATATCAAAGAGCATTACAGTTATCAGTTTAAAAGAAATAATGATACACATCGTGTACAATCCTAAGTTTAATAGTTTCTGTGGTATATTTCAAGCCTTGCACAAAGAGTCAGCAGTCAGACAGCAACACCATCTCCCAGTCCAGCAGGGAGTGTGGCAGCCTAAACCACAGTAAGGTCTGATTATGGCAAATAAACATAGAGAGAAGCAAATTCCACAGTGGCAGATGCAATCTGGATAAAATTGAATTTAGCACTACAAACCTATGACTTTACCCAAAACTCAATTTTTAAAAGATGGCAAGAAACAGCCTTTCCTTTCTTAAGCCTTCCTTTCAGTGCATAAACGTGGACCTGTGAAACAACACAAGCTTCAGGTGCACTCAGTCACCATATTATTTAATTACTTTGGTTGACTTGGTTATCAAATACACAGTCAAGTCACCATCAATTATTATTCTTGGCACAGCAAGGTCCACATGCATGCTCTTACTTGATAGAAACCACAAGGTAATTCCTCCTTTAGCTTATTATAAATTCAGCAACTTCTGATATTTTTCCTACCTAAAACTATGAAGAAAAAAAAATTTTAAGACACAATTCCACCCCATTTAACTGAGACATTTGGATTAGATGCCAAACTGATCCCTTTGGAGAAGGGATAAAAAAGGGAGGCCCTTCCAGGGGCTGCTGCAGGGGCCTGGTTGACTCATCCTCTAGATGTGTCTGGTTTATTATTTAAACTTAGATTACAGCTGGCCCTGATTGTTGAAAAAGGTGTTACTGAAATAAAAGATATTTTTTGCTGGTGGATTAGGACTTGTTTTGCATGGGTACATTTAATAAAATGTGTTCTGTGAAGAACAGAGACACTTTTGAGGTTGGGAATGTCTTTAATGTGCCACTCTGGGGCTGGATGGAGCAGAGAGTTTGGAATGGGAAATAAAAAGCCTGTATGTTAGAGCAGCTGCCAATTTACCAGGACTTTGATTTGAAGCCTTTACCTCTGCACTTCAAATGCTCTGTCTCCACCAAAGCACTGAAGGGGAGGTTTCATGAGAGGCTGTGGAAGCAACCAGGTAATAATATATTTATTTTGTCTGTTTGCTAAGTTCCTTGAGCACACTGAACCCACTGAGTGCCTAAACAGAATTTAAGATTGTGTTGAGATCAATGTGAACTCTCTGAAGAGCATTTACATCAATGAACACATTTTAAATACAAAAATCAATGAACTGTGAATCGTTCTCAAAATTCATGGAGAACTTGTGAGTAACAGTGAATAACAGTGACACTGCTGCCTTGATGAACATTATTGTCCAGAATTTCAGGCCCTCTCAGCTACTCTTATACCACCAAAACAATTTCTAAACACCTTAAACCTGTCCTGCAAGAGCACAGAGAGGTAATGAGCAAGAAAAGAACCATCCAGCTCCAGTGATGCTGTATTTTTGTGTAATCACCAAATCCACTGAACCAACCCTAGAACTGGGCATGTGAAAGAGCAGGAGCCAACTCTTCCTGCTTTCAGAAATTCACAGAATATGAATTTCTATCAGTGGCACTGACAGCCCAAAATGCAATTCTGCACCTTGCCAGCATCTGGCTTTAATCATGCAAGGAGTTCCATTAGTTTCAACTATTTAAAATACATACAGGAGCAGTTCCTATAAAATTTATCTGCCTGTATTTTGTTGGATTTCAGCCTCAGTTTCCTGCTGGATAGCAGACTGGAGTGGGGAATGACTCTGTTTCTAATGCAAATTTTTATTACTCTTTGTGGTGACTGTTCCCTTAGATAGGAAAACTTTATTTCTGCCACTAAATTGCATTCCAACCTACAAAAGTAATTAGGGGTCTTTCATATCAATTTACTTCATTTTTCCACTGATTAAAATCAGGTGTAGTTACCTTTCATTGTGGTTTCAAATGAGACTATTTCCATTTTTGACTTGAGCCCTTTGTATTATTAAAGGTAAATGTGGCTATCAAGATGTATTGTGCTCTTTTGACTTCCAAAATCCATTGTCTTCTGGTTGAAAATTGAATTCATGGATTTAACATGGCCATTTGGAATTCAACCTAAATGAAAAGGTCCAAAAGAAAAATCTATTGCTTAGAGCAAAAATGTAAAAAATGGGAGCAGCATAAGCTACAGCAAAAGACCAACAGCAACACAAAAGCTGCAGAATATCCTAATTTTTAACATTTTCCTTTTATTCTTTTTTCCCATCATAAATTGCTTAGAAGAAATGACACTGAAAAGCTCTGTTCAGCTTCCCCAACCATTTAACCATTCAAAGGTAGAGAATGCAATCTATTTCTATTTTAGTTTCTCAGTTTTCCATATTTTTTGTAAATACATGATTTCTTTAAAATTTGCTTTTATTCACTTTTTCTATTTATGTAATTTATTTTTTTTCACTGTAATTAACTGGTGGAAGTAAATAGGAAGAAAAAAATTTGCAAAAAAATTATTCTTTATTTAGGAAAATGCCAAGTAACTCACACAAACCCAAGAGAGTGGTAAACTTCTGTGTCTACACCACACATTTGAGAAGTTGAAACTTTCTGAGTGATTTAGATTCTTGAGTTGAAGGTGGTTTAAGTCAGAGACTCCTGCAGCACTCACAGAGGACTAAAGCCAAGCAAATAATCAATTATCCTGTTCAGCTGATGAGATGTAACTTGCTGAACTGTGGTGTCTCAACTATTTTTAATTATTTATCCATTCGCTTAGTAATTTATCCAGATATTGTTTCCACCTCTGAATCCTTCAAAATTCTGACATATATTAATGCTGGTACTGCTGTAGGCAGCCCAGTGATATTCATGGAGCCACAAAAAAGAGAATTTTTTCTAAAGGAGAGCAGAGCTGAAGCCAAGTTAGCCAAGATCTTCAACTTATTTATCCTCTCTGTACTCACTCAAGCATTCTATTATGAGCAAAACTCTATTTATCACTAGACAGGATGTTTTTGCACATACACAAACAAGTGCCAGAAAAAATCCAAATGTCACTGCGAGTACACATTGCAGCAGATTCCTGCTCCTCGTCAGGCACTGCAGTGCCAGCTTGTACTGCCATGGAAATATTCCACTGTGGCCTCTCCCTCAGAGCCTCTTCCACATGCCATGGGGGGAACCTCACTCTGCAAAATATGGCCAATTTCCCCTCGTTTGCATTAACCAATCACTTCTCTAAATAAGAGATGGATCTTTAAGTTGTTCACCTGTGCATATATTCCTGTCTATTAAAAAATCTAACTGCATTCAAAGCAGTAAAAGAAAGAAAAAAAGCATTTCTTTTATAAATTAATAATGAGCTGATTTACTGAGTTTGCTGTTTGCTTTGAAAATTTCTAGCACCAAACCCTGAACATATTTAACATGAGCTGCTCAGACATTTACAATATGTATCTAAGGAGATTGGTACCAGCAGGATGCTAGAAAGATACAGAGCACTTTAAGCACAACAGTTGAATGTTTTATTTCATGTTTTATATGCAGCCCACTGAACCTATAAAAAACTCTTTTCACTCTCAAAAGGTCAATAGCATTTTCTCTCATAATTCCTAGAGGACTGAGGCTTTTCCACTCACTCCAACTCCCTTCAGATTTGTTCTGTATCAGATTTAGTTGGAAGAGCTTTAAAAGATTTCTGCTCTTGGTAATGTTCCAAGTATCTCAGACTTCAATAAATTCACTGGGTCTTCATCTGAGATTTTTGAAGGAAACCTAAGAGTGTTGGAAGCCTCATGTGTACAGAAAGCTCAACTCTAAATGAAAAGATCCTAATTTTAGACAATTTCAGTGAAGTGTTGTTAAATCAATCTGAACCTCCTTCATTTTCCAGGACCATTCTGGTGCATCCCATAATTATGGCCTGTAAAAGAGAGATCAAAAATGAAGTACCTGGAAAAATCCTTCTACTTAACTATTTTCATAACTGAAAAGAAGCCAACATTGGCTCATGTTCAGTCATAGAGCTGCCAGTACAGAATAGAAGAAAAAGGAATCATATTGTGTTTGTTCCTTTACTTTTAATATCAGACAATAATAATGATTTCAGATATAAAGAAAAAAATTTTTAGTAGAAGTAAATACTGTCTCTTCTTTTCTTTTCTTTCTCTTTATATTTGGAATTTGGTCACAAAACTCTGTCTTCTTGAAACTGCTCAAGATTTTACACCACACTGATGAACCTCAACTGTCATAAATGTGCCTGACTGCAAGCACAAGAACCCCCCTAATGTGTCTAAAGACCTTCTAGAGGAAGAGTGGGACAATCTCTGATTTTGGACCAACTCTCCAGGTCATTGTGATTTCTCAGCAGGATCATCCCAAGAATTCTCTATGGAAAACAGGAGAAAACAAGTTGATTAAGAAAAAGTAGGTGATTGTCTCAGAGCATTTCTCCAATTTACACCTGAGAAAAATTTCTGGAAATTAATCCAGTTTCAGTTTTTCCTTTTTTCTTTTTTTTTTTTTTAATTCAGGGCTTGTTTTACTTTACTTTTATGTTTAAAATGATTCAAGCAATGCTGTTGGAGTGGAACACTGCCCAGAAATTTCAACTGCATTCTCAGCTGGTACCAATGGACCTCACAGCAACTGCCCAAGTTCCTACCTGAAGATCCAATCTCACAATTAAAAATCCAGGCCCACATCTGTCAGGGGTTCTGGGTTCCACTGGATCTCTAAACAGCTTGAAATTCCAAGACTTTAGAAAAGTGGGTGTGGATGTTAATCCTCAGAACTGAAACCACTGGAAAAGCTTTGTGCTGTGAGAAAACTCCCTCAGGAACTGTGGATGATCCTCCCTTGCTCTCCTGAGGGTGTGTTTGTGAGCTGTTCAGCTGCAAGAGAACTAAATGTAGAAGCAGTGGGGAACCCAGGGATGAGGACAGCAGGAAAGGGCTTCCCTCCTGAGGTTCACTCCCCCAGGAGCTGGGAAATGGAGTGATGCTTCCCCCTGCAAGGATGTGCTCACTACCTTGGTGTAATTTCTGAATTTTCTCCCTGTGCATGTGCACCCACTGCCAAAGAAACAAACAGCAAACAGCTGGAGTAAGCCTAGAAGAAGAGCAGGACTTAGTTAAGGGCAGTTTTGCACTTTAATTTTTAGTCAAGAGCAGTTTTGTACTTTAATTTTAACTGGCCTGGAGCAATACAGCATCACACTGATGGAATGCAGTGAGTCCTCCTCCAGGAGAGCAGCTAATAAAGGTGCAGGGGATCTGTTCCCTGTTGTCCATCTGTCCAGGTGAACCACAGAGTGGATATCCTGTTCTAAACCACACCTCTCACATGATTGCTGAGACTAGACAGCTAAAAGTGATGGATTTCATTGACTGACTCTCTGAGTTACAGGTAAAGCTGCATTTTACAGTGCATTGGTGCACATTGTTTTCCTCATTTCACAGAAAGCAAAGGTAAAATGTCCAACTACAATAATTCCTTCTGTAGAGGGCAGAGAGCAGAGACCCAACTCAGTGCCTTTTAGCAGGACTGGGTTACTTTTCTGTTTAATTTGATGATAGGTGGAGGATTTCAGACCCCACAGCTCCCTAACTGGTCTACTCACAGTGAAACACCAGTGAACAAAGAAAGCAGAGGAACACAACAAACACTACAGCACTGCCTGAAATGTCAGAGACACATTGTCACAGACAGCAGAACCTTTAACAACAGCAACTGCTGCATTCCAAAGTGTACAAAACAGCCACAACAATTTCTTAGTCTGGTGCATCAACAAATCTCAGGACATTTTGTGTATTAATCCTTTCTGGTCAATTTGCAACCAAGGCCACTGCTACTAAAACTCATCATGAATTATGAGCAATATATCCTGAAATATCCAAGGAGCAAGAGGGCAGTTGGTGTCCTATGGAAACAAGATTTACAACACTGCAATGTGTGTGAGTCGATCCCATAAAGCAATTTTGACAACATACCCCTGGCAGTGCTGTAATTAATAGATATTAATAGCAAGTAGTTCCCAAAGCAATCCATCTATCTAATAACAGTCCACTATTTTGGCAAACTGCTTGGTGACCCTGGAACATGGATGCATGCCTGACTAGGCTGTGATAATTAAATGTTAGTTATACTATCAGGGAGCTGTATTTTGACAGCTGTTGAAGAAAAAGAGGGGACAGTGCTGAAACTCAGAACAGTTCAAGACATTAACAGAAGCTCTGAAGGCATTAACAGTGTGATATCAGACACCCCAGGGTGTAAACAAAGCACAAATTATAGTCACTGATCCCTAAAGGAACAGAACTTGCAAGCTTGATAGAACCAACTTTATTTAGCTGCCCGACATGGATGGAGCTGAACTTGGCAGGGGAAGCAGAGAGTAAGAACAAGGACTTGCAGAGGTCCATCAGCCAGAGAAGGAAGGTGACAGAAATGCATCCCCCTGATAAGCAAGGCTGCCAAAGTGGCAACTGCACATGAGAAGAAATTGAGGTGCCCAACAACTTTTTTGCCTCAGTGCCCAACAGCAAACTCTTCCCAGGGGAGGGACTGCAAGGCAGGGACTGGGGCAGCAAAGTCCCTCCTGCTGTCAGAGAAGATGAGGTGTGAGACCACCCGAGGAACCTGAACAGGCACAAGTCCATGGGATCCAAGGAGAAGCACCCCAGAGTCCTGAGGGAATGGCTGATGGGGCTGCCAAGCCACTCTCCATGACATTCCCAAAGTCAGGGCAGCCAGGGGAAGTCCCAGGGGGGAAAAGGGAAACTTTGCTCCCAGCTTTAAAAAGGGTTGAAGGAGGCCCCTGGGAGCCACCAGGCTGTCAGCCCCACCTCTGTGCCTGGGAAAATCCTGGGACAGAAGCTGAGCTGGGGCACGTGGAGAGCAGGGAGGGGACCCAGGCCAGGCAGCACGGCCTCAGCAGTGGCCAGCAGGTGAGGGAGGCCAGTTTGCCCCTCTGCCCTGCTCAGGTGAGACCACACCTGCAGAGCTGAGCACAGAGGACACGTGGACCTGCTGGAGAGGGTCCAGAGGAGAGCCACAGAAACCACGAGAGGGCTGATTTCCTTCCTAGGGGTGAGGGAAGAAATTTAATTCAGAATGATATTTTATCCCATTCAGAGAAAGACGGATTTTATGTGAATCCAATTTTTGTGCATGAATAGTCTATGAGATGTTTTTACAATAATTTAGTGATGGCTCAACAGGAATGCAAAATTAAGTCATCTGCCCAGAACCAGAATGTGTAGACAAGGCAACAGAACTGGATGTTCCCTTTTCCATTCCTCCTGTCAGCTCTAACCCTGGCATGGACAGAGCTCATATTGGCTTGAAAGATCATTTAGTTTATTTATCTGCTTAGCAGCCCTTTTTCCTGCTAATAAATCACCTTTTCTCCTGGAAAAGTGATATTTATGCTAATTATCCTTACAACAGTGTTGTAACAGAGTGCCTTACACCAAAACCCAAATATCCAGAGTATTTTACAGAAAACCTGCATGTTGATATGATGTATTTTCCAATATTTTTATTACAAAAAACTCATCAGTCCATTATCCCTGCCTTTCTGTCCTGTCACTCTCTGTCCATCCTTTTTGTATGACCAGAAAAAGAGATTTCTTACATTCAGTTGTTTACCAACCTCATTTATACCAGTAACAAACCAAAATCAGTAACAGCCAAAACACAGAGCTGAGCTCTTGCACGCACTTTTTCAACTACAAATACAATCCTGAGCAGAGTTTTAGCCTAAATTACCTCTTTTATATTGCACAAGGTCTCTTTTATATCTGTTAAAAAGATGTTGGCCAAAAAGATGGCACTGAGAAACCTCAATTTGTTGTTAGAGTTTAGGAAATGACAATGGGGTGAGAAAAACTGCTTTTATATTTAGGTGTCTTTCCTCCTCTGAAATGGGAAATACATAAAAAAAACCAAACCATGGTATTAATTATTCAATGTGCTGGGACACATATCCTCAAATTATAATTTATCTTAATTTAAGACTGCACTCTTAGTGTTTTTTGCAAAGAATTTGTTTTTTTTAAATAGTAAATGTGGGAATTTTCATCTTAGTTCTGAACTCAATCATGGTTTATTTGATTAAAAACTGTTGCACTCTGACCCATTCTTACATTTTTGTCCCAGTTGTCACATGTTTGCAGTTCTGTGTATGAAAGCAGATTATCTTTGCAAAGGAGCATCATTAGCTGATAAATATCCAAAACCATTTCAACAAAACCCACATTATTTATTGTGGAGTGGAGTGATGGTTTTGGCTTTTTCTTAGCCTCCTCCTCCTCCAAAAAAAGTAAAAAAAGTCATATGAATGCAGCTCAGGCATTGATTTTTAATAATGAGTTTTCATATCAAGAGCTCTTCATGTGACTTTCAGCCTTAAACAAAAAATGGGAACAAATGTACATTTAAGAAATCAAAACTGACATCAAAATTCTAAACAGAACTGCAATACCTTTAATTCCCTGTGCTCTGATTCATACTCCTCTTGGCATGCAGAGATGAGAAAAATTCAATTGTCTCTGCTGTTAGTTTGAATGGCAATAGACGTACAAGTTTGGGCTTTTTTACAAATGTCCATTTGAAGTCAAAGGCCAGTAGGTCCATGATGAAACTGAAGTCTCCACCAGTCCACCTTACTAAATTTTTAAGCTTTTGATTAATTTAATTCAAAGGAACAGAGAAGGCTCGGTGAAAATTCAATTCAATGAAAAATTAAGATTTAATGAAAATTAAATTTCAGTGAAAACAGGCAACTGTTTTGAGGACACAAACCTCATTATCCTCCTAAAGCCTCACTGAGGAAAGAATTTACCTCATGGCCCACACTGGGGAATCTGAGTAGCTGAGAAATTTCTTAAAATCCGTGGGAAAAGCTTCACTTGGATCTGACACTTGACCACAAACTACAAATCTCTAAGAACCTGTGATTCATCCTGCCTGGTGTTCATCCTGCTTCTCTGAGAGAAGAAAATCCTCCTTCCTACAAAACCCCAGCAGGAACTGCACATCTGGAGAACCTCTGGCTGGAAGCAGGAGAGCTGCCCCATGTGTTGGGTACAGGAGGGCAGCCTTGGAGTTGGAAAATGTTTCAATTTGCATCCACAGGGCCTCCTGCTCATGGGGATATGCTGAAATTAACACTTTTAACATCACCCTGGATGTCTGAAAGCCTGCATTGGGCCAAGGAGTAGCTCCAGCACTTTGGTTTCTGGAAAAACTTCAGTAAATCACCTTTAAAGTTAGCCACAGGTGAATGAATGGTGAGAGTAGGTTTTCCCCCTGTGTTATTAGGAAGTTATCCTTCATCAGACTACAGATCATCATTCAGTTTTCCAAGATATCTGTCTTTAGGTTAAATGATTTCTGAGATGTCTGCCTGGAACAGGAAAAAAAATGAGAAAAAAAAGAAAAAAAAGGAAGAAGAAGAAAATGCAAGGACATACACAGTAACATGGAACATATCAAATCTTTTCTCAGGCCCATTCCATGCTGCTTTGAGAATTGATAATTTCACTCAATAACATGTCCAGGTAAAGTGATGGATGCTACCTGGTTTTATTTATTTTTAACCCACAGATTGCCCATCTGTGAAGCCGTTGGGGAATAACCCTCTGTCCTTTCAGAGCAGGCAAATGGAGTTTATTTCAATGTTGGGAACACTGTGGCTAAATCTGATTAGTTTTGACAGCAGAGCAGGTACCACAGACCATCCATGTCTCTGCACTGATATTAATATAAAACTACCACAAGTTGTGGAAATTGGAGCTGAAAGGAAACCTGGGAGATGATGCAAGGAGTGTGCCCCAGTCTGTGCTCAGGGCCCATTCAAATGTGTATTAAAGAGACTGAGTAATGAGAGCAACAGGCAAATTAAAAAACCCCACCCCAACAAATGCCCTCTGCACATTTCTCCTTTGCAGACTCGCTGTGAGCTAAACTAGGTCTGCTCTGCTCTAATTTGTGAGTGAAGGAAAAATCACATTTACCTACTGCACAGCATGAAGACTGTTTGCATCCATTAGGACTATTTTTCCTTATATATTCACAGAACTCTATGACCTTAAAAAAAAATAGAACCCAAAAACCCTTAAAATGGGATCTACCAAGAAGATACTTCCAGTGGAGGGGACATTTTAAGATAAAAGAAGTTCTGACATCCCTTCATTCTGTCTTTTTTACATGTGCATTTGTGTGCTTGAAACGTGGTTCAAAGGATTATTGGTTGATTCTAACAAAATTAATCTTTTAAATTAAATTGACACATATTACCCAGGTTCTTACAATATCTTTATGCACTTGGAAGAGCAAAGAAAACATAAAACTAAAGCTTATCTTTGAAGATTTTTCTTTCTCTCAACTGATTCTTTGTATCATCAGAACAGGTGACATGCTGGTGCCTCTGATGAGTTTAATGTCTTGTTACTGCTGTCCCCACTCAGATTTCTGTAGTAGCTCAGACTGCCCAAACCATGGAAAAATAATGATAAAAGTTCTGATCACTACTCATGTTATTTAAAGTGGATTGCAGTCAACTCAATTCTATTTACCTGAAAACCAATCCCTGTTCTTAGAGTGAGAAACAGCAACAGAAGCCCTGAACACATCAGAAAAGTTAGCAAATTTTAAATATGGATTCTTCAAGTTGTGTGTGTGAAGCAAGAGATGGAGGGGGTTCAAGTGCAGCTATAAACACAAACAATCCAGCACTTGCACGGGAAGGATCCTATTCATTGTCTCACTCAATAATTCCAAATACAGACACAACCCCCTCCATTTCACACAAAAAGATGAAGCCTCTTCCCTCAGCCCATCCCTGGAGATTCCCAGCTCACTCAGAGCAGCAAAGCTGCAGTGATTTACTCCAGCCCTGGCTCGCAGGACTCACTGGGGTCAATGAATTGTAGCTTTGCAAAACTGAGGTAGAAATGAATTCCACAATCAATCAATTCCACCAACAATACACAAATGTTTCTGTGTTTTCATTCCGCCATCTGCACAATGGCATTTCAGAAATGTTCAAACACTCTCTGTAGAGCCACTCCAAGTATTGAAATCAATAATAAAAGAGTATTTTCTAAATGTGACAATTGATCACTAAAGCTTTTCTTTCACTGCCCTGAACCAGGCACGATTTGCTGACCAAAGAGCTTGTCACAGTCTGCATGAAAACATAGATACATCCCTGCTACCAGAAATAATGAGTAATGTATGACAGAAATACATCAATCCTATGTCCTTTTGTTCTTCTAACCCACAACTCTTTAATGGTTAATGTGTTATGTATTCACTGAACATCAGCATACATTTGCACTACCACAAACTGAAATTTATTCGTCTAGCTGCACAGAGGGATTTGTTAGTTATTGGGGGTCAGCGAACACAGTTTTATAAACTGATATTGAACAGGAAGGAACTGCATTAGAATGAAGACAGAATAACAATAAGCCAAAGAGTCAGGTGAGTATTTTGTGCTTCAGCTCTTATATACACATCTTTTTCCTACTGTCAGAAAGCTAATGCTTTATATACATACATGTATACTTAAAATCTTTGTTTTCTTGCCATTACTATTTTGTGTAGCTCTCTAAATCCCTGGACAGCTGCCCTGCTGCCAGCCTCCTGCCAGCTGAAAGGGCAGGGGAAGGAGCACAGGCAGAGCTCTGCCCGTGGGCTTGAGCCAAGTGTGGGACAGGGCTCATCCCAGAGACAGCAGGTCCCAAACGGCAGCACAGCCCCAGCTCCCCCCTGCTAAAGGCTTTGATCCTGCTTTTCCCTCTTTCTCCAGAAATGTGTCTCTGATCTATCACACCATTGATTCTGTCTGTGTATTTAGCATTAGGGAGTCACCTGCCCCAGGAGAGTTAATCCTGATTTACGCTGCTGTGAGCGACAGGAGAAGTGAGCTCGGGGGTGTTGCAGTAACAGCTGCTGAAGATGTTTATTTGTGTCAAGGCAGGGAAATCAATTCCATTTCTGAGGCAATGGAAATGTAACTTACCCTGGGCGGCTCCCATCTGAGAAACCACCTTTTCTGAGGGAATGACAGACATTGTCTGCAGGACCCTGACTGCTGCTTACACCAACATTACACTGCAGTCCTAAGAAACACGTCGAGAAACGAGGTAAAATCACACAGAAATGTGTGGAAATACCAGAGTGCCACTGAAAAATAGGACATCACATACACCAGGAGTCATGTGGCCATTCAGGATTATTTAAATATTACAATTTCAAACAGAAAACAAAAAATCAGTTTATAATTGAGGTCAAAACTCATAAATTTTCTTTTCCTACCTGTCAAAACAGTATAAATAAAGGCAAATGGACTTGTGCTGAGGATATTTGACCAGGACAGATGCTGGGAAAAGACTGGTGTACTTAAGATCAACATTACTCATTTGAGAAGTTCACAGAAAAACAGCTGATTTTCACATTCTGTTATTCCCAGTTTAGGCAAGCATTCCATTTGAGAAGGGAGCACAGAGGTGATTTAAATTTAATATCTCGATCTCATTTCAAGAGAAAGGCTTAAACACAAACACAGTCAAGTTGAAAGTCTTAATGTTCTACTTGAATTCACATGATTTATGGCAGGGGAAAAAAACCCTGCAGTGTTTCAACAGCCTGAGAAATGCTGGTTTCATCTACATGGGCTACAGGAACCCAAATTCAAACTAACACTTGACACTGAAAAGTAACATTTAACACTCCAGCTGACATTCAACACTGGGATCCAAATGAACATTCCAGGCAGGAATAAATCATCCTTTGAGAAACCCTGAGGATGAAATAGGGCAGGTACTGCATTCATGCACAGTGCTATAATCAGACTTACTGGGCTGAACTCGTGTTCTCACCCTGGATTGATGCAGTGCAATTGAAGCCCATCTTCAGCCCTCAGCCAAATGCCAAATATGCTGCTGAGAGGGCTCGAGTGGCAGCTCTTTCTCCTAAGAAATGCTGTTCAAATTGGAATTTAGATGCCCAAATAGGCCAGTGAAAGATTCTCAAGTGTTTTGAAGCATTTTTATCCATTTCCAGAATCACTCACTGGCTTTAGTGAGCTGCTCTTCACCTTAGAAGTGCACTCATGTATTAACCAAAATTCGGTTTTTCCTTTAATAAATGGCTCTTTTCCTCAAGGTATTGAAGTCTCTGTGGCCCAGTTCTGTACCCATACCCAGACTGGTGATAACTGCTTTCTAGACCAGTCAGAATATGAGACCACAAGCACCCATAAAACTCCCTAAATATGGGTGAAAACAGAACAAATGCCAACACCACAAGCTTCAAGCAGCTCCCTGAGAGTTTTAAATAAGCTTTCTAATGTTTACTTGCAGAATAGGAGCTCTTCATTTATTAAATAACTAAACAATCTCTCTTATTTTGTCTGCTCTGAGGGAAAAACTTTCCTTTCTACAGTGGATAAGCCAATTAGAAAATAATTCCCATCCAGCCCCATTAATAAGTATTCTATCCAACTTGAGAACAATTCATGAGGATTTTGGAGTGGATGGGTTTTTACTGGGCTGCAGGCTGTTTTCAAATTAACTAAGAGAATCATCCTCCTTAATATTTACTGATGGCACAGCTGCTGCTATCGAGCAGTTTTCTGCTTTTAACCAGTTAAAACCTCATGTCCACTGTAAGAAATCAGATAATAATGTGCCTGGTCTAAATTGGGAGAGCATTTTAACTTAGCAGTGATGTCTCAACTCGGCATTACAGGCAATTTCTCTTTTGTCTCTTAACAAAACAAAACAAAAATTGCATGAAGATGAGACAATAAGAATTATAATTTTGCTGCTGCATCGTTATTTTTTCCCAGCTAATTCCACATGTCAGGAGGTAATGAAGGGCTGTGTAATTCCAGGGGAGAGGCTCAGCTTCTGTAATATTACCAACTTGAAACTCAGTTGCTGTAAGTGATTAAAAACTTGTGTACCCAAAATGTATTAATTTGTCTGCAAATTCATCCATTTAACAAAACACAGAAAATCATTCTTACTCAGGCTCTCAGGTTACTGATGTTTTCTGCAGCTAGAGGAGCACTCAGGCTTTTCATTCTGCCTCAGCACTAAAAACTTGGCTTTAACAGCTCAGAGCAATTTGGGAGAAACCAACTTTACAGACTCTCAAGCTGGTTCTGCTCTCAGAGCACAAATGAGAGAACCAAGGGGAGAACTTCTGGTCCAAAGGGTCTCAGCTGACATTTGCCAGCAGAGGAGAATCTTTATCCTCTCCCACTCCACATTCCCTCCAGCAGTGGTGTCTCCTTGGTTTTGAAACGTGGTGGGAAGCAGAATTAGTATTTATCCATCCTTGTACAACAATTTTCAGACATCTTGGACCATTTCCATGCTTTGCCTGCAGGTGCACAAACAGCTTTAACCTCTGCAGACCAGGCTACAGAGCACTTTTCACCTCTCCTCACTGCCTTTGCAGCAAAGCTTATGCAGAAAAACCTTTGGGGTTTGGTGAAAATCAGCAGATGTTTTGTTCCAAACCCAAACACAATCAATTCCACACAATTTTGAACCTTCTTCAAACAGTGTTTGAAATAAAACAATCATTCTTTGGCAAAACTCAGGCTAAAGCAGATAAAAATGCTAAAGCAAGGGAATTCTAGCACTTGAAAATCAAAGCAATCCTATCTAATGTTTATGTCTGAAAAAGGAAAAAGTGTCAGCATTTGGTAAATGGTGTATTTATCAAACAGTGAGCAAGACTTAATTAAAGACAGTAATTACACATAATCCTTTATGTTGATAGCATGTGATCCTGCTTTAAACTGCTACACAGGATTTGGAAATTCTAACACATCTTTTTCTAACAATACCAGCTTATTTTTTAAAAAATAAAGATAATATCTATTTCTCCAACCTCAGTAAAATACAGGATTTCCTTTCTATCTGAAATCATAGATCACATGATCTCAGTCCATTGATTTCCAAGTGAAAGGAATGATAGAATGGATTGGAAGGGACCTTAAAGATCATCCCTGCCATGGGCAGGGACACCTTCCACTATCCCAGGGTGCTCCAAGCCCTGTCCAGCCTGGCCTTGGACACTTCCAGGGATCCAGGGGCAGCCACAGCTTCTCTGGGCACCCTGTTCCAGGGCCTCAGCACCCTCACAGGGAAGACAAGTACAGAAAATTGAACATGAAAATTTATTTCCTTCATTCCTGGACAACTGTGGCTCTCTGAGTATGTTAAAAAAAAAAAAAAAAGTTTACATCAAGAAATAACCAAGATCACATCATCCTGTTATTGCATTTCCACCCCTAATGTATGCATTAAATACAGTGTCAGGATCAACTTTATTTTCTCTATTACCCATATGCTGTTTTTCAGCAAACTCACAGTTAATTTATTTTTATTCCTCAGAAAAGTCTGGTAGCTTTTATAAAAGAGTTTATCAGCCCTGGCATTTTCACATTTTAGCTTAAGGAAGGAAATGAAGAATATATGAGCTACACAAAACTGAGGAGGATGGGGAAAATAGTTCCAATAGCAGTTAGTCAGGGCATTATGTTTGATGTTACACACTACTGCAGGAAATATGACCAAGTTTCTAAAATATGCAAGAATTCCCACACAATTTGAAAAAAATCTTACTAATACAGTAATTTATCTTGTGTCTTTCCTCCAGATCATTATTTTTATTTGAGTAGAAAATATTTATATGGCTGAGGGCTGAGATTTATTAGAATCATATATGACAAATTCAGGAAAATTCTTTCATACCAAGAGAATAAAAGTAAAGAAATTGTGCCAGACATACGATCTGTATGTGAAATATGTGCCAAAAAACAGTTGTTTAAAGAATATATTTTTTTTCTGCTTGGTGGCTGCAAAGAAAAATAATCACAAAAAAATTGTGTCAGGTTGATACTGAGTAAATTCCTATTGGTCAAATCCAGCAAACTTTGACAAATATTTTGACCTAAAAGTGTATTTCTTACCAGGAAAACATTCACAGGAGATATTTCACACAGCTTCTCTCCAGCTCCAGGTTTTCCCAGAATAATTCAAACCTGTATTTACACAATACCCATTTCTGTATTTAACATCTCCAATGTACATTTGTTTAGAGGGGTCAGGAGAGTTGGTGTTCAGCTTTATGGATTCATCCATCAGCCTCAGAGTTCAACAGGCTCCCCCTGTTAGTTTTAAATAAATCCACTACTTTTCCCTGCCAGCTTTACCCTTTATTATCAAGGCTATTCTTAGTGTTTAGAGCAGCAGCTGACATCACACGAAAAATTTAATGTGCTGTCTTATTTTTCAGTGCTCTTTTCATTGGAAATTCCTGCCTATTTATCACAGAACTGACATTTTGCTGCACCACCCTGCCATTTTTCAGCCCCACATGGTCACATGCTGTAAATGCAGGTGTATTTATCAAACCATTACCATCAATTACCTGAGAGCTGCAGCTTCCCAGATATTTTATAAATTCCTGAGATTTTTCAGAGCACTGACATGACAAAATACACATCGGGATGCTGGAAAATAGTTGAAATGGCAAAACAAAAATATGTGGTAAGGGGAAAAAAAGTCAGATTAAACACCACCTGCTCCTGGCCTTCTCATGATCATCCTGCCTGTGCACATTTCAACAAAAAGCTTTGGGAAGGAACTTTTCCAGGACAGTATCACAAAGTGATTTCCACAAGTGATTAAACATTATCCCTTTGGATTATCCATGTGTTCCCAGTGGATCTTCCCTTTAAATGCAACTCACTGCTCTAACAAGGGATGTAAAGGGTTGCTTTAGAAAGAGATATTATTCAATGTCTGCATTGTTAAATAAAAGAATTCATTGAATTATCTCAGCTCTTGCATGAGCTCTCTGATCCTCTTTTATTCAGAATTACAGATATATCTACAAGGCCAAAAGGCTTGGAATTAACTCACTGAGGAAGTGCCAGAGAAACCTGGATTACCTCAATGCCCATCAGAGCAAGAAACTGCAGAGCAGGGAAAAGATTAAGCAGAAATAGAAATTCTATTGCCTGATCAATCCCAAGGAATTTTAACAATCCTGACAGGTTACAATGCACAGCTGATAATCTATTCTCAGACTCATAATTGTGGCAGCAGTTTGAAAGCCTAAACAAACCAGATCAGAGCTGAAGTATTCAAGGCAGGAGCAGAAAAAGATGTTGAAGAAATAGTGATAATTTAGGAAAATAAAACGAATTGTTGATATAAACCATTGCAAAACTTCACTTAGAACAGTCATGTGTGTAAAAAGAGCAGCAGAAACTGCAAGGCACCAAGAGTTCCCAGGAAGTTTGAGGGAATAGGACATTAGAGGAGGCTGCAGAAATGTTTTACAAATGCATCCAAGGTGAGTGCTTGGGAGGAAAAAATAACCTCATATTCTGGTAGGATTTTCAAAACTAAATGTAGAAGATTTGTGATCGCTGTGGGAATGAAATTCCTGAATCGTTTTCCAAATCAGTCTTTGACACAGAGCTTGGATTCTTCTAGATTTTACAGATTAGAAATTGGAATTAGAAATTAGATTATTGAACAGTTAGAGAATCTGAATGATGATTTACTATCTCATACTGAATTTCTCTGACATTTAGCCTATAAGCAGGGTTTTTTTGCCACCTGTTTAGGCTTTTGGTGTGTCTGTTTGTGCTTTAGTTCGTCTTCACAGGCAGCCTCCTCTGCCTCCAGTGCCAGTATTCTGCTCTGCTGGTAAGTGCAGCATCTCGTATCTCCTACCAGAGGAATCGAATTAATTTAAAATTTTAATTCTGCCCTAACTCTCTTCTAACACAAGAAAAGACTCTCTTAGACATCAAGATGAAAAAATAATAATGATAATTATTGTAAGTACGGGAGAGTTGCAGAATGAGGCACAAACATGAAATTTAATTTAATCGAAAGAACTTCTTGGAGGTGATTATTTATATAACAAAGATGTATTCTTAACTCTGTAATAAAGTTGCTTATGAAAGTAGAGTTTCAAGCCACAATACTCTTCCTTCATTTCTCTCTCCTCCACGCCTTCTATGAATCATCTCGATAAAGACTAAATAAGTCTCTCTTGTAAGATTCAGATTTCCATTTCTTTACACATGGAAATATAGCTGGGCTTTTTTATTTTCAAATCTGTACTACAACAAAAACGCCATGATTAGAGTACAAGACTTGAGGAAGAACACACAAGAGCTTGTTTTTATTTATTATATTACTACAGAAAAAGCCACACAGGAAGGATGAAAACAAGTACAAATAACTGCGCAGAAAAAGCTGTAGGGAACAGGATCAGTGAGTAAAAGAAAGAGATTTCTGCCTCCCTACTGTAATAACTTCTACTGAAAGCATCTGTATTATTTAGTTGCATAAAGTTGTTTTGGTCTTTTTTTGAAAACACTGAAAAAAAAATTATGCCATCTAGAACAAGACTTAAGTCACATCTGGTAAAAGAAAATCAGTTTTCCAATGTCTTTGTAATCAGATCATGGTATCTGGTCGTGTCTGTAACTGTCTGTGTAACATTTGTAGTTGGTATAATTGAAAAAATCAGACTAAAAGGCCCTTGTACAAAGCACACGATATTTTCATGGCAGCCCAAAGGAAGCAAGCATTCAAATATGGTGCTGTGCTACTTCAGTGACATTGTTTTTAAAAATATGATTTTATATATATATATACATGTACATAAACATATATATATCAGTGTTAGCTGAGTGCATTCACACTCCAGCCCAACAAATAGGACAGGAGCTGAAAGGAGGGAGCCTAAAGTCATGTATGAAAAATGAATCTAGGACATGAAAAGGTGTAATAATGATCATCTCTAAAGACAAAAAACTGTTGCAAAAGGGGAAGAAAAGGTTCAGGAGACATTAATCCCTCT
>VZRX01011942.1:275461-303612 GCA_013398075.1 Notiomystis cincta
GTTTATATATATATATATATATATATATATTTTATTTTTCTTGAGGGGATTGCACCCCTGCATTTTGCAGTGGAGTACCCGAGTTCCTCCAGGAAGTCTCTGTTAGAAAATAAAACCTGGCCTGTTAAAGCTTTAGAGCTGGCAGCTAATGGTGTTACAATCAGCCCAAAAGGAGGGTAAATCCCAAAGAAATGGGGACATCAGGAGCTGAAAACAACAGAACAGTGAGATCAAAGAGAAAACCTCCTTAAAATGGCAGACTTGAGATGAAGGGTGCTGACCATTTCTCAGGTCCCAGTGTTCCAAGCCCTGTTTGTGCTCAGCCTCTTTCCAATGACAGTGAAAAACATGAGCCAAATTTTGGAAACTTTTATTAATAAAATCCATGTGCGCTCCTACCAACGTTTCTTTCATTTCCTTGTCTCAATTGGAGGAAAACCCAAGTTTTCCAGGCATTTCATCCCTCTGCTTCTCATTAAAATGAATGGAAACATCTTCCAGTCCCAGGAAACCACTGTGGGAACTGTCCTCCTCAGCTATTCCAATTGCAGGCTTGCAGCTGGCACTGGTTAGCTTGGTCTAGAGCATAAGAAGTTCTTGGAAGTTTATTTTATGGTAATAAAATCAGTTTAGCTATTTAAATGCAGAAAGTAGAGGTCAGCCAAGATGTGCTGTGTCCCATCTGTTGTGTTACAGTTACACACCAAGAGAGCTTTCCATGCACACAGGATGGAAACAGGAGTGTCTTTGACAGACACTGCAAACCCAAATAAGCTTGGGGAGCTCAAACAGGTTAAGATCCAACTGACCACAGGCAGGGGCTGCAGGATTTTATTTCTCTTCCTGNAGTGACATTGTTTTTAAAAATATGATTTTATATATATATATACATGTACATAAACATATATATATCAGTGTTAGCTGAGTGCATTCACACTCCAGCCCAACAAATAGGACAGGAGCTGAAAGGAGGGAGCCTAAAGTCATGTATGAAAAATGAATCTAGGACATGAAAAGGTGTAATAATGATCATCTCTAAAGACAAAAAACTGTTGCAAAAGGGTAAGAAAATGTTCATGAGACCTTTATCCCTCTCCCAGAAGCCAAGGCATGGAGGGCAAAGGTCCTTTTAAACTGCTTTTTAGTAAGTCCTGTCTTTTATATTTTAGTAGATTTATAAACTTCTAGTTTATATATATATATATATATATATATATTTTATTTTTCTTGAGGGGATTGCACCCCTGCATTTTGCAGTGGAGTACCCGAGTTCCTCCAGGAAGTCTCTGTTAGAAAATAAAACCTGGCCTGTTAAAGCTTTAGAGCTGGCAGCTAATGGTGTTACAATCAGCCCAAAAGGAGGGTAAATCCCAAAGAAATGGGGACATCAGGAGCTGAAAACAACAGAACAGTGAGATCAAAGAGAAAACCTCCTTAAAATGGCAGACTTGAGATGAAGGGTGCTGACCATTTCTCAGGTCCCAGTGTTCCAAGCCCTGTTTGTGCTCAGCCTCTTTCCAATGACAGTGAAAAACATGAGCCAAATTTTGGAAACTTTTATTAATAAAATCCATGTGCGCTCCTACCAACGTTTCTTTCATTTCCTTGTCTCAATTGGAGGAAAACCCAAGTTTTCCAGGCATTTCATCCCTCTGCTTCTCATTAAAATGAATGGAAACATCTTCCAGTCCCAGGAAACCACTGTGGGAACTGTCCTCCTCAGCTATTCCAATTGCAGGCTTGCAGCTGGCACTGGTTAGCTTGGTCTAGAGCATAAGAAGTTCTTGGAAGTTTATTTTATGGTAATAAAATCAGTTTAGCTATTTAAATGCAGAAAGTAGAGGTCAGCCAAGATGTGCTGTGTCCCATCTGTTGTGTTACAGTTACACACCAAGAGAGCTTTCCATGCACACAGGATGGAAACAGGAGTGTCTTTGACAGACACTGCAAACCCAAATAAGCTTGGGGAGCTCAAACAGGTTAAGATCCAACTGACCACAGGCAGGGGCTGCAGGATTTTATTTCTCTTCCTGCAGCTAAAAAGAAAATACCAGGGAAAGGTATCTTCAGCCTGCATGAGGTGGGAAATGTCAGTGCTCCCCCAAAACCCACGTGCCGCTGGTTGTGTCACTGGCAAAGAGACTTGATATTATGGTGTTATTACAAGGCAAGGATTTGATGTAAATGAAGCATTTCAAGCTCTCACCAGAAGGTAATTACAAGCACACAACTTCCCTGCTGTAAGGAGCTGAGGGCACATCTAGAAGTACACCATGGGGAAGAGCAGCGTCTTCTGTGGGGAAAAGATTTTGCCACAGCCAAGACTTTTCTCACCACAGACACAGGTTCACCATATGCAACTCATCATGACCTGGCTAAAAGGTATTTTTTGCCATCCAAATTGTCTAGGATCCATGGACTCATATCTGGAGTTGGAAGGGATCCACAAGGATCATCAAATCCAACTCTTGTCCCTGCCCAAACACCCCAAAATCCCACCCTGGGCACCCCTGGCAGCGCTGTCCAAACCCTCCTGGAGCTCTGGCAGCCTCGGGGCTGTGCCCATTCCCTGGGGAGCCTGGGCAGTGCCAGCACCCTCTGGGGGAAGAACCTTTTCCTCATATCCCACTCACCCTCCCCAGACCCAGCTCCAGCCATTCCCTGGCTCCTGTCCCTGTCCCAGGGAGCAGAGGTCGGAGCTGCCCCTCGGGAGGAGCTGCAGACCCTGACGAGCTCTGACCTCAGTCTGCTCCACACACAACAGACCACGAGCTGCTCCTCATCCAGCTTCTATTCCTGATCCTTCTTTATCCTCAAAGCTCTCCTCTGGGTGCTTTCTAACAGCTTTCTATCTTCAGCTACCAGAAAGCAGCCAAGGGAGGGCTACAAAGATGGCAGATCCCCATGAAGATGCACAGAGAGAAAGGGATCTTCAGTCAATGCATCCCACGTAGTTTGCCTGATTCCCCTTTTTTGGAATGGCAAAAAACACCTTCTAAAAGTCCATCTCCCTACTGTGCTGTCCCAGAGGGTGAAGACAAGAGCCATCTAAAAGGTTAAAGGCAAAAGCTGGGCAAAATTAATTTTGTCTTATATGTTAGCAAGGTTCTAGCTATTTAAAATGAATCCTGGAAGTCTACTATGTTTACTTTTGCTGGCTTATATATAGTAAAGAGTAGGCTGCACCTAATGGTTTCTACATGCTTCAAGTTTTTTGCTCACTTGTATCTAGTAGACTATTTTAAGTGATATGCAAATAACAAGTCAACCAAAAGTCAAAAGATATTATGGTTAAAACCTAGAAATTGGAACAAGGAACGTGAAAGTGTCACTGATGAACTACTGGTAGAAATCACAATGATCAGATCCTTTTTCTCTATGTCACAGGTTCACTATTAGGGTATTGCCTTCAAAGTGGAGATCAGATTAATGACTAAACTAAAAAAGCATTTAGAGTTCTAAAAACAAAAAACAAAAAACCAAAAACCCACCACAAAAACCCCACCTCTAAACCCCACAACTGATGCAAGTCAGACTTTTGGTGCTCTAGAGCACTAAAAAAAAAGTGTTTGAAGCAAAGAAGCATCACCCAAATCCCAAGAGAACCTGAGCTGCTGTAGTTCTAAGTTCAGTCAGGTAAGAAACCCTGATTTACACCTGGTTGATGGACACTGACATTGTGCCTATGAAGATGGAGGAAGATTTATCATTTCACCCCAACCAAGCAGCTTGTTTCACATGGTCATCTACAGCGTGCAAAAAGCCAAACTCTTTTGTGTCAAACATTACAGAAAGGGAAGGAATAAAAATTGCTACTCTGCTTTGAAGGTGCTGGAAATAATTCTTCTCTACAAGAGAAAAGACTTTATGAAGGTAACAACAAAGAATGGGATTGGACTCAGCAAAAATACTGGGGAAGAATTTTTTTTTGGTATTTTTAACTGTGATGCATAAAAAAGATGAATCATTCTGATGGTTGCTACCAATTTTGGGTGTGTTTGGGTAACACCTCATTCATTTGCAAATCAGCAAATTTCAAAAATGGGGACGGAAACGCAAGTTTCTCAGTAGAGTTTTGAGTTTTATTAGAAATAAAACTAAAGTAAAAGGTGATTTATGGCCATGATATGGATGAGAAAGAAGGTAACTTCTGCAGCAAAAGGCAAAGACAGGAAGCTGGAAGGTAAGACCTGAGGTAAAACTGTACTTGCACATTTGCTCTCCAGAGCTCCTGCTGCTGCCTGGCTTTTTGCCATCTCATTCTCTGCACATCATCTCAGATGGGAAAACTGCTATCAGCGACTTTCAGAAATGAAAATATATGGTGTGACTCAGAAGTGCCTCTCTAATGCAAAAAGGGATGGAGAGGAGGAAAAAAAGATAGATTTTTACCTGGGGTGGAAGGGGGAAATAATGAATACTAGAATATTATAGGACATTTGAAAGATTCATTAACCTCAATTTTTAATTGAGCGGACAGTAAATAAAGGGCTGACTGGAAATAATCAGATTAAATTAATGATTTATGGTCTTAATGCTTTTATCTGTTAGGCTTTTGAAAATCAAGTGTCACAAATTAGTGTAATTAATACTTACACTGATGTAGAACCCTTTGTACAAGGTTGCCAGTGATCTGTTCATCCTATTTATTTATTTACCAGTATCCAATAAAATGGGCAAACCCTACAGGAATACTGAGATATTTGTGTGCAAGCCAAGGCACAAAATTTCATTTCTCTTGCTTTCTCTTACACAGACTGGGAATGTGAAGTGTTGCAGCTTCCTATTTGTGTTATTTAAGTGTTCTACTTTAAAGTGGTGCCTGTTAGGTACCTCAGTGATTAGTTACAACACTATGCATGATTAGAGGTTTAATATTACACAATATTGTAAGAACTGTGGTCATTGGCAGCTATTCCTACCACACTTCAATTTTTATAACATAAACCAACAAAATCACCAAACACTTTTGTTCAATGGGATATCCTTTGATATTGTTATTACCTGAGAGGGGCACCACAAAGCCTCAGTGATTTTCCTCTCCTGCATAAACTCTACATCTATATTGGCATCCCAGCAAGAATAATTATCCCAGTGAGGACTGAGTCAAATTCTCATTTCCCCCTCTCCTATTTAAAAATTTATTTGTTCTGCTGTTAATACACACAGCTGAGTGCTTCATGTTCCTTCTGACAGTGCAGCAAGAACAATTCCTGCAACAAAGACGTACCCATGGCACTTCCAGTCATGCCTCAAACAGTGGCTCCAGACCTTGTGGCTGCTCTTACCCATTTCCTTGGGCATGGGGATATTCCCAAATCCCTTTCAACTGTGGAACAGCACAAACTGTGTCTTGGGAAGGTGACAGCTGATGTGCCAAATGCTCTGTGTAGCTTTATGGTTGAAAACTGTCCTTATTTCATTACAAGTGAAAGAAGGACTCGAGTCCTTTGATGGTGGCCCAAAGGTGGGAGTTTGAAATTGCAGAGCACGAGCAGCCAGCCACACCAGCACTTCTGGCTCTGGGATGAAAGGTGCTCACTACAAAGCAGCAACTTGACTCTGTCACCCAGACATAATGACCCCATCATCAGGGTGGTGGCAGCAGCCTCTCAGTTATTCATCTTCCAGAAGCAAGACCTGAATCCTACAAATATTCTGACTGCAGGAAGTGCAGGCGCTGATAAAATCTTGACTTCTCCTCCCTTCTCCATCTTGTGCTTTTTCAAGCATGACATATCATAAGGAGATTAAGGCTTATGGAGCCACTTTTCCTCAGCTTTTGAAGTCTAGGAAGCACTTCAGGATCATCAAAACAGGAGTTTTATAACCTGTGTACTGTGAAACTAAACTTACTCTTGAGATTACACTTTCATGCCACAATCATTTTCTCGGCTACTTAAAAGTCTCTTAAGAAGTTGTCCTCAGGCTGAAGTTCCTCCTGCCTGCTCTGAGGCCATAGGAAAAAAAAACTTTCTGGAACTTTGAAGAAAATCAACTTAATTCTTTTATTTGATTTTCAGAAAGCCAAGCTTGGAAATAAAGCAGTGAAACCAATGCTTTTTCATGCTAAGCCACAGAGTCAGTCCTCCTTTATTATCATCAATATTTCATAAAAGATTTTCTAGTGAAGTGTGATCCACACATTTGTTATAATGTTATTCTAACAGAATAGTGAGGTGGTTGGTTTTATCTCTGGAACTTTAATTAAGCTAAAAAATAAATTTTCAAACACTAGGGAACGTTGTTATTAGGCTTATGGTATTTTACTCAGTAATATCTAGATATTTTCTGAATGAGCTTGCTGCTCTTTTATCTCCTGAGGCTTTCCAACATATCTTCTTCATAACTGAGCTCAACGTTTCACCTAGGATAATTCTGACTGAGAATACTTTATTTCTGGATCCATATCTACATGAAATGATGAATTTTCTTCTTGAATCCACAGGTTGTCAATAGGTAAAAGAAAAGGAAAAAAAAGAGAATAAAATCCAGCCCCATATGTGCTTGACATTCAGCAGCAGCATTACAAACAGATGTGAATAAATTCACTGAAAATTCACCCTAAAACTTTCTCTTACCCCAGCAGCTCTCCCAGATTCCTATTTCCCACAGCCTGCTCTGTGTCCATTCGTGTCATCATCCTGATTTCTCCTAAAATTTCCCTCATGCAATTCTGCAGCAAAAGCTTCCAGCCAGAGATGAATATTTTGTCCAAGTAAGAGCTATCCTGGGGGAAACAAAGATATGGTTTATCTGACTCTACTGGTTATCCTGAGCATCTGCTTTGACAGAAAAACATTTTAAAGCTGCACAGACCATTTAAGGCTGAGACTACTGATGTCAAAACACAATACCAACAGTTACTGAACCAATCCAAAATGGCAGAAAGTGCATTTTATTCCTGCAAATCCCTGAAATTCTAGGAAAACACCCAAAAGCAGCAATGTGGGATAGACCTATGACAGATTTACCATAACCACTATGCTTGTTAGAATCCAGCTAATGGGATAGAAGGAAAAAAATCAGGGTAAAAATCTACTATGACCCACACATTGCATCAGCTGACAGAGACACCCCAATGCAGCTCCAGTGCACCTGTGATACTGGCATTTAATGCATGTTTTGTTCTGGATTAACAAATTAATAAATCAATTTTATTACTCAGTGGTCTGTATTTTAAAATTTGCCACATGTATTTTGCTTTCAGTATCTTTTTTAAATCAAAGCTGCTATAAATTTTGTTCAAGATCATGAGACTTCTAGATAAAAGATTAGAAATTTGTCTTTTGCATCAGTTCAGAACTCCATCAGGAAACATGCCATGCTGTGCTCAAATCTTTGACATGTATTTTCTCTGGATATCTACTCAATTTTTTGAGCATGTCTGAATGTTCTCCAATATTTCTGACTCCCTATTTCCTTGTAAATGCTTTTTTTTTTCCCCTGAGTTTCCTCAGAAGTACTTACAGCTTTTACTGAACTTTCTGGCTTCTTATAGAGTTCTAGCCCTCCATTTCTGCTCTGAAATAGCTCAATTGTGAATTACAAGTTCCCTTTCTCTATAGTAATTGGAGCTATTTGTTTAATTTCTTACTTTTTTGTGAGTTTGGAATATCAGCACAGATTCCTGTATTTCATCCTTTCATTCCCCACCACTCCCATTACTTCTCTTCCATTTTGTGCTCTAGGACAGGCTATTTAATTAAGCTCTAACAGTGTCAGATGCTCATGTAAAAGCACCGACCTTAATATCTACTGACTGAAATACAACCCTGCTAATACAACACAGAGCAAAGGCCAAGATGCTGAACTTTTTACAGAGTAATAAAATGTTAACCTGTCTTCAGTAGCAAAAATTAACCCAACACACAGATTTTAGAAGACAGATTGAAGTACTCATTTTAAAAAAGAACAAAGGAAAAACATCAATTCTGGTTAGGGCACAAAGAAAACATTGTACCAAAAAGGAGATGAGAGTAAAAAATAAAAATGAGGGTAATTAGGTGGAGCTGTCTAGAAAATATTCCTTTTGAATGTCCAACATGCCATATGTTATACTGTACCTTGGTATACTGAGGTTATAAATCCAAACAACCAGTTTGGAGGAGCTAAATCATTAATTTGTGCAATCGATTAATTAACAAAAGTACCAAGAACTACTGATTGTATTATTAACAAGTTATAAACCATATAGAGTGGGGTGTGATTGTATGGGCTAGTAGGTATAAATGGATACTAGAGTTTGTAGGAGTTCTGTTATTTTGGGAAAATATGAATCACACAGCACAGAGCATGATCAGACTGAAGTGAGTCCCCTGCTCAGAGGGTGTTATTCACTAGAAAATATTTTTTAAATATTACTTAGTGATTAAAAAGGAGTAATCTTATTTTATGTCTTTTATAGGGGCCTTAAATAAGCATGGTTAAAAGGTAACAATAAAAAAAATCAGGTAACTGGAAAATGCTGGGAAATTATTATGAGTAAATTTTGCTGTGAGGAGATAACCAGGTATTTCTCATGAAAATAAATAACAAGGTACACATAAAAGTGTGAAAGAAGTACAGAAAAAACGTGAAGAAGTGGCCAAATTACATGTTTGTTGGTAGGAAATCCTTCAGCATTTTTTCCAATGTGTAAAATCACATGACAGTCATTTGCTAATGAATGATGACCTCTCTGAAATCAGGTAACAGAACTTGCACAGCACTGGCTTTATGTTTACAGTCCCCAAACTAGAAATGCTTTCAAGTTGATATAGGGGATTCTGCAGAAATTTCTCAGTTAGTATTTTTTCAAACTTAATTTTGTACTCTCCCGGGAATGAAGAAAAACATCAGCATTACCCACAAGCTGCTAACTTTATGTAGCATTTGCTCCTTATTTACATTACAGAAATAGGTGTGAACAAATGAAATTATCCCTCAAGCCTTTTGGTGTTGCTACGAAATGTGGAAGTGCAGCAGTCTAAGAAAGAAGGGACAAATTAATAGAAAATGATTACTCAAGATAAAGGTAATAGTCTCACAGATTCTGGTGACCTTGTTTACTCAGGTGCTTATAGGAAGGAAGAAATTTTGGAAACAGAGCCATATTACCAAAGCAGCCATGAGATAAGGAAGCTCCTCCCCTTCCAGCCATCCTGGATTCCTTGGTTTCACCAGAAATCTGCCACAGGCAGATGCTGAGAGATCAGCATCTGCTGTAGACGAGTTCTCCATGTCAAATTATTTAATTTCTCCCCTATTTCTGTGCCAACAATGCAGTTCACAGATCACAGACAGGTTCTGCAACTGCTCCCTCTCACAGCAGACTCCAAACCTCAGAGCTGGACCCCTTCTGCCTGAAGGCAGCACTGGGTTTTGGACAAAACCAGTCCTGACAATGCAGCCACTGAGTATTTACCTGCTTTAATAACCTGCCTTCTTCAGGGACAGGTACACAAGAGGCTCTAAAAGTCACAAAGCAGCAGCTATTTCTGTACCTCACCTTTTCTGTAAGGCACTTTGATTCCATTTCAGCGTTAATCGAGACTCCGGGAGATGAAACTCACAAGGATCCCAGAGGACTCTCAATATCCAGTGGTGAAAGTCAGTAAAAAAGGCAGATAAAGAGTTCACACATGACATTGCATTACCAGAAACCTGTATCCTGAGAGAACTGGAGCTCATTTTGCCTCAAAGGCATTTACCCCTCCAAGGAGGAGAAACAGGCACAAGATCTGTCTGCAGGAGGCACTCAGGAACTTCACTCCAAAGAGTTCAAACTCTTCATTCTCTCACTGAAAATAATTGGACTTGTGGCTTTAGCTGTGTCAACACACTCCTGATGTTTACTAGGAATTGGGAACATCTGTGGCCCACTCAGGGAAGAAAGGCCTGGGATGGAAATTAGAACTGAGCAGATGAAACTCTAGGACACAAAGGTAGCTCACAGCTTTGATTTCAAATAAAAGCTCTCTCAACTTGAAGAGCTTGAATTAAACTAATCTGTGACCTTCTTAATACTGCTTGATTATAAGCAAGGACTACCACCTCCTAAATAGTATTTCTTATCTAGCTTAATGTCAGCTAAAAGAAAAATACAGAGTGAAAGCTGATCAGTCTGTGAGAGGAAACCCAGAGATGTACACATTTTTCAGGATGAAAGTTGGATGCAGAAGCTATGAGAGAATATTGACACTTTTTCTCCATTATCAGCAGCACAGAGCTAGGTGTGTACTCTGATGGAACAGCAGTGTGCACTTAAACAAAAAAGAACAGAACATCTCAAGTATGTGTGAAAATATCAGCAGGAACAGTCTTTGTTCCTTGAACTAAAGTTGCAGAAATAAATGAGCCAATTTTTTTTTTCTTAGGCTTCTTCCTCTGGGTTTTGTCTGTCTTAAATTCAAACCTGTCTGTTCATGAATTAATACAATATTTACAAAAGCACAGAGAAAACACTCATCTATTCCTTATGGAGGCCCCAGTGCCTCCTGAAGTGAGCTCAAGTGCCACATGTGAACTCTCAGCACTCCTCTGACCTCGAGTGCATTGCAGACTCACACTGATGATTTCACTCCCTAACTCTGGTTTTCCATCCCTTACAAACCAAATGCTCTGTGAGTTTTTCTGAAAGGTATTTCTAGAAAGAAAACAAAAAAATGGTTTGGATATTAGTTCTGTTAATGCTGATGTAAATTGAGATTGAATCCATTGTCGATGACCAGAGTAAAATCTCCTTTTACAATTTTCCCCTTTTCTCTCATGACCAAAGGAGCTAAGAAGGGGTCACTGAGCAGCTTCAGTTGCTTGTTCTGTGTTCTGTGCACACTGACAGTGGTTTCTTTCTCCCCTCATGTCTTCAGCATGCAAACCTGTTTCCACATGTATGATGGAAAAGATTACAATCAGTCTGAATTAGGGAGCTCCAAATAATACAATTCTTAGAAAATGAAAGGTAGCCTGCATTGTGTCTCATAAAGAAGTTCAAACTCTTTTCTTCTTTTCCTTTTTTGGAAAATTAAAAATCCCCAAGCCCCTAACCATCCAAAAGTAACCCCATTATCCTCTTCAAAGTGGCAATTACATGGAGAAAGTTAATAAAGGCTCCTGCAAATGTAATGGACGGAGAGACTTTAAACCAAACCAGAGTGGTGCTGTTAGATTTCATCTGCTACAATTTCCCATCCAGCCTCATGATGTTATTGATGTGTTTGCACTGTGTCAACTTTGAATCTCCATAAACCATTGCCTAACCCAGTTCTCCCACTGGCCAAGTGTTCTTACAAGGCAACTTTGATTATTTGTAGTGTCTCCAGAAATATTTTACATTTCTGTGAGGTGAAACTGAGAGATCCATGCGGGCTCCACAAAATTCTTAATAAAAATCAATTCATGCAAAATTGGTAAGGGACTTTTCAAAAGTTCATTTTTAGGTGCTTCATCAGTTCATACAGAGGAAGGGAAAAAAAACTTAATTAAAATTTTTTTGGAAGTAAGAATAATGCAACTGAATTTAACTCCTGTAAATGTTCACTGACCATTAAATGGTGAAGTATTTCCATATAAACATTAAAACTCCCCAAACTGAAATAACTAGTAAAATCTGTTGGAATTATGTCCATCCTTTTGTGAATGGAAAGTCTGATCCAATCCATGAATTCCAGCTGAACAGCCTGCTACCATGGCTCTTAAAAGTTCACTGGATGCTGAATTTCATCTACCATGAAAACCTGTTCAATTTAATAATTTAATTTTTCAAGAAACAGTCCAGAGGACCAACAGTTAAACCAAGGAACCTCTTCTAAACAGAATAATGAAAATTAATTAATTAGCTTCCTTATAGTGCTTTGATAGATGCATTGAATAAATCTGAGCTGATTTATCAGTCAAGTGCCTTTGTGTGGTAGGTATTAGAATTATCTCTCATTAACCTTGTGCTACTAATGAAGGTGCTTGGGTAGAGAAGTAAATGACTTCCCAAGGTCACATCTGAAGTTGTCATTACAACTCAGGCATTTCTTTCAGTCATTAGAGATAATTTTTTAAAAAACATAAAGGGATTCATGAGGTAAAGAACATGACCTGGAAAGGCACCATCACTTCTCTAACCTCAGTTTCAGAAGTCAGAAAAAACCATCGAGAGATAACTGCTAAAAAATGATTCCAAGGAAAAGAGTCACCCATCCAAGCCTGGTGTAGTACCATCTAAATTCTGGTTTATGTTGTTTTACCCTCAGAATCTGCATGACAATTTGATTTATTTTGTCTGATTTATATTATAGTTAAGTGCCACCTCACTCTGTGTTTCCAACAAAACCATGGACAAATCTAGTTGTCAGTGAATATCTCAAAAATGACAATCCATCTTTGCTGTTTTAATGTTATGATAAGAGGTGGGGAAGGGAAAATATTATATAATGAAAACAGCTTTTGAGAGAACATTTAAATATTCTGCACTGTGGACTATAAAAGAAAGTTAACCTCCTTAAGCCTCAAGCTGACAAAATACATTTTAAAAAATGTATTGGCTTTGCAAAGGAAATTTTGCCATTTGTATTCATCAAATATCAAGAAGTACATTTTTTCCCCTGAGGATGGTAAAATGTAGGTTTTGTGTAAAGAAATATTAAAAGGTGTATTATTTTTTCTTGACCTTTTGACAGGCTGTCTATTGAGCTCGGTAGGAAATTGAGATTCTGATTTCAAATTTAATGATTAATACTACAGACTTTTCACAGTACTGAATTGGCAGTGCCAGATTCCTCTAACATGAGCAAGTGCAACTCCACGCACACAGCAGAGCTGTGTTTGCATATCTTAGCAAGCAATTCTGGCCCCGTGCCTGGGAAAGCATCTTACATTTCATAGTCACTTGATTATGGCTCATCTTTAAACCACACTTTACTATTTGCAAGATACTTGACCCACAAAACCAGAGAAGTCCATCTGCTAACATTCCATTGTGCATCAGTAAGTAAAAATGATGAAACTATTTCAAGTGCAAAATCTGGTATAAAAAATTCCAAACACGTATTTGCTTCTGCAGCCTGATGAACTTGAAATTTGGGGTTAAAAATTTCTCTTGCACTAGAAATTCATTTTTTCAAGATGCTTTCTACCTGAACCAGAAATAGTTCTTACAACTGAAAGGGCAAGATCCACCTGAAAGAAGCCATCCTTGGAAAAGAGTACGGATGCACCCCCAAGGCTGAACCAGCTGTCACAGACATACAAGATTCAATTAAGGATCTGCTCCTAATAGTCTGGAAAACCTAAATGGAATAAAAATATTAGGTATTAGGCCTGAGACATCAATTGGTACCAACACATTGTTGGGTTTTTGGTGGGGTACAAGGCAACCAAATGTCAGAAATCATTAACCAACCCTCAGTTTGGTCTAAAATACAAATCTAATGTAATGTTAGGCTTGTAAAAACAAGACTAAATAACTAAAACTGCTCTTTTTTTTTGTTTGTTTCATAGAACCACAGAATGCCCTGGGTTGGAAAGGACCTTCAAGACCACCCAGTCTCAGCCCCTGCCCTGGGCAGGGACACCTTCCACTGTCCCAGGCTGCTCCAAGCCCCTTCCAACCTGGCCTTGGACACTCCCAGGGATGGGGCAGCTTCTCTGAGGGTGTCAAGGTCTCAGCATGCTCACAGTGAAGGATTTCCTCCTAAGGTCTTACCTAAGCCTTCCCTATGAAAGTTTAACAGCATTGCAGTTCTTTCTTCTTTCTGTTAAAGTTGTGGCTTTTCTGGCAGGGAGATTTTGGCCTTTTTTTTTTTTTTTTTTAACTACAGCCCTAAAAGGTATTTTTCCTCCTTTTTTGCCATTATCTCTTACAATATTTTTTAAAATATCTACTTAGCTATTTTTAACTTTTTAATAATGCTATTAGACCTGTCATTGCAACACTTTGTGGCAAATCTGTGGAGGATGTGACTGCTATAACACTAACCCCACATATGTTCATTGCATACAAGCCTACAACTCCACTGCCACTATAATACAACTATGAACATTGTGGAGGGGTTTTCCATTTGTCTGGGTATTTTTTTGGCTCTCTTTATATACCTACCAGCTCTTTCCTTTCTCATTGCCACAGCTCCAGTCACAAGGAGGCAGCAATAAATCTGCATAACACACAGGGGCTGGGACAGGTTGCTGACAGCCCTGTGCTGCTCTTGCAGACAACAGCAATAAACCTTCCTGTATTCAGCATTGTACAGAATCCATCCAGAGCTTTCAGACCGACCCCCAGGAGCTGCCTTTAGGCACCTACAGATTAAATACCACAGCAAACCCAGAGCAGAACCTTGACACCCTGTTTGGTCCACAAGAATGAGATGCTCCAGAACATCTGAAAACACACACCCACTGCAAAAACACATCCAGACACTTATTTTCTCAGGGATTATCCAGATTTAGTCAATATTAACTAAGAAACCCTTCTCTTTGCCTCAGCTCAGGCTCTACAAAACTAGGATGAGACCTGTTTTAATAGAAGGCATTCAGAGTACTTGACAGATCAGGAGTTCCCTAACAGCATTTCCCTTTGCTAAATAGCACATGGTGTAACAAGAAAAGAAGTTGTAAAGGGGCTACAAAGCCTTCAAAATATTGCTAGTACAGAAAAATACCACACAGTGTTATTGAGTAAATCACTCAGTTATATTTGTCTTTGAAAACAGAGCATTTTTCATAGTTCTTGGTCTGTTGGAGGGCAAACTGAGGTGAACATTTATTAAAAGTGTGTTCAATGAACATCCAAAGCTCCAAACATTATATTTTATACTCCTCATGCTAGAACAAAGCCATTTCAGTATCATTCCTGAGGACTTGTAATTATAATTGTTGACTTTACACAGTGTCTCTTCAGAAAGAGAAAACATTATAAATATATATATAATATTTATATATGAAATGCAAACCTTTCAAGACCACGTATGTTCTTAAGGCTGTGCCTTCTCTACATGTGCTTTTCCCTATTTTAGTTCAGACTGATGAGTAATTAAGCCTAGAGCAGTCCTTGGCCAGCAGCAGATTGGGAAGCACCTATCTGGCTTTTTACTTAATAGACATTCAGCTCGATGATGCTGTTAGTGAAGCTGAACTGAAATTTACTTCTTGTTGCCCCCATCTTTTGACAAACCTCTGGAAACACCATTTCTAACACGCTCAGTTGCTTTAATGAACTCCTAAAACGCGGCACTTTCCTCTGCCCCTCATCCAAACATTTCCTGGGCAATCACCGGGATAAAGCTGACCAAAACTCCCGAAACAACACCTCCAACATGTCACCCCCTGTGTGACTTTTCCTGCCTCTCCCAGAGGTGCCAGCTGGAAATCTGGCTGTGTCAGTAAGGCCACTCACCTCCACCAGCTTGTTGGCGTGTTCGCGGAAGACCTGAGCGTATTCCTTCACCTCCTTCTCGTTCCCGCTTTTGGCGGCCTCGATGAGAACCAGCAAGGGGACGTTGGTCTCCAGGAATGAATCTGATATGTGATCCATCACTGCCTTCCGGAGCTGGGACAAAAGGGAGCACACCAGTAAATAAAGGACATTTATCAGCTCACATTCCCCCTGACTGCACGTGAGCGCATCTCACAGCGCTGCGTGGGAATCTGCACTTTTTGCTTTCTTTTCTCCGATATTTCCAGCAAGCAAAATTCAAAATTTGAGGGTCTAGTCCCTGCAAAGCTCTCCTGGGATTTGTGCTGACATACACCTAATGGCCTGAATGGAAGTGTACAGAATGATGGTGATAACTCACGTTGGACACAGCAAATTGATGAGAATTGAAAGCTCCACACTACTTGAAAAAACAGTTCAGCTCACTAAAAAGCCAAATATGGATTAAGGAGCTTAACTTCAAGCAACCATTAAAAATATTAGCCTGAATATTTCTAAGCTTTCTCTAATTCCTCCAGTGAATAGTATTCCATGCA
Organism: Notiomystis cincta; assembly: GCA_013398075.1. NCBI lineage: Eukaryota > Metazoa > Chordata > Aves > Passeriformes > Notiomystidae > Notiomystis > Notiomystis cincta. Next base: position 291,401 of record VZRX01011942.1, read on the forward strand.
ATAATTAATATTTTGTGTAGCAGATGCCTTGTGCTTTGTATTCCCATTTGAACAGCTCCAAGAAGTAAATACAAAACCTTTTTAAGCAATTTCCAGGCAGATTAGAAAACATACAACAATTTATTCTAAAGGAAGAAGAAAACACCTTACAAGTGAAGATTTAATAAATGTTGGTCCATATAAACATCTATTTGAAACAGTATTACTGTAAGAATGATGTCACTAACCTCTTCTCCACCTTGCTAATGACCACTAATTAATGTCAAACGTCACTAAAGTTTGAAAGACAGCCAGAAAAATGACTGAAATTCTTCCTGGAAGCTTAATTGCTCTGCAGGATTGTGGATCAGAAACATCTTGATTGTTTTCTCCAGTGTTTGGGTTGTTAAGAATGAAAAACTGGACTCAAACAGAAGCTGGGAGCTGTTCAGCCTGGAGGCCTGGGTAGCTGTTAGTCTCCTTAAATCATGCATTTTTAGTTAGATGAAGCATCCACAAAGGTAATTTTGTCTATTCTGCAGCCCAGACGAGAAAGCTTTAGCTAGACAAGGTGCCATCAAAACACCCAATCACACTGCAAACTGGCCTATTGTTAGACATTGAAAATACACAATCCAAGATGCATTTGCTGTTTGATGACAGCAATTCTCAGCTCTATTTGAATAAGGGGAAAGCCAACTTTGAATATTTTCCTTCATTCCCTGAGTGGTGCAGTAAAAGCAAGCAAAGCAAAATAGCATATATGTGCTTGCAGGAGGTATTCCTTTTATTTCCATCACAACTGAAGCAGTCAACAAATTAAGCAGTTCTCAATTCTCCTTAAAAATTAATTCTATTCAGATTCAACCTGGAAAGTTTTTTTTTTTTCCCAGTTTCAAAATGATTAAAGGCACTCAGAATAGCTAACTCAGTAACACATACAAACAGGGGGAGGAAAGAAGACAAAAAGAAGAAAAGAATCATCTATCAGAGACCTGCCAACAGTTGGGAAGCTGGTGTGTGTTTGCTACCACCTATTACATTTCCATCTTGTACTCTTCATTTTTTCTCTCATCAATCTGCTGCTATCCACTTGCTGACTCTTATTTTATTCTTACATTAAAAGCTCTTTCAGACCATGCTTTGGGTCTGTTTGCACAGCACCTCACAGGATGAGACCCCAATCCATGAATTCTTTTCATAGGTACCATCTCATATAAACACTAATCCTGCTCCAAGTACATCAGAACACTGCAAGAAAAAGAAGAAAATTATTCTAAGATGGTAAGTGTCAGAGAACAGTGCAGCAGCACAGCACCCTGCATTGTATGGCTGATAGATTTCCAGCCAGTATTTCTATAAATTTTTAACTTAAAAATTCAGACACATGGTGGGATTCTTAGGGTCTGTGCAGGACAGCCAGGAGTTGGACTCAGTAATCCCTGTGGGTCCCTTCTAACTCAGGATATTCTGTGATTCCCTGTTAAATGAAGGGTTTCACCTATAGGCAGCATTAAGGAAGAAATACTGCCAGAGAAGGTGCACCATAAATTTGCATAATTCCCCTCTGCAGACATCCATTTCCCAGTGCTTGCTGGCAAACTCCAGGTCAGATGCCTCATTTGTGTACCCACAGTTAGACTTTGATGCCCATTGTATCAAAAAGGCCAAATTGTAGCATTTCCAAAGGAACACACAAAGCTTTTAAGAATCCCATGTGGCTTCCATCTCAATCTCAGAGAAAAATCCTTTAAAAAAATCCACTTTCTCAAGTTCAATATGTGACAGTAAAAATTTACTGTCCACCTCACTGAAAAAACTTACTTTAAATGCTAAATGTGCACCGACACTTTTCTGTTTGTATCCTGCCACAAGGAGGGATCTGTTCCAAAGGCTTGTATTTATTCAATGTACAAGCAATTCAATTTTTAATCTAAACTAATGTGGTGTTATAGATCGAGTTCTAACAATATGCCCCACGGCACTGTAACAGTAGTCTCAGGATGTTCAAGTAAGCAGCTTATTTTCATCAGTGTTAAATATCTTCAGCCTACAACCACATACCAGAAATCAATAAAAAGGACAGCAAGAGCATCAGCTAACCAGCAATTTGGGGTTTACCATAGTAAACATACAGTAGAGTTCTTTCTGAATCAAAATGAATGAATAAAATGGATATCTCGTTTCTAATGGTAACTGTGTGCTCTCCTCTGAGGTTCATAATTGCAGCAGCTGAAAAAAAAAATCTGAATTCTGAGGTTTAATAAACACAGAATTAATACATTCTATTTTTCTTCTGCTGTGTTAATCATAGATGTCAGTAGGATATTTCTGGCCCCTCCTGTAAACAGGCATTATAATTTCTTTAGGAATTTGTTATCTGAGTTTTAGGACGCCCTTGCATTGAAGTTGAAAGGTAGAGGTAAGGGGTTTTACATACACAGGAGACCACAAATTTTGCCATCCTTCACCACAAGCTATAAAGAACGACTTGACAAAATCATTTGTTAAAAGTGACAGCAGTATGAAGGCAAGACATTCATCCAAGAGCTCAAATGGATACATGACAAGGTAATATTAATGGCACAAGACGAGACATTTGGAAGTACTGGCTCACCATTACCAGTCTATTTGATCCAATTAGGGCTATTCATCAAGATAAATAACTACTGCAAAACCAATCTCGTGTGCTGCTGTGCACACTGCAACAAAGCCCAGCCTGAGTGATGGCTTGGGCACCCAGAGATTTCAGTTTCACCCAGGCAGCAGCAGTTCAGAAGGGAATGGGACAAGTCTGTGATTGAATCTGAATGGTCACAAAGTGAGCAGCAAAAGCACCCCGTGTTTTATTCCACAGCCAGCACGAGAGCTTTGCTCACACACCTGCATTAATAAATGTCTCTGCAATGCCTTAATTTATGCTGAATTCTGATGTAAATATTATGACACATGCTATTACTCATAAGACAACGTTTTAGGGATTTTCCCCCCCACTGGATTTTTAATTTAGAGGTGAATTCAAAGCATGAATTCCACCACATGAAACTTCATTTATTAGAGGAGGAAGCATGTTAAATTAAGGTCTTGCTTAATTCATTTTGTCAGAAAGAAAACTTTATTAATTAACACAGAGCTAACAGATTAATAAATTTGCCAGACCAACAAAAATTATAGAAGCAAAACATCAAGACTTGCAAATATTTTGGAACGCATGAATGGTGTACCACAAGGCAGATTTTATGTCTTTCCAGTTCAGTCAATTTAGTCAGTTTATGGTCCACAGTCAAGTTACTGTTTTTGATAGCATCATGCTCTACTGTTCTAAGCACTATTTAGGGCTGTTTTATCATTGTCTGTTCACAGCCATAATTGAGCTCAAAGAGGTTAAATGCCCACCAAAACGATGTTTTCCACGGCTGTATAACAATTTTAGAACCAAAATGTCTCAGTGCTGCTTACAGTCTAGTAGAGAATTAAATGTCTGATCCTGACACAGGAAGGTAAAGCCACAGCAGGAGATTAATGGCTCCAGCAGATTGTTAAACTTTATAAAGCCTGGCAGGACAGAGCTGCCTGTAACAAAAGTTTACCAAGGAGCACCTTATTCACCATTTTCCATTTAATGGGCATTGCTACCCAGCTCCAGTTTGCACCTGCAGAGCACTCCCAAACAGGCATTAATTCAATTGGAAGGGATGGAAAAAAAGCCTTCTGCACTGCAGTTAAGGTGTGGCACCTCCAATATGCTGTGAAATTGAGTTCTGGAGAATAAGGCAGTGACCATTAGAAGCTGCTGCAGTACAGTGCTAAAGAGAAAGTCTCAGTCAATTCTTCAGACTGTGTCACATGAGGATGTGTCCAAAGAATGGAAACTTGGGGGGTGGGGACAGTAACTCCATCAATTATGTCTTGGGAGATTAAACTGCAAAAAAGATTAACATTTAAAACATGTCTCACACTTGGACACAAAATACAGATCTACAGAATATATTTTAAAAAATCTGTAACATTTCAGCCAGAGATAAATCAGGAAGAAATGCTGTTACAAAGGCAGGTAATACTTACTAGAATCATGAAATGGCCTGGATCTTAAAGATCATCCAGTTCCAACCCTCTGCCATAGGCAGGGACACTTCCACTGTCCCTGGTTGCTCCAAGCCCTGTCCAGCCTGGCCTTGGACACTTCCAGGGATCCAGGGGCAGCCACAGCTTCTCTGGGCACCCTGTGCCAGGGCCTCCCCACCCTCACAGGGAACAATTTCTTCCTAAAATCCAATCTAAATCTGCTCTCTTTCAGTTTGATCTTCTAAATGTATTTTTGTATGTGTGAGCTTTCGTCTCTCTACAGAGAAGCTGCCACAATCAGGAAAAGATTTGGGGAAAATTTACCAATAGAAAGCAAGTTGAAGTGACAATTTTTGACCAAAAATTTGCAAGAGTGTAAGAAACACACACAAAAACATTCCTCCTACTCGTTGACCAATACAAAGGATTCCTTAAAATGGTTCATGGCCTGAAGCATGGAAGAACCCAGTCACCAAGGGCTTAGGTACCTAATCCCCATTGATTTCAATTTTTTTGTTTGTTTGTTGGGATTTTTTGAAGGCCTAAGGTGCGTGGTTTATCAGTTTTCATGACAGAAAAATTTTATACTGCCTTTTCAAAAAAACATTTTTCAGTAAGAGCAAGCCTTAGGCTTGCTAACAATATTAATGCAGTTACATAAAAGCAGAGAAAAAACCTATATATTTGGGGGAATGATAACCACATATCTGTCAAACGTGTGAGGATTATCAAGGTATGAACTGTGTCTTTCATGTCTGGATAGAACACTAAAGACACAACCCTGATTGCAGTGCTGGGATTCTACTAAATATTTACTCTTTCTAAAAATAAAGAGTTATACAAGTCTTTAACAGGTAGAGGGCAGTTCAGAGATTCTCATCAAAAATGTGGGAAAACCAGAACTACAGTAGGAACTGAACAGACATATTAGTGAAGACAAAATACCCTAGAAGTGAAAAGACAGTGATTAACTCTGCATTGTGTACGACCTGAGGGGGCAGATTTGTGATAAAGTGAATGTGGAAGGATGAAATTGCAGAACAGGAAATTACATCTAGGAACAAAGAAGGGGAAGACTACAGGTTATCCCAGCAGAGAACAAAAAGGATAAGACTTTAAAAAATAACCTTGTGAAAACTGAAGAGGTCTGTAAAGTGTCAAAAATGTCACCAAAACTGCAAACCTAAAGGGTCTGATGTAAAAGAGGTGTGACAAAGAGGAGGGTAATGAGGAAAAACAGAGATAATGGATTAAAAATCCAAAGATTAAACTAAGAACCTCAACATATTGTGTAGCTTCATATACTGTCTCAGGCCCTGTTGAAATAATATTTAAATCAAGCAGAGCGGCTTTGGATCTTTATGGGGGGTTTTAAATAAACACAGTAAATTTAAAATTTAAAAAAAGTAATTAGGGAAAAGCTGGTTAGGAGAATGAAATAGCTATTTGGTCAAGATGGGAAGGAAATTTTCTATGAAAACTCTTAATGAAGTTATGCTCACAATGAGCAGTCAGATCCAATCAGCCTTACAGGTTTAACACAATAAATGCCACACGTGTCACACGTGCAGTGCCACCCACCCCAGCTGCACCAACAGCCTGGCACAGTAAAAATTGCCATCAGCTTCTCCAAGCCCCAGAGCCTGAGCCCAGTGGAAGCTGATGACAGCTCTTGGGTACACCTGTCTGTTGGAGTGCCAGACAATGGCTGAAACAAGATTAAAGATTGATTGTGTGCTGCAAAAATGGATTTCTCATCATCCTGTCCAAGAGTCACTCGAAGTCATGAGCAGATCCTGCCCCATGGACAGAGATGATTGATATCTGATACAATAAATTATCATCCAGGCCTTTCCAAAAGCCCTTACAGCAGCGGGATCATGGTCTGGGTTTTGTTCTTGGGTTTGTTGGGGATTTTGTTGTATTTTTTCTCCTCGGTTTTCTTACACTTTGTTTGCTTCCTCTCAGTAATTTCTACACAGTAGGAACTGGAAAAAAACCATTTATATCTGGTTGCTTAATAACAAGTAGAACATAACACTAAAGATATTTCATAACACTTAGAAATAGAGTTAGTGAACAAAATTAATGTCAATTAAGAAACAAATGTAATGTTGAAATCCCATTGGGCATTTAAACTCTATGTACTTTGCCACTGCTCATAAAGCCATTAGGAAGATGGAATGAGAGAAGAATTTGGGAAAGGATTTTGTTTTCCTTCACATTCATAGTGCTCCCTACCCCATGCTACTGCACCATTGATAATGAACACCAGCACTGGAAGCTGTTGTTCTGAATCCAAACTTCTCTAAATTCTTTCAGTTGATGTGACTTGTAGGTCATTCTTGAGCTGACACTACAGAACAGTGAAAGCTTCTTTATGTAAAACTATTATCAACAGAAATCTCTTGAAATACATTTCTCGTGGGTTTTTGTCTTTTTTTGTCTACTTTGTTTTTTAGTTGGTTTTTTTTTTAATTATTTATAATGTAGCAACATCGTACACTTCCATTGGGCTTCTCCCACATTTACAGTGTCTTTTATCAAAAAGAGTTTTAAAACTCCATACTTGTTCCTCTGCAGTGATTACAGAGGTAGACATCTTCTAAACACAAAGATTTGCTGGAAATAAGCAAGGTTTTATGAAGGCTCATTATTTGAGGAATAATACACAAACTCTGTGCAGTAATCTCTTCCAATGCAATAGAGCTGTCACTGAGTTTTGCCTCCCAATTCTTCACAAGGCACTTTGAAAGGCCAACCCTCTGCTCATGACTTCAGTTTGTAAAAAAATATATAAAAAAAAGATAAAATCAAGTCCCTATTTCAAAAAGCAAAAGCAGCCATAGTTGCTACACTGTGGCTTTTGCCAGAAAAAGAAAGAATCCATCATGAATATTATGGTGCAGATCGAAGTTTCCTTTGTTTGATAAAAGCAGCCTTACCCCAAACCACCTGATATGGGCACAGTTTCCTGAAATATGGCACCATATGTGCATCAGTAAACATTATGTGTAGAGTAAATTAAACCAAGCCTTATAATTAGGCAGTAAGGAAATTACTGCAGACCTGAAAGAGTAAATCAGCAGTATTAAAGCACTCTCCATTTCCTCTGGAGCACTTCAGAGCACCATAAAAACCTCAATGTCACAGTGATAAACACCTAGAAGTGCATTTTGAGGGAAACAAAGGCATGTGCATTCAAAGAAGTTCAAACCAAAATTCTTATTGATTCAAATAACAGCGCACTTTCCCTAATTTTTTAGTTCAGAGTTTTGAAGAGGTTTCTGAAAGTCCTTTCCTGAAGTAAATAACCCCAGTTATTGTACCCAATGGGAGCAGACAAAAAGTGGAAGTGTTGAACAGAATGCCAGGGGCTCACAACTCTTTTGGAGCACGTTGGTGACACTCAGAGTGTCTCTGTTCCTGCAGCCATAAACCCTGGAAGCTGGAGGAGCAGAGGACTTCAGCAAGGGGAACATTGCTACCTCTGCCTTCTGAGCCAGTGTGACACAAGACTCCTGCCTGACACCTCTGTGCAAGCTGCAAGACATGGAAAAGAACCACAAACCTAGGAAAGAGCTGCACACAATGCAGCACACACATATTAAATGAATACAAGGCATAAACATGGAGCTCTGGCACAGAAATAAATCTCTATCAGCATTTGATAGACTGCTTTTGGGAAGCCAGCTTCCAGATTTCCATATTCAAGAGCACTGGAGTCACTGCAGGTGAAAATAAAACCTATGAAGCAACAAGGAAAAGGTGCTGAGTTTCTCACAAGCAAGAGCTGATGCCATAGGTGGCCTTAGGTTCAAAGAGGTTTAGATTAATTTATGGCTGGCTCCCTTTAAGAAATGCCAACATTGTGTCAAGATGCATTTTCATGCAACAGAATGGGGCAATCTCAGCAGTAATACTGCACTTCCCCTTGGAAACAGCCAAAAACTCCTCTTTGGTAGTGCAGCACAGACTCCTGGGGATCATCTATTCAAGTGTGACCTTGCTTCAACTCTGCCTTTGCAAAATAAATCTTAATAAACATTCATGCAAGACTAAATTCTAAAGTTACAACCTCCATGGAAATTCTGCTCCTACTTCACTCTTGCACAAAGTTTTCCATCTTCAGAACACTGCATCAACTCTCTCCCAAACCCTCACAGCGTTATGAGAGCCCAGGAAGATCTGTGGCCCTTTTGTTCTGTTTCCTTCCCCTATTTAAATTGCACAGATTTTGAATTCAAATCAGGATTTATAACTTTACCCAATGTCCTCTTGTTTGCAACAAAGGGCACATCAAAGAAGGAGAAGACACTTCCCCAGCCCCCCAGAAATGCACCAACTGCTGCACTATCCACTGGCTCCACAGCTGGGAAGTCAAAGGACTCCTCACACAAACCAACCTTTAGGGGGCCTAAATTAGGAAGCAGATTGTTCACTGACTGCCTTTATTCAAAGAGCTTATACAAAACACATCCTTGAAACCCCAAGTCATCCTCCACAGATGGACTCTCCAGTAGGAGAGGCTGAAGGAAAACCAGTTCCTTGTATCACCACCCAGTTTCCATAACTGACATCAGCTGGTGTGAATTTTCAGAGTTCTCTCTTTCCACTTTCCCCTCAGCATGAGATTTTTATTTCTTTGGGCGTGCTCCTCATTGTCTTTGGGAAGCTGAAAGGAGTTTGTTATTTAATGTGCATTAAGTTTGATTAGAATTGGGCTCACTGTTTTCCACTGAAGATTTTGTTTTGCTTTGAGCTGCTATGCTTCCCTCGGGCTTATATCTTAATATTCAGATGCTGTGTGCCTCCTAATGCTGGTACAACACAGAATACATCAAGTGAGGCAACTTCACCTTCAGAAGCAACTTCATTTTCTGTGCTTCAGATAATTCTCCTAAAACTGGACAGTAAGTCTTGCTTGTCCTCACAGAGCACAGTAAAGAGAGGATAAACCAAAAAAACTAAGTTGGTTCATCAAGATTCAGAGCACCAAGATTTAATTTCTAGGTGCTGCTGGCCCTCCCTACAGTGTTTGCAAGTCATCTGTCTGTGTGTGAGACAGGAGCTTTGCTGCAGAAAAGATGATCATGATAAGATTTCCTCTTTTGGAGGAAGTCCTGTGTTTTCCTCAAAGCATTTACATTCTGTAAAGAAGCAACCTTGAGCAGAGAGATTTAAGCCCACAGACTGAAAACATTAGACAAGTGTCTATCTCTAATAAAACTGACATTGTATGGGTTAGCTGTGATAAAATGTATTCCAAGAGAACACATTCTTTCAGTTTTAGGTGTCCCATCAGCCTAATTCTACAAATTAATATTCATGGTTTTTATTCTGAGAGTCCCTCTAGAGTCTACACAAATATTTGGCAGGCTTCAAAGTGCTAAACTTTTTTTTTTTAACCCTAAATAGCATTCAAAAACAGCAATACAACTTCATCTATGTGGAAGTGAGTGGCATAAGGAGCAAATGGAAGCACACTGCTGCTGAAGGGCTGCAAGAGAGAGAGATGATAAATAAGCCTGAGAACATGCTGGAGCCTGGTATTTGGTTCAAACTGGTGTAACCCATATTAAACAAAGCACACAGAACTGCAAGTCCTTTCAGGGACCTGTGAAGTTGATAAAAACTGAGTATGACCAAGACGTTGTCCCCAAGGTCTTTGTTTTGCCAAATTTGCACAAAAAAATTAGAGGAGGAATTTGTCTCATCAAACTTTGAGTTTTTGCAAGTTTGACTTGCAGCCCAGTACAGTTATTGAAACAGCAATATCAAGGATTTAATGATCATCACGAGTGCCTTCCAACTCAGGACATTCTGTGACTAAAAGAGAATATAATAACTGTGGGTGCCTTCCAACTCAGGACATTCTGTGACTAAAAGAGAATACAATAACTGCAGGATGAAGGGAGGGATGTTAGAGAATATGGCTGTTAACATCCTGATCAAAATCAGGCCCAGAGTCCACCAAGTGTCTTACAAAGGAATCTGCAAGAGCACATCTCAGCACAGGGGAATGTAAATGACTGATCAAATATACATAAGGGTCATGTGAAAAGATGTACTTACTGCATAATACATAAAGAATTGATTAGAGGTATAAAAAGGGCAAATATGACCTGGATTTTTATTTTTTTTAATTTGGTTTCTGTAGAGCATGTGCCTGTTAGAAAGACACCACAGCAGAGTCACTGTTGGTATCAGTTCCTGTCTAAATGGCCAAAGCTGAGCCTGAGTACCCCAAAGTGTGTCCCCATTCCTAGGGCACTGATGGGGGCTGCTGGGAAAAGCAGACATTGAAAAGAACCAATCAATAACCCAAGAGAAATGGGGAGAACTCATCCAAAGCAAGGCAGAAATCTGGGCAGTGCCTATCTTAGAGCTTTCAGCCTTCAGAGCTCAGGTTAAATCACCAGGAACAAGGACAAACCCTGTCAGAGACACCTGAAAGCCATTTTTAGGAAATCATATAGGAAAACTCCATGCCACTGTGGAAATCAAATAAAGGGCTTATTTATGAATAGCAAACTTCAATATTTCTTATTCTGGTGGAATTACATCTTTTAAACTCATCATTTAACTCTCTTGAGAATTGGGAAAGAGGACATTTTTCATAAAAAGAAAAGTTAACGTGGAATGTTTTGCCTCAAACAGCTACTACCTGTCTGTAGCTACTAAGAGGATGTTAATGTTATTCTGCTTTTTTGTGGTACCTGTCCAAAAAGCTGAGCTGGGTTTTACCCAACAACACACAATTTAAGGCCACAAAACTATAATCAGGTGGTAAAAAATTGCATTTTGGCACTGCACCCTCAAACTTAGATAGCTAACAATAAGAATAATTCCTATTAGGCATCCTTTCCATTATTCCATTTCCAAAGTGAAAGCCCAGGACATCAGTCTAAATGTTCAGAAATATTTATCAAAATGCAACTGGTAATGCAGTTATTTCTGGACTTTCTACTCCACAGTTACTATTAATATATATTTTTAAATGAAGTTTTATTGCCTAAAACTGCAAGGAGAAGCAGAAATCCAACCTTAAGAAAAACACAGTACTTTTTAATGTTTGCTTTATTCTACTTTCAGATTAAACCTGAAAACTTAAAACCTAGGAAAATGCTTTGAAACAAAGGAAATTCTCCTTGGCCATTGTAAAAATGTGAGTTTCATTTTTAGTATTTATTTATATGTAAATATTTATATTTGCAATGCTGGGCTAAAAATGAATTAATAACTTTCAAAATGAAAACTGGAAACTGCTGGAAAAAATCCACACTAGACTTTTCAACACTCTCAGGCTTCTTTTCCTATAATTATTATTTTTTTTTAAATTTTCAAAATTAAACTTCTGGATAATTTCTGGAAGTTTTCCAGTTTTTAAGAAAATGATAATTTTCTGTGGAGTATTTATTTCATGCAGTATTTCTAAGCAGCTTTAGTATTAACACAAACCTCCTTCTGTAGGAGTTGGAAGAATTCTCCTTAACAGTCGTATGAGAGCATAATTTCCAGTATAAACTGAGATATAAAAATATATTTTAAAAATCTAATTTCTGTCCAATTCATTCCACTTGGAGGCATGGGAAGACTTGAATGGGCAGAACTGAAGTAGTGCAGGCAGACTGCTGTGATGGCAGCACAGACAGCTGCTTTTTGAAGCAAAACAAATGGATTTGGTTACTCCACCTTGTGCAGAACAAAGCAGCTGCACCAGGCCCTGGGAGTGGCAGCAGGGCCATGGCAGGTGGGACAGCAGTGGGGACAGCAGTGGTGAAGCAGCAGTGGGGACAGCAGTGGTGGGACAGCAGTGGTGGAGCAGCAGTGGTGGAGCAGCAGTGGTGGGGACAGCAGTGGTGGGACAATAGTGGGACAGCAGTGGTGGGGACAGCCCAGCAGCTGCTGCTCTGCTCTCACAGCCCCTATCTGTGCTGGGGCTCCAGGTACTGGGACCAAAGCCTTGGTGTGTCCCTGCTGCTGTGCCTGCTGCCTTGGGGCTCCCTGTGCCATTTAAACTCCAGGGTTGGTATTGCTCTTTCCTCTTCTGGAGAGAAAACAAACAAACAAAATAACCAGCATCAACCAGCACCCACTGCTGGCCTGGTTTGCTGCACCACACAGGGAAAGATGCCTTTGTTTAGCTTTTAGGTTTTGTCTTTTTT
>VZRX01011942.1:306440-347124 GCA_013398075.1 Notiomystis cincta
TGTTATTATTATTAAAAATTTACAGAAAATGCAGAATTGGGATTATCTCAAAGGGAGAAAAAAGAGGTCAAAAAAGGCAGTCTGTCCTGCCTCAACTTCAAGGTGTAAAGAGAAACCTCAAGATTTCTCCCTTTTGGTTGCCAATCTCCTTTCATTCCATTTCCATCTCAAGCTTTTCGAGTGAACCTTTCTTTCTTATCACAAAACACGATGATAAATGTAATATAAGAAAGCCAAACTTCATGGTTTAAACTCGGTTTTGCAGTTATTCATAAAATCATAGGATAGATTGGGTTAGAAGGGGCCTCTGTAGGTCATCTGGTTCTCTTCCCTGTGCCAGGAGCAGGGCCATCCTCAATGAGATCAGGTTGCTCAGACCCATCCAATCTTGCCTTGAGTGTTTACAGGGATGGGGCATCCACCTCTCTGGCAGAATTGTTATTTATTATGGCTTTCTGTATCTTCAGAGGGTCTTTATTTAATACAGCACCTTAGAAGTTCTCTTAAAAAATATTCTACTCTTATAATTTTTGTTTTTCATATTCTGCTCATCTTTCCTGTTACTCCAGTGAGAGTATTCAAATAAAACACAAATAAGCCAAACATGCCAGTGTTTTTATGACTGGGGTTTTTGGGCTGCCCAGGCAGGGAAGGGCTGGACAATCTGCCTCCCCTCCCATATGGAAAGACCATTGGGGGTTACACTTGGAATGCATTTCTTTCTCCCTTTTTTTTTGTCTCATTTGCAATGTAGGCTCATATCTAAACGAGGACACCAATTCTTTATACCTCCACATTTGGCAAAAGCAGCCTGAAGTTGGAAAGCAATGATTTCCTTGGAAAATCAAGAAGCATTATTAAAAGCACAGCTCACCTGTCTCCGAAGGTCTCGTGTTTTCTTGGTCATCTTGTCAATGGCAATGTTGAGTGGGTCCCCTTTCTCCTTCCTTCCAGTCTGTTGAAAAAACCAAAATTTTAGAGTTAGAGAAAAATGCTCCAGGTAATATAAACTTTTTTTAAAAAATAGTAAGGATTCATCAAAGGAAATTTTTGCAGCTTGTTTGCTACCATCGAGTTGTTATTTCCAAAGTAATGTTTTTAACATGTTTATGTGCAGGAGGCACAGAAGATTATTTTAAAACAATCCTAAAGTGATAAGAACAAAGATTAAGGTGACTCACTGGAGAGTTCAGAACTTTTCCACCAATAAATTATGTGCATATATTATAGCTAATACTCCAAAAAATCTGGCAAGACCTTTCACTATAAAATGAATATTAAGAGTTTCTAATCTCCATCCTGCCAGGCACTGGGAATGTTAAACATGATAATAAGCAGCAACACAGCTTGAGGACAGAAGGAAAATGGTCCCTACACCTGTAACAGGAATCATATTGGCAGACATTAGGTTCAGTATAAAGAAGAATTCCACTTAAAGCACTTTCCTGCAGGAAGTCTCAAAGCAAAACTCCTCATGAAGATTAAAAAGGGGGAAAAAAGCCTTTTGTGGCTCATAACCAATGGGGGAAAATATGGTTTTGTAGGTTCAATGGCACAAAAAGCATTAAGTGACTTTGTTAGCTGTATTACCTTTCTCTTAAGAGAAAACTACTTCTCTAAAGATGTGTCACATCTCTTGCACATTGAACTCTGTTTGAAAGCTTTTCATCAAGAATCAAAATGATCTTCCATTCTTTCTGGCAGTACTCTTTCCTTCCCAAGGCTGTTTTCAAATGCTCCTATTTAGAATTGTTCCTTGCATATGATTAAGAGCGATTTTCTGTCTCCAGCTGAGCCTAATAGCACACGTTTCTGGGAGCTATTGAGAAGTCACTTTTGGGGTGGGATGGGGATTAAAGACACCCTTTCAATGATATCCTCTCACATGTACAGCACAGTTCTCAGCCCTTCATTGGCAAGAGGCCTCTGCTCCAGCCTTTGCTTTAGGCATTCATTCCAGAGAACGCCTGCTCTCTGTTATTGCCTGTAATTCTAATTATGACACGAGGCCAAAGCTTTTATGATCATTTAGAAATCTGCAAAACCCATCCCCTTTTTTTAATTTAGAAATTCAAACATAACAATATCAAGTGCCACCAGAATTTAATACAAAACATAAATTTACCTCTTAGCTTTCTAAAAAGAACCCATTACAAATTCTGGAGTTAATCACACAAATTGACATCAGAAAACAGAGAGAGAAAGCATTTGCTACCACACAAGAGGAGGCATCTGTGTCACCCGCTGGTATTTTTATCTCACTTTACTTCTGCTCATCCTTTGACTGAGTTCTTCTGGTCCCCAGCTGAAGAACCACATCTCTTTAGCCTGAGCAATGTCAGCACAGGCTTTTGGGTTTAGATGTCCTGAATTCAGTCCCTGTATTTTGCTCAAGACAGCAGCTGTCATGTGCACACAATCAAGCCTGGTTTTCAAGCTGAAATTTCACAATAAAGCTGAGGCAGATGAGTTTGGTTCAGGAAGCCTCTCCTGACTGTTGGAATGGTACAACAGGGACTGCCAGATGAGCCAGTCTCAGCCAGGTTCTAGTTTGTCAGACTACTGAATTATATTCTAAGAAAACTTAGAAAAAAAGGTAATTACTCCAGCTGTGCACTGTGCAATTACTGAACTAAGTTTCCTTGGTGACATTTGTGTTCTGGGATGCCTCATTTTCCCAGTCAAATAATTCAATTTATTTAATATTCTTTTAATTCTTCTCTTCCTTCTCATTGTTTAAGCTTTAATGGACTAGCTTAGAAAGATCCATAACCACAGAAGATATGTTAAGACTTTTTTTTAGGGTAAAGATAACCTTTGTTTGGCACTTTTTCTTTCCCTGTTTTTAATAAAATCAGGGAATAATTTGCTAAACAGGCTAAAATTCCTGTGAGTATTAACACAATGCGAATAATGAAAGAGCAAACACCAAGACACTTAAGACTACCTAGGGACGGTGTTTTACAGCTCTCAAATAAAACAACTGGTTCACAATTCCTCTTCACTGATCTCATGCAGGGCAGGTATATTTTGTATTCACCACCAACATGGTGAGGTCAAGCAATTAATGCTGGGCACCCACTTAGGGGGTCAGAAAGTTGTCAGAAAGGAACTTGGGAATCCTTCCAGGGTAGCCAGCTACAGGATACAGTGACATTAAAGAAATGAAATGTTTGATAAACTGCACCATTTAGAGGAAAAGGCTCCTGGGCACTGGGAAAAAAAAAGGAGAAATTTTGAGATTGACCTCAAAGTTTGTAATTTAGGTTCCTAATCTGGGTGTTTTGTGTGTCTCACAGGAGGAAACCCTTACTGAGAGCAGGCCCACGGCAGCCTAAACCCAGCACCTCTCCTAAGTCTCCCTTTAATTCCATCCAGTAACTTTTTGACTCCAGTTTGAAATAAACAGTATTTAAATAAAGAGTGGCCGTTAAGTTACATCCTGTTGTGAAACACAAAACAACTGGGAGCCCTTCTGTGACCCTTGGGGCACACAACACAAACTGTCAATACCCATCTGGCCCGTCCCTTCTCCCCCCAGAACAGAGCAGAGCCTGTTCCACATTGCTCTGTGCAATTGCCCAGACCGTGCCTCCGTGCAGCCTGAGATGCTAAATGGGATGAGTGTGCCTGTTTGGACACAAATCCAGGAGGAAATAACCCAAAAGGGCTGTCTGTCTGCCTGTCTGTCTCTCCTGTCTGCCAGGCAAGCAGGTCCCGGCAGCCCCCTCCTCCAAGGGTTCGGGATAAGAATTTCTCAAATGAAAGTGAAAAAACTCTGTTTATTTAGTAAAGAGAGTTCCCCCTCCCCCAGGCACAGGGCAGAAAAGGACACTGAACCCCCCTCCCGTCCCAGAGGTGGAGGTTGGTGGATTTCCCAGAGTTCTCTCACTCAGTTTCCAGGCCCAAGGGCTGAGCAGAGCCGGGCCCCGCCGGGTCTGGGGCAGAGTCCCACCGAGTGTCCCAGAGACGGTGAGTTGGTCTGGGGTGGAGAAACGAGTCAAAAACAGTCCATAAAGGAGCAGAAGCTGCTGAGGCAGATCTCAGTCCCTCTCGAGGCAAAAGTCAAAAGGTTGAGAGCAAACCTTCCCTCCTCTGCTACTGGCAGAGAAAAAGAGTCTCCAGAGGGTAAAGATCTGTAACAATTCCAGCTGCAAGGTCAAGTGAGCCCCTCTGAAGAGTCCTCCCAGCTGCGGTTTAAAGGTACAAAAAACTTCCAGCAGGCAATGGGGAATACAGGATTGTCACAGAATCACCCCAAGACAATGAGCCAGCCTATGCTGGAAAACCACACCAAATCAAGAGATCCAACTGAGCTCTCTCAATGCCAGTGTTTTATGAACTCACACAAATATGGCTGAAGTATCCCATACCATATTTTACTTATCCAGGAATTTTAAGTGTCCTTCACCTGTTACTTATAAAATGGCTACTGCCTTTTAATCTGTATACAAACCCCCTTTTTCACTGTAAGGTTTCAAAGAAATTTGTTTAGTAAATCACATTATTGAAAAATAACTAGCATGGCATGTGATGCTACATAGCTTCAGGCAGGTCTGTCAAACACCATCTGCTCTGTGCTGAAAATATAAGTTTATTAAAGTTTATTTATTTAAGTCCTTAAATACTCTTATTTTATTGTTGCTCTGTGATAAATTTTTGGCCTTCATTCCTAGAAGGGATAGAAAGGAATTTATTCATTTCCTGAAAAAATAAAAAGCTGGGTATTGAGCCTTTTGCCTCTGTTAATCTTACTCTGCAAAGAGAAGAAAGATACTTTGGGATAAAAAGGAAGTAAAAATTGCTGCTGGCATTGGGTTAAAAAGAGAAGGAGGAGAAATGCACAGAATTCCTTGAATGCCAAAATATCCATATTCAAGCTCCTATGGACAGAATTACATCTATTCATGGTGTAACGAGGAGAACTTTGCAACAGAAGAATATATTAATCAAGTCCCTGATTTCTTGTGACCATTAACAGCATTTGCATACTGCTTGTATTTGAGATATTTTCTCAGACTGAGGTGCTTCCATTCTAATTTCCTTAGAGCTTTTCCCTGCCCACTTGATTTATTCTTAGTTCAGGATGGGCCAATTCCCACAGGCTCCTGACCCGGGGCTGGCTGCAGACTCCCCCAGCTCAGGAGAAGGTCTTCCATTGCATTTCTTCCCCAGGTCACTCAGTTTAAGACCCAGCTCCATGAATATAACATTTGAATGTTTTTCAGCCTGATTTGCCACCTGACACGAGGAGTTGTGTAGTTTCTCAACACATCCATGTCTGGTCAATGGAAGAAATCAAGGTGCTGACTGTTCTATTGCTATAGAAAATGCCTGGAGTCTCAATCAGTGTCAACAACATCAGCTGAACAATAAAGGCAGAATACAATCATTTACATTAACCAAAGTCTGAAAAGCTTCACAAGTAAGACTGCATGATATTAAGCTAGACCTTATTTATACAGGGAACTTCAGCTTCATTTGGTTAGGAAATGAAATAAAGAACAAAAAGCACTTATGGATGGTGAGAAATTTCAGCACCTGCTAAGGTATAGCACTGGCTTTCCTTTTTACAAAGACCTTTTCCTCTCCTTCCTTTTTTTTTTTTTTTTTCTTTTTACACTTTAAACTGTTAGGGTAAAATATTAAACTCCTAAAATATGCATCACAACTATTAAGAACATTTACATCCCACTATTTGCTCATTACAAGACTCCTTTGATCAGCATGAGGTACTTAACAGGATGTTTTTCCAACCCTAGAGAATATCACAGAACCAAGACAAGGACAGCCAGGCCAATCAGCCCAGAGACTCAGTGCAGTTTAGATGAGATATGGTCAACCTTGGAAGAAGATGCTCCAGACTGGAACTGTGCTGCTGGTTTTTAGTAATTCCAAATACCACTAATAAGGAAATCACAGAGCTCAAATTTCAGCACATGAAACAGATGAAATTGCTGCTGCCAGAGTTTTTATTATAAAGACAGATGTTATTGTAATGAATATCCTTGCACTGAAAAGGATCACTTAGAGATGGGTGAGAAGGAAAGCCAAGACTTTGAGCATGTTATTATAAAAAATGCAGATGAACAAGGCTTGCAATGGTAACCTATAAAAGAAGGAGATGGAGTGCCAAGAAATCCACAAGAAGTGGGGCAACTGCAGGCCTACAACATAATGTCCCAGACAAAACCCCACGTGTACCACAACTAAAGCCGTGATGTCAGAGAACACCAAGATGCTTCTCCTTTGAAGGGTGTAAATTAGAAGCTCAAGGTTCAATAACAGTATTAACAACAATAATCCATGTAAGATGTTTGGGAAACACTATTTTCAGACGTTCCTGTGTTTTCTCTGCTGCTTTAGATGGAAGCCAAAGTATCTGGGAGAGCTCAATCTCCTAAAACATCAAGTGTTGCATGTCCAAGACACCCTCACTACTGTTCCAAGTAATTTAGCCTCCAGGAGACAGCTGGAAAGATTATCTATTGATCCAAAAGCTACCAAACACTGATATATTTTTATATTTTCATCATCCCCTAGGTAGAGGGCTCCATTATTTACAGGTTATTCAGGACTTCAATATCACAATGTTTTATTAAGGTGTAAATCGCTGCTCAAAAATATATCTGTCCTAATATTTTATTTTAAATGTTGAACAACAGCACTCTTTTAAAACTATGCCAATGTTCAATAGCCCTTTTAAAAGTGATGAAGAGAAGTTTAGTACTAAAAGGAAAAACATTTTGAACAACAGGCATAGGCTGCATCAGTGCTTTTAAGCAGAAATCTGGCTTTAAACATACCAATACATAGTCCCCTTCTGACAGAAGACGATTCATTTTGGGTCAGGAAAAGGCTAAACAATATATTCCTGGAGAAGTAGAGACTAAATTTCACTGGAAGTCGAAAATTCTAGCAGTTTTCTAGGGAGATGGGTAGGGAAAACAAGTTGTACACAATCTGTGGTTCCTCTAGAGATGAGTCGAAGAAGACATCTTAAAATAATAAATTTAAGGAAAGATTGAATAGTAAGAAGTCTCCTGTGAGTATGGTATGAACACGAATTACTGTTATACTCAGTTCAGTGATTTTATTGTATCTTTACTCATATAAATTATTTTGGGCTTAGAAGTTATTCTAAGCAAGCACATTGGAGGTTCTGCAGTCATCCATTTTCCAGCTTCAATTTTGCTACAGAGACCCTTCTGTGGAATGAAAAATTTGCATGTTCCCATTTCCTCTTTATAATTTATTTATTTCTTCAGGAGAAAAAAAAAAAAAGAAAGAAAAGAGAAATTTGCACAAAAAGGAGATAAAAAAGGTTGCTTAGTAAGGTCTTTAGAGCTTTGTTTAGGTAGTTGCAAAGGAGAAAGGCCGAGTCACCACAGAGAAAGGACACGTCAGAAATCATGGAAATACAGCATGGCTTGTGTGGGAAGGGACATTGATCCCATCCAGTGCCACTCCAGCCATGGGCAGGGACACCTTGCACTGTCCCAGGGTGCTCCAAGCCCTGTCCAGCCTGGCCTTGGACACTTCCAGGGATCCAGGGGCAGCCACAGCTTCTCTGGGCACCCTGTGCCAGGGCCTGCCCACCCTCACAGGGAACAATTTCCTTCTAATTTCTGATCTAAACCTGCTCTCTGTCAGTGTGAGGCACTGTCCTTCTTGTCCTGTCCCTCCATCACTTGTAAATATTCCCCCTTCCTGTTTCCTGCAGGCTCCATTCAGGCACTGCAAGGCCACAGGGTCACCCCAAATCTTCTCCTCTCCAGGCTGAACAATCCCAGCTCTCCCAGCCTTCTCTCTCACAGAGCTGCTCCATCCCTCTGCTCATCCTGGTGCCTCCTCTGGGCTCTCTCCAGCAGCTCCAGATTCCTCCTGTGCTGGGATCCAAAGCTGGGGCAGCTCTGCAGGTGAGGTCTCACCTGGGAGGGCCAGAGGGGCACAATCCCCCCTCCCTCCCCCCCCTCCGGCCCCCCCTCCTGTGGATGCAGAGAAATCCCAGCTGGTTCAGGACGTGGCAGCTTTGCAGTAAAACTCTGAATTACATCCCTCCCCTCCCACAGAACTGCTCCATCCTACAACAGCACTCACTAAATGATCTGCTCATAAGTGTATGATACAGGCAGTAAGTTCTCCTTAAATAAAACAATTGCTCTCAGCAGTGTTTAATTACCTTGTGACCACTGAGTCTGTTTGGTTCCAGGGCAGCATGAATAATTACAACCACGGAGAAAGCTGGGGAAGCCACATCCTTGCAATCTCAGATAGTAAATAAAGTCAATAAAATTAAAATGAACCATGAGCTGGACACGGTCTCAGCACCTGAGGTGTGCAAATCTTATCCTTGGCCTGCATCCAAGCAAGTTTTATCTAGGGCTGTACATAATTAAAACTAAGTACGTAATAAAATAAAGAAATAATGAAAACTGTACCCATTAATGGCTGAAGAAGATTCTCTTGTAATATTTTATGTATGTTTTTTATGCAGGCCACATCACCACAAACTCTGAATGCCTTCAAGTGGTGAATTAGTGAATTAAGTGGCTTGTTTAATATCAGCTATGTGCAGTTTCTTCTTTTAACTTCTCCAAATTGGGAGAACTTGTGTGTAGGGGAGTATTTTACTTTGGTCTGTGGCCATTATTTTTCTTGTTTTGCATAATTCACTTTCATAGCTACTTCTTGTCTTTTGGCAATAACCAAAGATTTTCAGAAACATTATCAGTGGCAGCAGTTGGATTTGAAACACCAGTTAGGATTAGGGCTTCATCATACTGGTTCCCAAGTGGCAGCTGCTATTATTGATTGGTATTTACCCATAATCACATACTGCCATCTAAGCTTCCAAAAAAGAGAACTGGCTGAAGAATTTATTTATAATGATATCAAATGGAGAACTTTTTCAGTCTTGAGAATGAAGGCAGCAATGTTTTGGGTTTTGTGATATCTTTTTTTTTTTTTTTCATTTGTAGAGGATACACTGAATAGTTCTGTATTTCTGTGTATTTTTGAACAAGGGTTTCCAAGATCACTCTTGTGAGGACATATTCCTGCTTTTCTTGTTACAAGCCAAGACTGGACTTTACAGCATCCTGAGGCACTGAAAATTCAGAAAAGGTGGGATTTTCCTAAGTGACAAAACATGTGTAACTTCCAGATCCCATGGATTTTTATTGCACAAAATACATGCATTGTCTGGAGGGTTTTTTGAAAGGGGGGTGAAAGCCATGCAGCTCTGACAAACTCTTCCCCCTGGCAAGAATATCCTGACATCATTTAAGAGTTGTGTCATTTAATTGAATTCAGATTATAATGTAGCACACTCTGCCATTCCAGAAAGCAGTGATAGTGCTCAGGGTAGGACCATCCCATTTAATTTTACCATCTTGAAATCCTGAATCAAATCTAGTTATTTTAGCTCCTTCTACATTCAATATATAGCGACAGGCGTTTTTAGAGCACCCATCTGTCTTGCATATTTATTTTAATACAGAATACTGATCATCACAGGGGATTGCTTCTCTCCATTGACAGTGGAGGGGAGCTTGAACTACTTGATGAATAATACTTAAAAAAATACTAATTTACATGAGATAAACTGATTATTAATAGCTGCAGTGACTGTCCAGCCCTCCTAAGGATCAGGCTGGAGACTGCATCTTGGACAAATGTGTGATTTGCACAATTTTCTTCCAGAGAATTAAAAACCACAGCATTATAAGGGTGTGTTTTTTCACATGCTTCTGCACAAGACATTCCTGTCATCCCAGGATGGGATATTTTGAGGTCCTGAAAAAAAAATCTACTTTCTTCTCACTGTCTGAAAGAAACACACTTCATAATCGAGATTCAACATTGGATTTTAACACTTTCAGGTCCTTTCCAAGCTGGCAGCCTGTCACAAGTGGGGTCCCTCAGGGATCAAGACTGGGCTCAGCATTGTTTAATATTTTCAAATAGGCAAAAAAGATGTGGGCAGGCTGGAGAGGGTCCAGAGAGGGACCAGGAGGATGATCCAATACTGGGAATGCCATGTGAGGAAAGGCTGAGGGAACTGGGGCACAGAAACATCCCAGCTTAATGAAGAAAAGCAGAACACCCCTCCAGTTATATCTGTATTTCTCTCATCAGATAAAGACATAGGGCAACATCCCCCTAATGTGGAGCTGAAATTTGCTGATTACTGGGGGGAAATGAGGGGATGCAGCTGGAGGAGCCAAGCCAAATAACCCGAGAGAGGTTTTCTGGAACGTCCTGGAGAGCTCTTGGGCAGGGTGTGCAGTGTGATTGCTGTGAGTGCAGGGGGCAGCAGTGTTAGACTGCAAATCCTCTCCTCACCCCGACTTCTGTCCTGCTGTCCTTCAGAGCTGATGCCTGTGAAGCTTCTCCTCACTCCTTCCCGTGGGTTTTATAACAATATATATCAGAATTTTAATCTGGGGCAATGTTTCTTGTAGGTAAAGAACATCTTTCCCTTTGCAATGCTTATTCAGAGGACTCAAAGAGGAAAACATCAGGGTTTTCATAGAAGGAACTGCACATTTCTATTCAGAAGATGTCGGTACAGAAAATTGATGCTGTTATGCTTAAATGCTTACGAAAAATAGAATTTTTGAGGAAAGAAATGTGAATGATGTAAACTGTTATAAAAACATCAGCTTCACTGAAGCCACACTAATTTACACCAGCTGAGAATCTCCCCACTCATCATTTAAGCAAAATTTTGCAGATGTTTCCATTTAGAAGGTCAGAAATGTTTACTCCAGAATTCAAAATTATTTTAATTTCTTCACAGACTTCTACTTGCAAAGGGTCCACTACAAACTCCTCATTTAACCACCAACTGCTTTGCAGCTGTAAATTGCAATCTGCTTTTAAATTGCACTTGGATGCCTTCTCTTAATCTGAAATAACAAGAAAAAGGAGAGAGTACACAATTTTTTCTTTCCCTTCAGATACCAAAGCCCTTAGTGAAGGACTATGTAAATAAAGAATGTTACAATTTACCTACTTTGCTACAAGCTTTTGAGAAAAGTCTGTTCTATTATCTGAAGCACAGCAATACTCCTGACTCATATATAGTTATTAACAAAGTCTTCTATCACGCATTCTGTTAAAGTCCTGTCGGTGGAAAAGTCGATGCAATAAAGAGAAGTAAAAAAAAGAGGAGGGGTAGAGAAGTACAGAATGTCTTCCAAGATGTAATGAGCAATACTTCATGCATCCCAACTCTGAGATATATTGACTAAATCTTTGTTTTGTCCCTGCCACAGATTAGTGGAAATACTTGTCAGAGCTCTTAGTGGAGGTGATATTGATGCCTGATATTCCTGTCAGTTTTATGTCTTATTCACTACAAAGCACTGTAGTCCTTCTCTTCCCAGCTGGTTTTAGACTAAAGGGTGCATGAGGAGTCACAGGGATTAAATGCAGGACTTCTGAGACATCTCACACTCCTTGAAAACATCCTTTTAGTATTTTCCAGCTCTCCCTCTCAGAGGAATAGGAGAACTACATAATGTTGTTTGGTTACAAGCAAAGACCTTTTTGTTGGTTTCTATATTTAAGAAAAAGGCTCCATTTGATGACAACATTTCACTGTGATCTTGTCTTCCACAGCATGGATCTTTATGCATTTTTTTTTTTCAGCAAAGAAACTTTTTAACCAAATAATTATCTCTGACAAATGAAGTGACCATTGGACACTCATCAAACCATTCACAAAATTTACAGTGAACATACTGAAACTCCAACTCTGCCATTCCATTTTGATGCAGAATTCATGTTAATGGCACAAAATCAGGTATCACAGAGCCTCAGAATTCAACCCCCTCAAATGTTGCCTGTCTGTGCCCTGGAAGCACAGAACTGTGTTGGCTGCACTTACAGTGCTTTGATTAACAAATATCACTGAAAAATAGGATTTCAACTGGTTGGCTGCATCTGTCACTATGTAATAGATCTCTGGATGAGATGTGTATTGACTCTTACATCTGCATTTCTTTCTTTTTAATTGCATCGTGCTTATATTCCTTGGGTGATCCATGAGGAAACGAGTCTTGTTTACGTCCAATCAAAAATGTGTTCATCAAGGCAGGCAGCTGAAAGTCAATGTCAACTCAATATTTCTGCTTATAACAGAGAACTAAATGCTTTTTCCAATTAATTGTTAGGCTTTTTTCCCCTTATCTTTCCTCCAGACCACCCAGGGAAGGATTTTTCTCTCTGTGTTCTCTTTAATAATCCCACTTGCTCTGAACACTTTTAATTACGGGACACAATGAAACAATATTTGAGATAATTTTGGGTGATGTTTTTGCTTCCAGTGAAACCACTGCTGCTTTCCAGTGCTGAACCCTCCTTGGCACCTGCTGTGCAGCCTTCTCACCACCTGTGGATGTGTCAGACTTTCTGAGGGCAGTGACTCGTGCCTGCCAGGAAGGGCTTTCACCCTGACACTCTCCTGTGAAAACCCCACCTGCAAGCAAACAATGGTGTGAGCTTTAATTGCACAAGTACCAAACTTCAGCTGCTGCCTGGAATGAATGGAGACAGAGCAAAGAAATTAACTCAATCCTCATTATGGTAATTAACCTTTCACTTGGAGCACAGGCTTCTTTGTGTGCACATGCTTTTGGTAGGACATCAAAACTATGAGGCAATAGTGATAAAATCAAATAAATTTTTCAAAGAGGAGTTTTTAAACTCCAACCAGACTTCCAAAAGAATTCCAGAGCAAAGGACCAGCTCTATTTTCACAGAGCAAAGCCATGGTCTATTCCTGCCACTGCCTCAGATCAATGTGTTAAGTGATATCCATTCAAATTACTTGTCAGTTTAATCAGAGGAAGTGAAACACAATTACAGGGCATTAGTGTAAAAGCCAGCACAAAATAACAGAATGTCCATGTGGGATATCTGAAGCAAAAGCCTGTTGAAAATAACTCTGTGACATTTTCATCAACAGTCTTTTTTACAGAAAAAGAAACCCTTTGGAAATGCTACTACAAACTAATTAGGCATAAAATAATCCTTTAATTCTACAGACTGATTTGAGCCTTTATTTCTTCTTGTAGGTATCAGAAATATATTTTTGCTTTTGTTTCTTTATTAAAATAAAATTAAATACATAAAGATAAAGATCTTTACTGAAATGATAACTGGTGCATTTACAAAGCCTCTCTGTGCTCCCTCTCAAATCAGCAGGAGTTTGACCATTATTTCCACTGAATGACTGGAGCATTCATTTTTCATGGACACTCCAAATTTCCATTGAATAAAAGATTTATTTTTGGAATCCTCAAGCAGAGGACTTGGATGAAGTGGGTGAGATGGGAGCAGGGAAGGGCAGGGACGACCCCTTCTCCTGCAGGGCTGCGAGTCTGGTGCATTCCAAAGGACAAATGAATGCAAATCTGCCCCAAAAGCCCTGCCTGGGGTGGGCACTGCTGGGGTGGGCACTGTGCCTGGAGTGCCTCTGACTCTTTCTGCACCACAGCTCACTTTCACTGGAACAGGTAAAAGGGGTGTTCAAAGGAGTAAAGGAAATAAGGATCTGTGAATCTCCATGGTAGGAAAGCAGATTAAAGCCTTACGTGATCCTCAACAATTTAATTAAAAATATAGGATGCATAATAATCTCTATGCATGTTAGAATATTTTATTTTGTTTTATTTTANGCATGTCTTCAGGACACGCAAAAAAACCAGAAAAATCCTTCTCCTTCCAGACCTAACTGGATTTTTAAGATCCAGAAGAGATGGGGGCCTGGACTTTACTCAGCACAGTGAATCTCCTGGAATGAGGTGACTTCACTTTTTTGAAGAGCCACAATGCAGAGCCCAGGCCTAGGTGCCCCTGTGGTAAAATCACTTAAAATGATCATCTTGTAATTCTGAGCTCAGAGACTCCGAGGTCTTTAATTGGATTTGGCCCTTTATCTTCTATATTCATGAGATAGCAATTAATTTGACCATCCCTGCCTGGTCCACAGGGTAATTGAATGAATAGCTCTGCACAGACACATAAATGCCTCCAAAAAGAGTTATTACTCTGAGTGTGCAGGATGACGAGTTAACTTTGCCCTGCTGATAATGATGGCATTGAAATTCCTGAGGAAAGTGCCCCTGGAGCCCATCTCACAGCTGATGGGAGAGGAAGAAAGTGTGTGAATATGCAACATGCAAACCCAGAGTTGATACTCTGCCCTTTAAAATAGTGACAATCAAAATTTAGTCCTATTTTCCCAAATTTCCTTGCCACACCTTCATCTTCTGGCACTACTAAAACCCTGAAAATACTGCAGAAGTGGTTAAAAGCAACTTAGTTCTGTTGGTAGATTGCCACAAAGACTTCTTGTACGAAATGAAGTGGAAAAAATGTTAAAGAATATTAAATGAAATCACAGCAGACTGAAACCTGTGGATCCAGTGCAAGACCTGAAATAAATTTGAAACAGATGCTAATTGGCACGACCTGCAGTCTGATGTTCATAAATGAAACTGAACGAGGCTTCAGAGGTGCCAGAGGAAGACCAGCCATCCAAGGAACATTAAAACAGGCTTGGATTTGGTTTGTCAGCTCCAGAGTTATTTAAATCCTTCTAAGGCATCTAGATCCTTCTGAAAATTCCTCCAATGAGACACGTGTGTACATTTTTAAAAGGACTGAAAGTCTGTGGAATTGAAATTTTTAAATTGCCGTGGCTGTGCCTTCCATTATCAATCAGTCTTGGCTTTGGAGGGGGACTGAGGCTCTGGGGTGGTGCTGAGCTGTTCTCTGCAGGAGACTTTGCCCTCAGGAGTGGGTAATGGTTTGTGTCGAGACAAACAGGGCTGTGTGCAAGTCTCAGTACAAATCATGCACTGCCACAGACACCTGCAGCTGTTGGGAGCCCCTTCTAAAGACAAAAGCTTACAGAAACTCATTGCACGTGGTGAAAGTGCTGACTGACCCCTACATCTGGTTTGATCCTCTCCCTCACAAAAAATTTGATGTTACAAAACAAAATTATGTTTAATATATAAGGATATTAACAATTTTAAATAGTTTTATTCCAATAATACAGTAATTTGACCCTTCTGTGACTTCAATATTTCTGTAGTAATACAATGCAACATTCCACACTTCCTATTTACTACTCTATTCCTATATGCCACAATCTATAATTCCACTGGCAGTATCTTCAATATTATAATCAAATAAATACTTACTATAAAAATTACTGATGTCACTAAAACAAGAACAATTGAGGAACTTCTGCATGTTCCTCTTGGTCATGATGTGCACCAAGAAGTGAACAACTGAATGCACAGTCTATGAGAACTTGACTCTACTTCTAATTCCCAGTCCTGGCTTCTAATAGACTCCATTTTAGTGAAATTTTCTTCAGTATGGCAATTAGTGTTAGGGGTGAGTCAATTCCATGATGATCAAACGCCTAAAGAAATTTAAAAAAAAATAAAAAATAAACTAAAGCTCAGCAGGAGAAGCTCTGCAGCTTTCCACACTGCATGATGCTTTTCACTTCAAAACTACCAAGTAAATTACTGAGAAAAAGTTACTGTGAATAAAATGGGCTGCACTGTGTTAAGTAATTATTTCTAAAGTGTGAAATGGGTAGGAAGTATCTCATCTCAAAGTAGTGCCATGATGCATATTACCTCTCCAGTATAAAGTGAACAGTCTTTTTTTTTTCCCTCTTTTTTTTCTTCTTTATCTTGCAGGAGCAATCACAGGAATGAAAACTTTATTTTTCTAATGATTCTGTATGTGGGAGAGAAGTGTAAAAGTCTCAACCTGTGAAACTCTGCTGTGCTCCACTATTTGTACTGTGCTAACGTTTCCAGAACTCCTGGAGTTTCATGAGCTCTCAGGAGATCACAGAATGGATTCTAAAATCGAGTCCAACACTTCACCAGTGCTGTGCTCAGTCAGTAAATGATCCATGTATTTGGGGGGTGCTCCCCATCTGAGGGATGCAGGATGCAGTGGTGATCTCCTGTGGCAAAGCATTTCCCTGAGTGTTTGAGGGATCCTCCTCAGGGAAACTTTGATTTGGGCAACGATGCAGAACTCAGCTTCTTGAAGTTTGTCTTTCAAGCACGTTGTGCCACACACCCATTCTGTCCCTCAGCTTGGAAGCAGTGGCAAAAGAAGATTATTTTAATAGAAAAGTTACCTCACAGCTTGGGGCAGGCAAATACCCTTCTTGCTTCTGACAGAACAGAGGGGATTCTTGCAATTAATTAATACCCAAATGCATAACAACAGGGCTGCAAGAAGAAAAGGTTGGGAGTTTTTGTTTGTTTTTTTTTTTTTAAACAACTATTATTAAAAGTTGCAAGAATTGAGGAGAAGAAAGGGGAAAACCACCTAAGAATCAATGAGGAGCTTTCCCAAGACAAAAGGTGACACAAATTGGTTGTAATGACCTGGCTAAATACTGGTGTCTCTTTAAAGGATTATTACACAGACACTGAAATATTTATGCAGCATTCATGTGAAATTCAGTCCCAGATCAAAACCAAGAGATAGATAGCAGAGAGTGAACAAGAGAATCCTAGTTCAGGTTTAATGGCTCACAAGCACGATTGTTCTTCCTTAATAATCTGTTTCAACATGCAACACAAGCTCTTGTTTTATTTTGCTCGTGCACATAAAAGATTAATTCCAAAAAGATCAGAAAAGGTTATTCCCTGAGATTAAATATCACATGGATATCCAAATTATCCTTTGCAGGGCTGTGACTTCTGAACACACAGAGCCATTCAGTGACTGCCTCAGATAAAGAGCAAAAGTGCATCTACAGAGTGGAAACTCATTTTGGCATCTGTCCTGAAACTGTCTTTGAGGTCTGACCTTCAGAAGAACTTCACAGAACACAGATGGGCTGGCTGGGGCTGGCCACAGGAAAGTGTTTAACAAGTCAGCGTTGCAAAGCAGTTGGAAATGATGCAGAACAGGACTCAAAATAGACCGAGAGCTCTGCTGAGGTCTCTGTGTGTTCATGGCTTCTCCTCTGGCATCAGGAGGGGAATGGATAGAACACTCCAGTTTTAATAAAGCCTGGGAATTATATGTTATTATTTGCAATTTTTGTTATTTAATTACTTAATTTTAAAAATTAAATTTTGTAATTCAATAATTTAGTTTGATGTTGGCAATAATTTTATAAATGTGTGTAGTCCCAAACAGAGTAATTGGTAGGTGGGGTTAGCCTGTATTTAGAGGTAAAATGCCAAGGGATTCTGGAAGCTTCCCTGTGACACAGAATCACCAATGCTACAGCAGGACAGGCCACATTGTCACATTCCCTGATGTCACATTCCTGCTGGGCATGGACAACCTCAAATCCATGGCCACATCAGACAAGGTACTGATAAATACCTCTGGTGAGCCTGTTTAATCTCACATGTTCATGCAAAACAAAAGGAATGTTTGCAAAATTAATGTTTCATTGGCTTCTCTTCAGACAGAGATGTATTTCTTTAAAAGAATAATTGCCTTAAGTGCACAACTGTGTGTACACATTCACAGATATTTTTAAACTCAAAGATGAAATTCCTTTTCTTAGATGATGTCCTAAATCAAGAGGAGAGTGCCCATCAATCATTTAACATAGGTAAAGAGAAGAAATTTTGGTAAAGAGTGCTTTTTTAAAAACCAAAATGAGGCTGATAGAACGACTGCCTATGCCAGCATTCACTTTGACTGATGAACTCCAGAGCAGTTTATTACAATAAATGGCATCTCCTGGTGAAATTCTCTCCTTCTAATATCATTCTGCTCTACAAAAATGTATTTTTGACATCAGAAACAAATTGCAACAACGTGCAGAAGAATGAGTTGTTCCCTCTGAAAGTTACTTCCAAAATACCACAGAACTTCAAATTTTATCAAGAATAAAGGAAAGCTGGGTGACACATATTTATGCATCTGTGTGAGTGTATGTAATGCTTTTGTAATTCAAATACACTACATTTTACCATCAAGCAATCAAAATAAATCAAAATACCCATGTTTTCTGGACTGGTATCATTAATATTTTCAGTGCTAAAAAGGACAGTGCCCAATATTATGCATTGTGTTAAATACCTTAATTCAACTGTCACCTTTTTTTTTTTTTTTTTTTAATATTATTCCCCTCCTCAGCTGGGCAGGATGAGGTGAAGATAGAGATCCCTCACCAGTTATTGTCTTGGGCAAAACAGACTCAACTGGGAGAAACTAGTTTAATTTATTACCAATAAATCAGAGTAGAGCAATCAGAAATAAAATCAAATCTCAAAATGCTTTCCCTGCACCCAGAGAAATTATTTAGAACAGGAAATAGCGATGTGGAAAAATATTTTCTTCTGAATACAGAATATCATGAAAAGTTTTGGCTTCATATCTTCATGACCTGTGGCTTAAATTGACTTTTGAATTATATTGACTTAAGTAGTTTTGGTATCACTGCTGATATTTTTTCTTATAGGAAAAGACAAGCATTTATTAGAATTGGTTATTTCTGTAAACCTTGAATCTAGTGAGTTAAATGTGACCATGATTCTTCCCTTCTGTAATAAATCCTAATAACCCAACTGGATTTATAACAGCCTATTATCCAGCACATTCATGAATATAGACCAATTTTCAGTTTCCTGGACTAGAAATCATGATCACATCTAATCTCCTGTGCCTGACAATAAGTTTATGATATTTAGTGGAAAAGCTCACTGACTTCAGAGGTCACTGAAAGAGATCACAAACTATTTTACACAGCACAGTTTTTAGTAAAAAAAACACCAAAAAAAAAACCAGTAGAAGGAATATAAGACAAATTCTCCTGTTGCATTTTGTGTTGCTCTACACTGCAAGGATTTTATAGGCCTTTTTATTTGCTGAAATAAATACATAAACTCAGAGATTTTTTTTTTCCTTTTGTCAAGTATTTTGGGAATTTCCAAGGTCACATTTTGAGGCTGGATGCCCCTCTCTGGGCAGGCCCCATTCAAGGTCAGGTTGGACAGAGCTTTGATCTGTGATCAGTGAAAGATTTCCCTGCTCACAGCAGAGGGGTTGGACCAGATGATCTTTAAAAGTCCATTTTATGATTCATTGGAATTCTGAAGTGTCTTTTTTATTCAGTATGTTGTTTTTTTTTCCTAAACAGATTAATTGAAACTACTAAAAATCTGCCCTTGGTATTACCAGAATGAGAATTAATTCACTAGTCTGAGAAACAAAATCTGTATTTCTGAAAATGTCCCAGATTTTCTCTCTGCATTCTCCCATTGTGCCACTCTGGGGAGGAGCTCTGAGCTCCTGCTTGAGCTCTGCTGGGAAATGATGCTCAACAGTGGTTGGATCAGCTGGGGAGTTCAGAGAATTGGAATGAGGATTTGTGCTCAGATTTGATCTCTCACCACCAAACAAAAAGGCAAGACTCCACCTAAACTGTAAATAAAAACTGCAACTTTGTGATTTCCTGCACTGATACGCACAGTAAAAATTATTAATTTTTTAAGGAATGCCTTGTATTTAATTAAGCACTGAAAAGCCAGCATTTAAATACAATAATCTTTTTAAAACAATGCACAGAAAACAAACAGACCTGTTTACTGCTTCAAAAACAGAGAGTGCAATACTCTGCTTTGTAAATATGATCTCCAAATATTTACTTTTAAAAGCCAATAACCTAAACATTCTTCTACCTGAGTCTTTATTTAAATGTCAATTACTATAGCATCAGAGAGCATTCATACAGCCAAACAATGCTTCAGCCAGCTTGCTTTGGTAAATGTTCCATGACCACAACAATCTATAAAATATTTTCCATTTGATCCCTTACATCAAACTGGCAAATCAGTGGAAGAGGAAGAAACCCCTCTGGTGATTCCTAGAATGCACATTATAAATACAGCAGGGCAATTTTCATAGATTTTGATATTTAATGTCTTTTAAAAATTCCTCTGTGAGAGCCCTTGTGGGATGATTCCTCTCTTTACATCCCTTTCAGGTGGCATTAGCCCACTGCACTGAACTCAATAAAGATAAAATCCATAGATGCAATAATGGCATTGAAGAGTTTGCAAAAGACACATAAAAACACAAGAATGCTCCTTAAAATACACTTTTTTTTTTTTAAAAAAGGCACTTTTTACATTATGTTTTTGTCTTTTTTTATGTCTTAAGATACTGTGCTTCAAATATCTTCAAATATCAGTTAGAAGTTTCCTCCATTAAAACAAAATTAGGAACGTTTTGCACGAAACGAAGCTATGGGAACTCAGAACTGAAATATTTGGAGATAGGGAAGCAGAAGAGCTGGCTACAGCAACCACAACACATAAATAATATTTGCCATCCTCCTCCTCCTTCATCATCAAAGCCCTTCCCTGTTCTGGGGCAGGAGCCACCTACTCCTGTATCACTTCAGCGAAGGCTGCAAGCGCCACCCAACATTTATTTTGTGGTACACAAACACATGCAAATCCTTGTGCATATGCCTGAGCACGGAGACACGCCTCCAGAGGGGAACTCAGCTCCTCCACCAAGGTCAGTGTCCTCAAACTCACAGCTCCCAGGCCAGGGAGTCTGATTGGAGTGGGAAAGGGCAGATTGGGAATCTCATTGTCCCAGAGGCTCCTTTCGGGCTTTTGTCTCTTCATGGATTCTTACATCTTTTCTAAGTTTTCTTGCCCACAGATTCAAGGTTTGCTCTTCTAAGTGGCAGTTCTAATGTTTTTTTGTTTAATTTCTCTCTATTTGAGCAATCTCAAATTGACTGCCTGGCTCACGTTTTTTCTTACAACAGAGTCACAACTCTTTTCATGTTTCTTTCTTTCCCCTCTTTCCATGCACTCCCCAAACAACCTGGGTTTCACCTGGCAGACTGTCAGCACTCTGCACAACTCCTGTGTGTGCTCAGGAGTTTGCTCTGTTTCCAGAACAGTGATTTTGCTCCCTGGGCTGAGGTGCACCCATGGCTCAATTACGTTTTCTTTGCCTCCTCCTTCATGCAAGTCATCCTTGTTCACCCATGAAATAATTTCTGAGCTTGTGATACCTGAAGAGCCTCTGAGGCTCCCATGGAGACACCTCCTGGTTTGTTAAGCTGTAAATGCAATCCCTCAAAATATCCACTTAAATCCTCTCCTCTGCCTCATTGCTTCCACTGTTTCCTTCAATGCTGCCCCAAATTTTTGGACCAACTGACTTTTCAGCCTTCAGTCTCTCCTACCATACAGGATGAACACAAAGGCTTATTTTGAACAGTGGGACTGAATGTTGTGCCCTCACAGAGACAAATGAATATCAAATCTGGAAAAAAATTAAAATTTAAAAAAAATAACCAAAACAACAAAAGAGAACATTTTACAAGCCTACGAAAATATTAAAAAATTGAAATTCTATATATTCTCTTCTTTAATCAGTGATTTAGCACAGTGATAAGTATGACAGCCAATTGTATTTGTGCAAACTCAATAAAAGGAACTGAAACACAAAATGTTGCAAACTAAACGAAATAATAGCATCAGTCATCTCTGAAATCATTACCACACTTGAGAAACATAATAAAATTCAAGTGCATGAGACTTTCCTGGAAATTTCCCACACACTTTTTGAAGACATCTGTTCAAAGCAGAAATGTAGGGTAAATTTCTGGAGAGGGAAGAAAAAAACCAGCAACAACAAAAAAAAAAGCTGTATCTTCCTGATTTCCCCTATAGATTACACGATGCAGAGCAATTTCTTTGGGGCATTATGTGACCTTTTCTGCTTGCATGAACCTCTCCTGTGCTCTGGGGTGCTCCAAGAGCTCCGTGAATTGGCTCTGTGAAGCTTCTCATGAGGAACAGAAATGGACTTTTAGCCTGGCTTGCTGTGTCTGCAGACCCATCTTTAACTCATTCAGCCCATTTAAATCCAGTGCTGGTGATAGAGGGACACCCCCCCCACCACAACATCCCCTGTGAACACATTTCCTGTCTGTGCTGATATCAGGATACAACATTGCACTGCTCAAACCCCCATTAACCACTGCCACGTTTACAGAGGCAAGAATTTCATTTAAATGTCATTTTAAATTTCAACTATTAGACTTTGTCA
The DNA here is from genome assembly GCA_013398075.1 of Notiomystis cincta. Lineage (NCBI taxonomy): Eukaryota > Metazoa > Chordata > Aves > Passeriformes > Notiomystidae > Notiomystis > Notiomystis cincta. Next base: position 328,545 of record VZRX01011942.1, read on the forward strand.
TTGTTACTACCCTAATTCTTTTTTTCCCTAATTCCAAGGCTGCTGAGCATCTTTATGTTCACAGATTTTAATTTTAATTGCACACTCAACTATCCTAAATTATTAGGCAATGTACCAAGGTAGCAGGAAATTAGCCTTATACTGTTTTCTCCATATGCTAAGCAGGTTAAACTATATCACCCATATGTTAAATTCCTCTCTGCTGTGAGTAAAACCAATGAATATGGTGTTTGTATGGCTGCAACAGACTGCAGAACTGTTCAGATCTGCTGACAGCTCCAGCAGACCTCAAGGACCCAGCACCAGTTGTACTGGGCACATTTTTCTCCCAAGATTTTAAATATTGGATCACCAGGCATTTATATTTGCATAACTTTTGTCTCAAAACTAACATTTCCACCCATCAAATACTTGAAATTTTCTCGCAATATCAATACCTGTAAGTTTATGGGGGTTTTCCCCTACTTTTTTCCCCAATATTGTATTTTTGTGTATCTGCTTTAAATCCTCCTGAGTCAGTTCTTCCTCTATTTTCTCTCCTCTCTCACTACTCACCATTTTGACCTCACAGACTCACAGCCACTACTTTCCTGCCTTTCAAATCCAGCTGTAGTTCCTGGCTCTCCATTTACAAGCCATCCTTTAACCCAGCCCCTCACAAAGAGCCAAAGTGCCTTGACCAGCTCAGCTTTTCTGGCCACAAAGATGTCTGAGATTCACAGAGGGAAGAAAGGGCTGTAAATACTGTCAGTGGTTCCTGCCTTTAAATTGCAAGTCCAGTAAAATCTTGTCCAGTGCCAGCTTTGAGATTCCATTCTGGCCAGATGATCTGGCCTGAGCTGGGAACCAAAATATGGGACACAGAACAGGGAGCTTAGGGAGAGGGGAGAACTTGTAACCCACAGGGAAGGAAGCTCAGCCCCCAATAACACATTAATCTGCAGGGTAAAATGGCTCTTTGGGAGGAGGTGGTGCCAAAACCTCCTCTCAGCCAAGCTTTCCCGATGTCTAGGACACAGGTGGGTTCAGGCAAACAAAATATTTCTAAAGATTACATTACAATGATTCACTCCTTTATCTGTAATTCATGAGAACGGTGCAAAAAGAGACACACTCTGCATTAAGTGTTTCAAGGGATATACAGATCCCAAAGGCATTAGGATTTGGATCTGCCTTTGGGATTTCTTCTGCAAATGCTTCTGCACAGTTGATGCTCAGGTGTGCAGAAAAAACACCACCAGCAGCTTGTGTGGCCATTGGCATGTGGCCATCTCCTGCTGCAACACCCTGAACCAAAGCAGGACTTGTGTCCTGCAGGAAGGAGAAGTAGAAAGATAAAATGTGAAGATCATAATTAGTAGTAGAGATAATAGATTTTACCACCCTGGGAAAAAAAATTCCCCTAAGCATTTAATAAGGGACATGAGATTTGAAGCAGCACTGAGGGGAATTTGGTATTATACAGAGCACTTGAAAACTGTAACATGATTCAGCAGAATACTTCCATGGAGATTTTAATGCTGTGGTGTCAAAAGGCTGGAGCAGAATAGCTCTGAATCCACCTGCTGCCAGCCCTTTGCAGACCCCACAGTGGGAATGTCTGCCTGGAAAACAGCACGACTTATCTGGGTCACCAAGGGCTGGGGAGAGGGGCCACGTGGGAGCCTGGGTGTCACCAGCCCACAGTGCCAGTGAACCCCTTTGGAGAGGAAACAGCACCTGAGGTACCAATAAAGCAATGAGAAACACAAAAGAATAGGCCAGCTCTGGACAAGCTGCTCTTTTTTCTTTGCATGCCTCACTAAGGTATTACGACCTCGTGGGCGTGAAAAGCAAATCCCTGTGTGGGGGTGAGCCAAGTAGGACGTGCTTTGTGCAACAAGCCCCAGAAGAAAAGGCTTGGATGCCCACAGTGCCAGTTTATGACTTCTGAAGCACAAAATCTCTGCTTCAGCATAGGAATCCTGTGTGCTGTTTGTTCTGTTATGTTCAGTCGCTGTTTACCTTCTCTATCTATTTATGAGCAGGACTATTTCATGCAGGTGTTTTGAAGATAAATGACACGAAGAAAAAATATTGGAAGTGTAAGAAATACTATTGCACTGGAAGCTGCAGATGTACTTTAGATAGCTGGAAGTGCCTAGAGCATTGGACAGGTGTCAAATAAATTGCAAGAAATAATATAATAGATTATTCCACATAAGCCAAAGTTTCATGGAAATGCAGTTTAGATAAGAAAAAAAAAAATCCTATCAACTTGTCATTTATTGTGTAAGTGTGGGCTTGTAAATAACCACCCCAGCAAACCAAACCAAACCAAACCAAACCAAACCAAACCTCTCTGGGAATATTCCCAGGAGAATAACACTACAGAAAAGAAATAACAGGAGTTTTATTTCAGCTCAGCAAACCAAAGGGGCTCCTAGTTGAATGTATCCTGTATATGAGATGGTCACTGACTAACAGGGATGACAAACTGAAGCTTAAGGCAGGCAAATACACCTGCAGCTTAATGCACACAATGTATTCCAGGCCCTCACTGCAATAGTTAATGCCTTCAAGAGTCCTCAGGGGCACAGCTGTCCAGCTCCATCAATTTTTACACATAATGCAGGTAATCAGTAATTCAAATGTTACACTGAGGTCATAGAGACAGAATATATGAATGTAGTAATTCTTCTCACAGAAGCTCTGCAGCTAGAAATGAGGAGATGTATTTATTTAAAATAGTAGAATCTTGTTTCATATTAAAAGAAAATTTAAGGAAATCCATAATTCAGCACAAAGTGATTTGTGCATTTAAGTGAATGCTTACAATTCTCGAGCTCTGTGGGAAAGGCTGTTACACAATGAGATGGTGGAGATGGGAGCTGCAGTTGTGTGGGCACCTGTGGGATCAGAGCAAAGATGAAGAAAATCCCCTTTATTGTGAGTTCTTTTTCCTTATTTAAATTACAGAGTTTATTCCTACTCCACAGGCTTTCTGGGCAGGCAGAGGAATGAAATATGCATTGCACTGCTTATGCATGTTACCTAAACACTCTCTCCTTCTCATCAGCTCTGGAAGAGGAGAAAATCTATTTTGTTCTTCCTGCTCGTGAGCCTCAGATGGTACCAAGGCACAGTCAGGTATCTCCAACTCAGGCAAAAATTGGGAGGAGAAAAGGAAATCCTGGTGTGGGCAACTTCTTCCATCACTACTGTTTGATACAGATACTTCCTTCTTTGCACAGTTTCATTAACATAATATAATTATCCATGCTATATAATGAGCTTGCTACCTACAGCAATTCACTTAGAAATGACACAGAAAGGTTTTTTCCTGGGTCCATCAATGTTTCATATCATCATTAATGACCTGGGTGATATCACATGGAATATGTTTATTAAATTTGGAGGTGACACCAAGCTGAGAAGCACTGAAAGTGCTCAGGAGAGTAGAACAAAACCCCAAAATGATCCTGACAAATTGCACTTATGTCCCCAAACAGGGAAAAAATTTTTTAAAAAAATGCTATTCCAACAGGGTCATGTGCAAGATGTTCACTCAGTCAGGAGTAACAGCTATAAAACCCAGAACAAGATGTTTTATAGAAAATCTACAGGAAAGGCTCCGTGGGCTCTTGGAGGACCATGAGCCATCAGTGTCACAGAGTGCAACAAAGGCAGGCACCCTCCTCCTGCAGGAAAACCCAGCAGCAGCCAGGAGCTCCTGTCCTCTCAGTTAGCAAGGTCTCAGCTTGAAAACCTTGGGCTTCTTTTGGGTGCCCAGAAATTGTGGACACTTTAGGAGGGATCCAAAACAGGCCTAGAGCAGTTACCAAAGTCAGTGTAAGACTCCACCAACAGGAGAAGCCTGGGCACGCTGGGCTTGTTAAACTCTCGGAGTTTGGGAAGGGAATCACAAAACTACAGATCCCAGAGTGTCCTGAGCTGGAAGGGACCCTCAAGGATGACTGAACCCAGCTCCTGGCCCTGCAGACACCCCAAAATCCCACCCTGGGCATCCCTGGCAGCGCTGTCCAAACCCTCCTGGAGCTCTGGCAGCCTCAGGGCTGTGCCCATTCCCTGGGGAGCCTGGGCAGAGCCAGCACCCTCTGGGGGAGGAACCTTTTCCTTGAGAAGTCTTCAGAGCCTTCAGGAGGAGCTGATGCACCAGGAATGACCAAATGAACACTGCCTTAGAGCAAAGACATGGACCAGGTGATTTCTGAAACCCATTGCACTTCCATGGACTAAGAAGGTTTACAAAGCAGTGACTTGCCCAGCTGTAACTGGCAGAAAGAATCATGTTAAACACAGCTGGGTGAGTTTTTAACTCTTCTTCAGAGGGGTTTCTATTTCTTTAAGAAGGCTGCATTAAATGGGAGCCTCCAAGTAAAGCATTATTTATAAGAAGGCTCCAAAATACTGTCAGAGCTGAGACTCAAAGCTTTAAAGGTATTTCAGAAGTCCCCATCCCACGATTTTGGTGAGAATCAGCTCAACTCCAGAGGATCTACAGGTCAGAACAGATATTCTTAAACTCTGTCTGTTCTCCACATTCTAAAATCCCTCAGCACTGAAGTCAAACTTATTTTAGACTTCAAATAAAAATATTTTAAAAACTAAAAGAAAATATATCCCTAAAATTGCTCCTCTGCTGTATTGTATCTTTACTGGTTAAAGCAGAAGCTAAATGGTGGACGTTTCTGCAAAAGATGATGTCCTATATATTGACTAAAACTCTGTATTTCTTTTCCTTAGGGATTGGAGAAATGAATCTTGTGGACTTGGTTTAGCAGTGGCCTTGGTACATGATCTTAAAGGGCTGTTCCAACTTAAATGATTCTATGATTCTACACTTATTGCACCTATAAATATTTTCCTATTTCTTGATATTTTGATTAAGCTGGCTGGATTACACATCTCATATGAGGAGTTTTTTAAATTCCCCCTACGTGAAATGTTTTTTCTGCTTTATGAACTGTCAAGTAAAACTTAACTATACACAGAATTTACTCTGTGTAGCCTTGATATGATGTTATCTAAACTGGTATTCTCTAAAATTCCAAAAGAAAATAAACACATTCCAAGAAAGTAAATATATTTTTACAGTCTTCTGTAGTTGCTAAACTACTCTATTCTGTTTTGTAGAAACATCCAGAAAATCTACCTCAGAATGAAAAGTAAGGACTGTGATGTACGATATAGAGCAAAAGTAGATTTTTTTTTTTCAATTCCTGCAGTTGTTAGGCTAGAAATAAACCATGGAAATGGTTATAGGGGAGATTTCACTGTATATATAAAGGCAATTATTTATATTTAATATTGTGCTACAGACACAGCAGTTAGAGTGCAATATCCTTTGTAACATCCACCATTTACTCCAGATTTTGATGGGGCCTCTTAGGTAATGTCGCATTTGCAATCTCTGAACACAGCACTCAGGGAAAATCCAGTCAGCAGGAAAAATGAGAATGTGAATGTGCTTGTGAGCCATCCAAGGAACTGTCCTTGAGAAGCACAAAGGAAAGCCAAACACCTGTCTGCCTATTATCCACTACCCATCTCTTTTAATATCCAATCCCTTTGCATTTCAATGGATACCTCAGCCTGTAAAGCACTGAAAGAGAACAAACACTCCCAGACTTCTACATCTGTAAATACCACATGATCATGTTTTAAAACCAGACCAGCAAAGAGAAAACCAGCCATTTTGGGTTTTTTGGGCTCATAAATTAAAGATCTTATTCTAAGTCAATATTTTATTTTATCTGATCATCAACATCAGAAGATTTTAGAAACTAGAAAAAAATCACCACCTTTTTCTTTATTTATTGAGTTACTGCATGTTTCACAAATTGCTCATATGACTGAGATAGAAATTTTAAGGATGAAAATTTTTATGAAGGTGTGTCTTGGTTTAGGCTGGGACAGAGTTCACTTCCTGGAGTTTTGGATTTAGTATGAGAATGGTGTTGATAACACACTCATGTTTTAGTTACTGCTTATCAGTGCTTACTCCAAATCAAGAGCTTTCCTGTGTCCTGTACTGTACCAGAGAGCAAACTCATAAAAACTGTGAGGGAGCATGGCTGGAACAGCTGACCAGAGGTGGCAAAAGGGATATTCCATATCCTGGGACATCATCCCAGTGAATAAACTGAGGGGAGTTGGCTGGAGGGGCCAATCACTGCTTGGGGATGGGCTGAGCATCCATCAGTGGATGGCAAGCAATTGCACTGTGCATCACTTGTTTACTCTATTCTTATTATTACTATTACTATTATTAGCATTATCTCTTCCTTCACTGTCCTAACAAACTGTTTTTACCTCAACCCACAAAGTTTTTTCCCCCCAGTTCTCTTTCCCATCTCAGTCAGTGGAAGTGGAGAAGGTGACTGCAAGTGGCTGTGTGGTGCTCAGTTTCTGGCTGGGGTTAAACCCCAACACCCCTTTGGTGACTGTTCTTCCTTGCAGGTTGAGGTAGATTTTCCATCCACATCCTCATGTCCTGAATGTTGGGAACATTCATCCTCTCTCCTGAGCAGAGAAATTTTTGCTTCCAATAGCTGAGATACAGGTGGGGAGTAAGGATAGAGTAGTGAGGCCCTGGCACAGGCTGCCCAGAGAAGCTGTGGCTGCCCCTGGATCCCTGGAAGTGTCCAAGGGATCCCTTGGAAGTGTCCAAGGCCAGGCTGGATGGGGCTTGGAGCAGCCTGGGACAGTGGAAGGTTTCCCTGCCCTTGGCAGGGGGCTGGAATGAGAGGGACTTTAAGGTCCCTTCGAACTGAAACCATTCTGTGATTCCATGCTGTGCAGTGATAAGCAGTATCTGGATTATTCATGAGCAAGGGAGCAGTGATATTTACTACCCCTCTCATAAACACTGTGCTGACACCAGGAGCTGCAGGACTGGAATGGCTTTTCCCAGTAGTCAACGCTCTGCTGTGCTCTGGGTTTCAGTTGGAAACAACTGGCAGTGACCTTCCCCTTCATCTTCAGGACACATTTCTAAACCACAAATTCACTGATGCAGGTGGCATTCAGTGGGGTTTGAGCAGAGAAAGAAATAGAGCCACACAGTTTGGGTGCAGGGAAAGCCCCACAAATGCATGCTCTGCACTCCCTAATAGGAGCAACGAGGTCTTTCCAATCCTGGAACAGAATTTTTGATGAAGTGCCTGGTGGCGAATGTGAAATACTAGCCTGAGGGCCCCAGTGAGACATAATTCATTCCAGAACAAATCCAGCTTCTACATCCATTCCTCTAAAGTCATTATTGACCCAAGGGAAAATGCTGGCCTTAAGCAAGTTTTAATAAAGACTCTGGTGGAGTCGTTTCTGCAGCACTAAACGTGGTAATGAGAAACAAGGCACTCAGCTGCAATAGACCCAGGACCTGTATATAACCTGAAAGTCAGTTTTCTGAGGTTCTTGGGATTCCTTCCAGAGATGAAACAGGCATCCAAAAGAGATTTAATTACCTTGCTCACTAATTTGTTACATAAAAATCAGTCAGGCTTAAATGGACCAATATTCTGCCTGTCCTATATGAGTGTAATTTCTTTTAATACTGTTTCTTTGAAGTAAAAATATCCATAGACTAATCAAGTCTGGGTCAAAAATCAGGGTTTTTACTAAACCAATAAAAGTGTGAACATATAAATCTGGCCTTAAACATTGCTCTACTTTAGAAGTTTTCTTCAGTTTATTTTAAACAAGAAATGTTTGCATCTGTGACCATAAGACTTAGTATGAAATAGCAAAATTTCCCACTGACTGGTGGATTGAGAGTTTCTCATGGGATAACTGAAAGTTTTCTATGGATGAAGGAGGTAAAAAACCCTGATAAGTAGCATGCATTTTTTTAAGTTAGATTTGTAGTTATTAAAAAAACCCAAAACTGTCATTCCCTCTGTCCCTTTCTAACCATCAACCTCAAAATAAAACTTTGCTAGACACAGTGGAAGTGATTTGAAAATTAAACTACAGTCTTGAGAGAAAGAGGTGGAGAAAGGACCCTTTGTGTGACTGTTATGGTCCTTAGTCTCCATCCCAGGCAGAGCAAGCACAATCTTTTGTGCCTGTGGTTGATGTCTGGCGTTCACTCACAGAGAGATGCTTTGTTTTATGGCTTTGAATTCTACAGGCAAGCATTGAAGTTGTGAAAGTCAGCAGAGGAAAAACCAGAAATGGGCTCCTCTGCACTGGTGCTTTGGTAATACAGTTGATGGGAGGGAACAGGAGCACCACGAAGAGAGGCTGAGCGAGGCAGGGCTTTGGGCAGGAGGGAAAATAGAGAATATTCCCATGGCTACACAGTGAATCCCTGGGCCTGCTCCTGCCCTCACCCAAAACAGGCTCTACCCAGGTGTATCATTATGAATCCAGGAATTTACAAATGTTTACAGGTCTGATCAAGTGTTTGCTATGAACAGCAAAAATAAATAGCATTAATCAGGGGGAGATACACTTTACAGCCACACCATCAACCTTAAGGCCAGCATGCTGTACTTGCAGCCAGCCCCTTCCTTTATGTCACATAAAAAGAAGTTTGGGGTACTAATCCTTTTTATGAAAACTCCTAAAATATTTTCTAAAGTTACGGGGGAATCAGTGAGTGCTTTATGATCCAGGAGGATTGGAGCTTACAGGCCTTTTTTTTTATCTTTCTTTTCGGTACTGTTTGAGTTGAAATCAGATACTACGTGGTAATTTCAATAAAAGTAATATTGACTCACGTTTCTGTGAAACTCAAAGCTATTTATGTGGACAAGATGCAGGGGTGGGGGGGCAGGGGCACAGAAAATATTACTGGTGTGAATGGAGATGAAATGTCAGGAAGACTGGAGTTGCCATCTACTGGAATTTGCAACGAATGACAACTGCCATGCAAAAATCCTGAATTTCAAGCATTAGTCACAGTAACAGTCCAGGTACGTCGCAAAGGCTCCAGAACAAAACACACACGCACAAAAATCCAATCAAATGTTAGAAAGTAAATCTCCAAAGACAAAGAATTATTCTGCACTCAGCTCTTGAGAAGTCAGAAGATGCACAAGGAGGCTGTGTCAAACCAGTCTTATTTGCCTGAGTCTTTTATCCACATTCAGCAATAGATTATATTTATCACTCCTCATCAGAACACTGATAATTGCAATTGCCAGCTTCAAAAGCACTAAACAATGTCAGAATCTGAAAAGGAGAGAATTTTCAAATGTGGGCATCTAATCACTCCTGCATTTTTAAACCACCTTTTTAACACAAGATAATATTTAGGAATATCTTCAGTTGATGAAGCACAGAAAAACATAACACAAATCTTAGAGCTGCTTATCATCAAAGACAGTTACTCCATATTATTTTTGCTGTTCCAGTAATGTGTAGTAAGTTTGTACCAGAAAAAAAAAAAAGTATTCAAGTATTCACTCTTTTGCTTGTAGATGATCTAAAGCTGAATTTTTGTTTCCAACATCCAGGTCTTGCAAAATACCAATTATTTAGATAAGAAAGTTCATACAGCAGGCCTTTACAGCTGGACAGACAGACAAATCAGACCTCTCCAGGACAGTTCAGAGGAGAAAAGAAAGCTAAAATGTCCTGAAAGTGCTATGACTGAAATGACACCAAATTAGGAGGAGACTTGGTGGTAGCAGCTACAGCCTGGAAATTCAAGGTATTTGCAGATATCAACAGATCACATCCCACCTCACAAAACCAAACCTGTACACCAGGATTTTCTGCAAGCAGGTTAATATTTTCTCATATTGCTGAAGATGTTTATTAGTCTCTTACTAAATGGAGAGTATGAAGTGACTGGAGAGAAGTATCTGACATGTGAACTGTGTTATTATGATTAATGGAGTTCACACATAAAGGGTTATTTCTCTGGAAAACGTCAGATTGAATAATTACTGGAATTACTCCCAAAGGGCTGTAGAAAATGTTCTGCCCAGTTTCAAGTCACGTTATTATCACAGTCTTCTCTTGACTAGAGGGTGATCTTTAATTGCAGTTTTAAGTAAAACAAGTACTGTAAGCAATTCATTAAACATTATGAAAAATGATGTATTTCTCTAACAGTCCTTGAAAGTGGCTTTTACTTTTTACACTCATCTTTAGGCAATATAGCAAAACCAAATCAATAAATAAAATGGTTTTCTTCTGCCTTTGAAACAAAAAAGAACACTGTCCCTGTTTCCCTGTACCAGATTAGGTACAGAATATCCTAGAATTGATATATTGGAATATTACTGGCAATATTATTAAGATAAGTAGGGAACAGATGATAGCATTATTTGGTCTCTTGGATTTCTTAAATCTAATCAGTATTTAATGGATACAACGGTGCCAGCAAATCCAGACAGTCAGAGAACACAGCTCAGAAGCCTCTGAATGTGTTTCAGGGAAGTATCCCAAGGTCAGCACTACTTTGCAGTGCTGCAGCTGCTTCCAACAGGTTCCACGGTCCTGCAGAGTGAGGGCCAAGGAAAAACAGCACAGATTAAAGGATGAATGCTTTCAGAACAGATTTGCTTTGTGCTGAAGGTAAAGAAGCCAATACCACCCAACTTCATCCTGCTGGCACTAGGGAAGCTGCTGCTTCTGCTGCTCATTGCTTTCATGGCCCTCGTGGCAAGAGCTAAGAGTGAGTTCTGCTGGCCTGAGGTCAGGGTGTGGTCCAAACTCAGGACCTGCAAAACAGGCTGCAGAAACCTCATTGTCCAGACAGCACACCTGGGAGCACTGCAGTACACTCAATTCTTGTCCAACACTCATTGCCCTCCACACCAGAACTCTTAGAGCACCGCTCGGGTGGAGCCAGGCTGGGAGAGCTCAGGGTGCTCACCCTGGAGAAGAAAAGGCTCCAGGGAGAGCTCAGAGCTCCTTTACCTAAAGGGGCTCCCTGGAGAGGGACTTTGGACAAGGCCCTGGAGAGACAGGACAAGGGGAATGGCTTCCCACTGCCAGAGGGCAGGGAGAGATGGGATATTGGGAAGAATAAATCCTTGACTGTGAGGGACAGATTGTGCAGAGAAGCTGTGGCTGCCCCTGGATCCCTGGCAGTGTCCAAGGCCAGGCTGCACAGGGCTTGGAGGAACCTGGGATTGTTGAAGATGCCCCTGCCCATGGCAGGAGGCTGGAATGAGATGAGCTTTAAGGTCCTTTTTAACCCAAACTGTCCTGTGATCTCTGATCAGGGCATAGCAAAAGAGTCCATGCAGGGACATAGGAAGAGACAATCCCTGAAATTAAGAACTGGAAACAGTAAAACCCAACAAAAATCAACAACAGTTCCAGATGTAGGAAAAAACAGGGCACAAAACAAGCAAAAAAATTTGAGATACAGTTAAAAGAAGCAAAGTGAGGGTCTGGACCTGCTTCCAGGATTGGTTTTTGGCATGTCTGGCACCCTCTATTGTGCCTTGCTGAATCACCTTTTGTTCCCTACCTGCCATGGGTACACAACACCCTCAGCCAGTGTCCACAGACCATGCCAAGCATGAAGGGGGGATCAGTCAGGAGTTTCACACCAATGGTTTCCCAAAGTTTTAGGATTGCTGCCAGGAACATTACTGATGCAATCATGAAAAGTGGTTATTTGTCCACAGCCATGTGTGCATCACACAGCATCCACTTAAACACATAAACACCTTTTCATAGACAAAAATGTCTGAATAATGGGGAACAAACTACAATATATCTTGAGCCACAAACATTTTACAGACACTGACCTTTGGTTTTGATTTAGAGGCTCTAACTAATAAAGCTTGGCTTTGCACCAAATCTGAAGAAGAAAATCAAGCACGCTCTTGTCAAATCATAATTAATTTGCACTACAAAAAAAAGAGCAGAACTAAGCCAAGCGTTCTTTAAAAATGGTCTCTAGAATTCAAAACACTCTGTAAAATGTCCTATATCTTGAAAAACAGGATGATATTTTCCTGCCTTTTCAAGTTGATTACGCATCTTTCCACTCATTTAAAATATAAATTGAGTCTTAGGAAACAATAAGCTCTTCATTTTACAAGAATATTAAAGATTCAAATTTACAGCAGAAGGAGAGGGAACATGATTATGGAACACAGCTGAGGTGAACCCGAAAGCTTTGTGACTGTTTGCTCCCAAATCTGCTGTGTCACCTTTAAAAGCAAATATAATGGCAGGGTAATTTAGATTCATACCACAGCACAGATTTTGAGAATGTAGTTGGCGTATTCTTTCTAAAACCTTGGTAAATTCAGGATCTTTGGATATGTTATTAGAATATCTATGCCATTCTATATATTTATTCAGAGTAACAGAGTGATACAAACTTTTGATTACTTTCTATGTTTCTTCCTTATAAGACATGAAAAGTCCTCGAAATGCATTGAAACAAAACCAACGAGTCAGGAATGCGTATTTCAAACACTGCCATTGGATCTCACAAAATTAAATTAGCTGTTGAGCAAAGCTGAGTTTCTAAGATTACACATACACCACACACAAACCTCCTCCACCATATGAAACTCTTCAGTAATGCCTTGAGTATTTTTAAGTTGGTTTAAAAAAAGAAGGTCAGGTTATTCTCATTTTTATTTTTTTTTTAGAAGGCATGACTATCTTTTGTTATGCCTTTAAATATGTCCTTCTGAGACTCCTGACCCATGATTATTTCCTTTAGACATTACATCAGTTGCAAATAAAACGTAATGAAACCATAAATATTGCAGGTAGTCAACAAACCATCGTCTTTAAGCTTGCAAAAATCACAATGACTTCTCTCTGAAAAATGAGTCTTCAACCTGGTTTCTGCATTATTAATTCTGTCTATGAGCTAATGATCCAGAGGCCCTCTAATCTCCCTGTAAGATGCAATGCAAAAGCAACCAGGATTTCAATGCATTTTCTCCTGAGTTTTCCCTTCAGAACAGGGATATCAGAGTAGGGGGATGAAAACATAAATATCCTGCCTTCCTTATCTGCCACAATTCACCAAGAAGTGCACACAGCTGAGAACACCTCAGCCTGCCAGAGGTGCCACTGTTCCCTAAGGGTGCCCTGCTTGATCCAACATTGGCTTCCACGATCACATGAGCCAGCCTCTGTAGTTCAGATCTTCAGTAAATGCAGGAGCCACATCTAAGAACATTCCAAAATACATTATTATTTACAGGTAATGTTTTCCAAAAAGCAGAGTTTCTCTGGAGAACCCCTTTGCATGTAATGATAGGAAAAGGAGGAGTGGGTTCAAAGTGAAAAAGAGCAGCTTTATGTTAAAGAAGGAATTCTTTACTGTGAGGGTGGGCAGGCCCTGGCACAGGGTGCCCAGAGAAGCTGTGGCTGCCCCTGGATCCCTGGAAGTGTCCAAGGCCAGGCTGGATGGGGCTTGGAGCAACCTGGGACAGTGAAAGGTGTCCCTGCTCATGGCAGGGCATGGAATTGGATGATCTCTAAGGACCCTTCCAACTCAAGCTATTCTCCAATTTTGTGATTCTGTTCTTCTGCAGAGTCAGTTCAAATGGTGTCCTGTGTGGTGGAAGAAGACTCAATAAAAGTCTTCATTCAATTGCAAAATTCCAGCACCAACTTCATAACTAACCTGTATTTCTAGAAATAATGCGTCCACAAAGGCCAGCATGAACTGAATGAGCTTTAAAATACATTTGGAAATGAGCACAAGAAATGGATTAACAACTGGTTGTCTAATGCTGAGAACAGATTTTCTGTTCTGGGAAAATTTTCCAAGAGCAGTTCATCCTCTTGTAAAAAAGACTTTCCAGAAGACTGTCAGGAACAGCTTTTAACTTGTTCCTCCTTGCTTTTAAGAACTGATTTCATAAATTCCTCTCAGTTCTCTGTATGTCCTGCACTTTGGAAATCTAAGAAGTGTTCATTGCCCCTCGAGTTTTGCCAATGGTAAAAACAATGAAGGGTTTTGCATCAGGAGTTTATCACACCATTCCAGTGTATCAATCACCAATGAGTCCTCTACAGCACGGTGCTGCCTGCATCCCCAGGTGAGACCTCACAACTTCCCCAGCAAGGCAAGTTAGATGGGAAAAGGACACCAAATGTTGGTAAAACATGGACATGGGATGAGTTTAGGGCCATAACCAGTTTGGCTACAGGGAAGATTCTTCACAGTCCTAACCAATCCTGCTGTTCTCTCGCTTCATCCAACCTCTTGATAAATCTGAGAATATATAAAAGATAAAACAACCAACCAACTGACCTGACCAGCCCTAGGTGCAATGGTGGCAACATCTGGGAGCAGCTACATCCACGGGAGAAGAGAACCTTTCAGTTGAAATGAGTCTCAAAGCACAAATAAAACACCATTTAGCACCAGAGTTTATCAAAAATAACCCTCACAGATGAACTATCAACAGTAGCACAGGGCACAGAAGATGTATTCAAGTGCATGGATAAGCTGTGGCCCTCTTTGCTTTTCAGAAAATTGAATTACAGTTCATTTGCTGGTACCTCCAGAAATGCTTGGGAATATCTTGAGATAAACCTTTGTGGAGTGTCTTGCTTAGCACTTCTGAAGGTAGAGCTAACTGATTTCCAATCAAACATGACCAATTAAAACCTTCACATTTGCTGATCATTGCACTCCACATGTGCTTTCTCCATGACTTCCTAAGATGTTTTTGGAGATATAAATTAGCAAGGGTTAATCCAAAGCCAAGGTTTAAACTTCCACTTTTCCTGCAAACCAGGAGTTCCACCAGCCTGGTAACTTGGTAGTAGCACTTTGCTCAGCCAGGATGTTGCATGATCTTCGTGTGTTGAGTAATCACAAAAGGATAACTTCACTTGTGGTCTTTTTCCCATTACCCCTGGACATTCAGAACCAGTAACACTGGCAAGAGTTTTGGCATCATATCTGGAAACCCAAAGGTATTTTCACAGATACTTAAGGGAGTCAGAGAGATACTTCATCTTACTCTGGACACATTGTCCTAAAAAGTGACATTTCTGCACTGCATGGCAAATTCTGCACATGGGGCTCTTCTGTGAGTGACTTTCTAGAGCTGTGCATGACCACCTGTGAGTGAATGTGCAGGATGAGGGTGGAACAACTGCAATGAGACAGAAAATGTTTATCACCTTGTCAAAAACAATAAGGCCATTTACATAAGAATATCTATGATTTAAAGGCAGCCACAAATCCAGTGTGTCAATCACTGGAGGAATTTAATGGCATCTTGGTCAAAATCTTGTATAATGTTACTCATTTTTTATATTTACTAAACCAGACATGTTTTAGAACTGGACTTATCACCTGAAATCCTAATTTTTATACAGAAAGGGCAGCCAATAAATGTTCAGGATGACCAAGAGAGAAATACAGGAGAAATAACAGATTTAGTTTGCTTTACTTCAGGTCACGTCTTTTCTGGTTTTAAATGTTTCCTTTATAAAAAATGCCATGGTTCAGCACACTTGAAAATTAAAGACTACCAAAGATCAAGGTTTGAGTCCTTCCATTCATGAAAGGAAATTAAAATCATCACTAAGAGCACCACTTTTTATTATTCTGATATAAACCACTCAGAAAATGCCAAAAGGAAGAAGCATTTAATATATTGTTTTGCTTTTCTGTATTTTGTTGGTGAATTTATTAAAAGATGTGTATATGAAGAGTTAGACATCAGCAGCCACATTCTGATCTCATGCATTCTGTCCCAATTCCATCTGTCCTGGATTGCAAATTCAGGTAAGGTAAATATACAGGCACAAACAGCAAAGGAATATCCAAGGGATTAGCAAGAACAAAATGATTCTGAGGCCAGTTAAATTATATGGGACATTTAATGGTTGGACTGGATGATCATAGAGGTCTTCTCCAATCTTAATGATTCTATGATTACTCTGAACACAATATTAAAAATATGTAGAGCAAATAAACTCAGAGTTGTTTTTCTTTTCCTGAACAACTCTGACCATCCCTGCCACTGAACCACACTTGTCATGACTACAAGTAGCAGCTTCCCACCTAAACTTTCTATAACTTTATTCACGTTGTTCTTCTTTAACCTACTTTACATTGATTTAATCAAGCTCCTTTAAACACATACCAACTTAGTTTGCCATTCTTAAAATGTTTTATAATAGCACATTTAATAAAGCTAATTTAAATCTGCTAATTTATAGAGACTTGCCAGAGGCTTTGAAACTTCAGAAAATGTGTAAACTTAACAGTTTGGCTGTGATAACAGCTCAGACAGTGGAAATTAAGCCCTTTGCATTATAATATCTTCAAAGTGGATTCCTGGTTTTATTGCAAAAAGGGTACATTACAAAAATACAGCAGGACACCAATTTAAAAAAGATACTTCAGATGTTCTTGAATTTGGTCACCACTGTGCCTCAACATCACAACCTCAAACATACACTGAGGTCTCCCATTTTAAGCCTACCTGGATTCTTTTTCACAACCAAATTTTGGACAAGAGCAGAGTTTCTCATTCAATAGCCTCCGTCAGAGCTCTGAGAGAGTGCGCTTAGGGCCATTAATTCTGGGTGCCTAATTCTGCTTGTCAGTCTTCCAGCTGCTGCTATATAGGTTTGCTACTGTCTGCTCTAATTCCTGCCTTTGAAAACCAAATGATAATGGATTATATGCCAGTGTGGGAATAGGCACATTGGTTGGGATCCAAGCTGTATCCCAGGTGATAACGAGGAGAAGCAGTGAAAAAAAAAATATTCAGGTCTTCGGTGAGGTATCAGAGAGCTTCATCTCTACTAGAGGAATTCTTTATACATAGCATTTAAATGGTAACTAAGTGATCATTATCATCATCATCTGATTTGCAGAAAACGGTAGCTTTCCTTGAAGATATAATTGAAATTTTCAGGGCTACTGTTGCAGATCTCTCCCCAAATTTTTCCATTGGAGAAGGCATTAAGGCTTCCCCCATGAAGCCTTGTAGGGTTGCAGATTTTTAAGGGATACAACTTCATTGCATTGAAGCTTTTTTCCGTATCTGTTAAGTTCAAGTCATCCTTTAATATTTTTTCCCTGCTAATTGCACCAAAATATTCATCAAGGCAATTGAGAATATATTCTTGGATGAGGTTTTTTTAGTCTCTCCTGCTTTAGTGCTCTTTCTCTCGGTTCTGTCACTGCTTTCCTTCCTGCTTTTGTGTACTGAGAAACAGAATTAAGGTGCACTGCAATCAGTGGACACTTGCATAAACAGCCTGCTTTTAATAAAACTGCATGATCTGGGGAGAGGAAAACCACCTTCAGCTCCCCTGCCCAAATGCTAAAACATAGATGAGGTTCATATACTATTAAAGTATTCACATTTTTGCTTTGAGACCACTGAAATGCTGTGAAGAGCAAAAAAAAAAGTAAATAAACTGAATAGGGAGCATAAAAGCACATTGATCCCCAGGTTCTGAAACCACAATTTAAGTGGTTTATATTTGTAATTTATTTAAGACTGTTTCTGGCAAATACATCAGTAATGAATCTCCTTCACACATTTTTATTTTTCTGCACGAGAGCTTTAAGTTTGCCAGGACTTCTGCAAAGCAACTTTTACTGCATCAAATTACTGCATTCCTTGATCTCTCCCAGCACACACTCACAGCAGCCACACTCAAACACAATGATCAGCTCTGCAACAGACACCTCCAAACCAAGACATTTCTTTTAAATTAATACAGCTGTGAACAAGAAAACAAACACAATGGTTTTGCCCTGTCCCTCCAGCATTTTGCATCCGATGTCCACTTAAAATCAGAACGATCTTCTGCAATCCTTGTATTTCCATGTGGAACTTCTTCACTGGGAATTGATGCAGAATTGGGAGCTGTCAGCTCCCATCGCTCTCACCAGCACACGGGCTTGAGACTCTATTTCATAATAGGAAAAGATGGCCAGCGTTTTCCTGACAGAAGTACCAGACATTTTTCAGTCAGTAAAAATTACAGAGCTCATTGACGACGCGTTTCCCACAGAGAACGAGGACTGCAAATTACCCAGCAAAGAATATTTGGGGTTTTTTTTTTAGTACACGGAACAAAACCCGGCACGATCGGCAAAACTTATTAACTAAGGGGGTTTGAAACCCCCTCTTTGCATGCTGCCGACACGGTCACAGCAACCTATGCATTGATCTTGTTCAAAAAGCACAGTAATCTTTATGCTGCTAGAATTTGAGTTTTGTGTGCCGTAGCATACACTGCAAAGAAAAAGGAAAAAAAAAAAAAAGCCTTTAGGAAAGGCATGTGCTGAACACACAAAATATGCAGGATGGAAAAAGACCAAATGTAATTAAAGCTTATATGAAATGAGACATTCCTATTTGCAGAGCTCTGGCTGCATTTCTATGAGAAAGAATGCACAGAATTTCAAATCATGCTCTATTTAGACAATGTCAGAAGAAAAAAAACCCCACGTTTTCTCCCCCCGCACCCCTCGATCCCCCACCCCAAGACTCCAAAAGGCAAATGTCATCATCAGAATTAGAGAGAAAAAGTAATCCAAAGAGACTGGTTCACATATTCCTTCCCAAACCAAGTGATTGAGTCTCTCCCTCTCCCGGCTAATAGCTTATAAATTCAGACTTTAAACAAAAGCATCCAAAAAAAA